>JAOSBP010000006.1:15837102-15853556 GCA_027563825.1 Erythroxylum mucronatum
AAATATCCAAAGCTTCAAATTGTTTTTGCGTAAACTTCACAACATTCAAAACTCCATCTCCATATTATTTACATTATTTTCATCCAATAAGAAAATAAAATATGATGAAAAAGGTGAGAATTGAGGAGTAAAATGAGGTTTTTAAAACTGTTTTTTCTCAGAAAATATTCACATTTTATTATATTTAATCATAAATATTTAAGAAAAATAATAGAATTAATAAAAAAAGCAGAATACGGATATCCGTCAATTCAGATTATCCTGGATCTATATTTAAATCTATATCTACGTCAATTTTTCTACCATTCATTTAAAATTTATTTTTTATTCTTCATGTATACTTTTTCGGTTCGGAAGATGTTAATAAAATCTACTGCTATCCCTGTGCGTAGCGAATCCAGTGCGGTCCGGTCTTCATTTCCAATATTATTCCAAAAAATACAATGGGATGCTGTGGCGACAAGGGCGAAGAAAACGATCCGCTTCCAATCCTTACGCCGCACCTTGACCTCAATAATCATGATAATATTGATACTGATGCAACATCTACAACAACGATCTGTCACATGAATTCCCGCGTGTCGGTCTTCACGTGTGGCGATATTCTCCGCCTCATCTTCGTGAATCTGCCAGTGTCTGATTTGGCGCGAGCAAGCTGCGTGAGCAGGGCGTGGAAAGCCGTTGCATCCGACTCCGAGCTTGTGCGAGCCGCTTTCACGGCTCCCTGGAAGCTCAAGGCGGTCATAGGGAAGCCTGTTTCTGCGAGTTTCTGGAGAGATAATGGAATTTCCAAGTTTGCTGTCTCTCACAACATTCTTAGAAATGACACGGTTGCCAGTCTCGCCGTTAAGTATTCGGTTCAGGTATTAGAAACCAAAAACAAAACGATCAAAGTTATTATTTTGGTGGATTATTGGAGATTTGCCATCCATTTAATATTTCGTTGGAAAATTAGAGCTTTTGGGGGGGTTCGTAAGATAATTGGGTTAGATGGCTGATTGAAAGACGAAATGTTTCTGTTGTTGTTGTTTTGGAGAGTAAAGATGGGAATTGGAAATTTAGCTTTTCTTTTAATTGAAAGTTCTCATGCGAGGCTTCAAAGATTTAATTCTGTAAGGTGGTTTTGACCGTGTTGTTAGTGATAATATTGTCGTGAATGAGATTTTGAAAACTTAGGAGAAGAAGACGTTCTCTCTTTCTACTAAACTGAGACTAATTTGAACAGAGTGAAACTAGGATGCACTTTGATGTGATGCTTATCAACAATACAAACTAGCATTTCCTTTGCTTGCAACAAAGACATAACAAGATTTCACGAAGTAAGCAGAAAGCACTGGGAGTTGACCGCTGATTTAGTAGGGAAATGATCTTATTAGATTAATAGTTGAATGGCTTTCAGCCAAATGGTGAGCAAGGGTTAGGGTTGATATGTTTTCTGCCAGGTTCCAGCCCATATAACTTTTAGATTTGCCGATTTATCTTTTTAAATTACTTAAAAGAAAATGAATGAAAACCAAGAAAAAAAATCATCACCTGAAACACAAAATTCCAAAACCTATTTGTAATATATTTTATAAGTGCTTTGCGTTCACCTGTAATCTTGTTGATTTTGTCTGTTGTCTATGTGTGGTAAGAGTTTTTCTAATATTAATTTTTAAAGTCTACTTGTAAAAATTGCAATAGAACAAAAGCTGCTCTTAGAAGAGGTGGTTTTGGAGAGTATTGTTAGAAGAGGAAAGTTATAGTATGATCTTATATACTTCTCTTCATCTATCCGGTATTGTAATTTGCTATGGTTTGCAGGTCTTACTAAGCAAACTTTCCTTTTGTTTATGTTGCTAGATCTATTGAAAGCTTTCAGATGTCGATTCGTATAAGCTTTAAACTTATGATAATGTAAACAAAATTTGTTTCTTGCTTCTGTAGGTTATGGACATAAAACGGTTGAATAACATGATGAGTGACCATGGAATATACTCAAGAGAGAGGTTATTGATCCCTATTAACAATCCAGCCGTTCTCATAAATGGAACATGCTACATAGAATTTGATACTTATGCGAAAAGGGAAGTGGCAGTGCTTTATCTTGAAGGTGAGCCTGATAGACAACTTAACTGTTTGTCAAGTAAAGCATCCTCTGGCCAAGGAAAGAGAAGGATTATTGAATCTTTAAGGAGAAGTATGCAAGTTGATGATGGAACCGCTCAATACTACTTGTCCATGTCAAATGGTGACCCAAGGGCTGCGCTCACTGAATTCTCCGAGGACCTCAGGTGGGAGAGGCAGGCAGGAGTGTCCTAAATATGAATGTTATTAGTGGTTAATAATTAATCAACTATGTCGGTTTCCATTCCTAATGTGATTTTGGTTTTGGATATCCTGATTATCCTACCGAACATGCTCTTGCAAATCTGGTGCAGAGAATGCAAGAGACCTCTGGTGGGAGAGGCAGGCAGGAGTGTCCTAAATATGAATGTTCTTAGTGGTTAATAATGTGATTTTGGTTTTGGATATCCTGATCATCCTACCGAACATGCTCCTCCAAATCTAGTGCAGAGAAAGCAAGATGTAGATATTAACCTTGTGTTTGGAGTTTGGAAATCTGTCACGCTCGTAGCAGAAGTTGTCTATCACTTGTCATGGTACACCAAAGTACATAATTTTGTTTCCGTTTGCTTTGGAATACAAGAGCTGTTTCTTCCTGCGAAATTCCCACGAGACGTGAAACTATTTGCGGTGATGGTTACGTTAATTAGGAACAGGTGATGAAACAGATATTTTTATCGAACCTGACGACCGAATTGGATTACAGCCTCCTGGAGGGTTCCCTAGATTGAGCTGGAAGTGGACTCGATGGGGTGCACCAGCTCCTCTCTTCTGGGATCACCCGCTCTCAGTCGAGCAATCCTATCGTCATGGGTATTTGGGAACTTTTCAATAGGAACTAGTCTGTTGTTCATCGTCACGTGTACCGAAAGAATAACAGATATGTGGATTGGCTTGCCGCTCAGGCAGGACAATCCGACATTGGTGTCACTTATTTTGATGTTACACTCATAGGGTGTCATAGTATCCTTTTAGAGGATATATCGGGAATCTATTTTTGCATATTTATTTTATAACCGGTGTACTCCTTTTCCTTTATATATATATAAAAATAGTTTTTCAACAAGTATAACTTATAACCATAATTTGTGGCATCATTCAATGTTTTAAAAAGCTAAAGTACATTTAACCCCCTTATGTTTTATCCTTTTGTACATTGTCTACTTTATTTTTAAAATGGACTTATTACCTCCTATAACTAAGACTTTTTTACCCTTATATTATGATATATCATCACAACTATACATGTTGCATTTTTTGGACAAAAATGCCCTTTTAATCTTTTGTCGACTAAAATATATTAAACTCTTATATCTTTTGCTTATTTCATTATGCCCCTATTTCACAAATAAAAATTATTTTAAGTATAGATTATATTTTGACTGTTAATAAATAAAAAATGAAAAATTTTACTTAAAATATCATTATCTTCACAATTGTACTTCATGACTTTAATTTATAGAAAAAATTTAAAAAGATAATTTACTTAGAAAACAAAATTAAAAAAAGAAATAATTAACAATAATAAAATAAAATATCACCATTTTATGCTTCCTTTATGATCTATAAACTATAAATACAGAATATAAAAATCGATGGGTAAGGGATACGGATGGCAAATGTGGCCCGGCCCACCCTGATTGGCTCAACTCGAATTAACCAGGTCACGGGTAGGCTCATGGGTCGAGATTACTTGGCCCCACAGGGTCACTGGTTGGGCTCAAGTCGGGGCTTTTCTGACTTGTCTCGAACCGTGACCCAACGGGAAGGTACAAAACGACACCATGTTTTATTACTTATTTAAACCATAAAGTTGGGTAGGGCTTGGACAGGCAACCCAGCTCAACCTGCCTATGACCCATCGAGCTACAGGCCAGTCCCTCATGACCGGGTAGGGCCACGAGCCGGGAAGCCCTCGACTTGTCGAGCCACTGGTCGGTCAATCCGTAGGTTGGGTTGGGTTGGCCAAGAGCGGCCCAATCTCAACCGAACCCTTTGTCATCCCTAGCAAGGGAATGACTTAAAAACCAAAAAGGGCCAAACGAAGATAATTTATAGTTTTATAGGGCAAAAGGGAAACATAAAAATGGTGATATTTTATTTTATTATTGTTAATTATTTTTTTAATTTGTTTCATTAATAAATTTTTTTTAAAATTTTTCCATAAATTAACAGTCATCTAATGCAATTGTGAAGACAATGGTATTTTTAGTAATTTTTCTTTTTTATTTATTAATTGTCAAAATATAATCCATGTTTTAAATTATTTTTATTTTTATTTTTGAAATAGATGGCATAATGAAATAAAGCAGAAAATAAGGTTTAATGTGTTTTAGTCGATAAAAGACTAAAAGGGTATTTTTGTCCACAAAAATGCAAAATGTACAATTGTGGTTATATCATCATAATATAAGGGTAAAAAGTTTTTTTAAATTATAATTTCTTTTGACTAGTGATCTAAGGGGGTAATAAGTCTATTTATAAAATAGAGGGAGACATAATATACCAAAGGATAAAAGACAAGGAGGGTAAATGTATTTTAGCCTTTTAAAAATTATAAAATTAAATTGCAAGTTAAATCAGTAAGAGGGGAGACTTAAAAATTTTTAAAAATTGATTGGTATTAGATATTTATAAAATTAGCATACCCAAATGAAATATTTTATTAAAATAAAAATAAGGATAAATTATATTTAAATTTAATTTTTTATTTTATAATACAACTCAAAAATATTGAAAGTAGTTATAAAATGATCGAATTTTCAATATATTGTACAACTAGTCCGTTGTCAATCCTTGAATTAAAAATGTTGTGATACGCTGCTTTAGTAGGATCCATTGACAAGTAAGTTCCTATGTTACAAAAAATTTACATATTAACAAATTTACACAAAAAAAAATTCTGTAATAGATAACCCTAATTTTTACCCAAAACCTAAATATAAATATTCAATCTGAATCCTTTACTTAAAGTCATCATCTCCACCATCTCCTCTTTCTACTAATTGCTCTATCTATAATTATAGCGAAAAATGCTTCTAATAAAGCCATGTAAGTTTTTATAGAGGGTTCGACTATGTCCCTTTACATATTCTCAAAAGTCATATAAATATTTTCATGCTACCCATTAAGTGAATATGCATGAATAAGAGACGTATATGAATGTGAAGTGGATCTTATAGCCACTTTCTTCATTTTCAATAATTATTGTAAAGTGATAGTTATATTAACCATCATCATCATCATCATACCCTGAAATCCCGCACTGAAGCAGGGTCGGGAGGCCTGATAGTACGCACTTAACCATTGACATGAAAAATAATCCTAAGTGAAACAAGATGTCAAGAGCTTGAAAATGCTTAAAAGTATTTCTACCTTATTAGGCTATTATTCATAATAAAATTTGTTCCATTTCAACTACTAGAAGCTAGCTATTTCATTTGATTAGAGAAAAGAGTCTGGATTCAATTTCCTTTATACCTAATAGTCCAACTAAAATATCAATATAAAAATAATGTGCAACGAACAATACTCAACAGCTATGTATGTATGGTTTAACTGCACGTAGGCCTTGGCTGATTCGACAGATTGATTGTCTTGACAGACAGTATCCCATAATGGTGACCAACGTGTTAAGGAATCATCGTTTCTCCGGTTCCGAAGCCTTTACAATAATAAGAAGAAAATTCATCCAACAAAATGGTATCGTCTAGGATCTGACACCTTGATTTTCCAATGCCCATCAGGCAAGCCAACATTCTTAGCTTTTCTTCTCCATTTCCTTATCCTGGCTTCCGATTGCTTCGTCAACCCACAATATCCATGCAATTCCTTTGGCATGGCCTTGTAGACCTGCCACCACTTCTTGTGGGCTGGATCACTAGCAAATTGATGTCTTGCCACCATATCCCAGTTACAGTCGTAGTCCTTATAACACATCCATGGTTTCAAACCCAGAAAGTGTAAAGTGTAAAGATTGTCTGGAATTTGACGACTTCCGCTAAAGAAAACCTTGAGAAAATTCACCTTCTTAGGCAACCTATGCCACCATGTAAAAAATTCGTTGAGGAACCCTTGATCACCATCGTTATATGAAGCTAATTTGGAGGTCTTCTTCATCAAATCTTCGAAAGTACAGCTTGAAGGCTCAATAACCATAAATCCCGAGTTGAAAAGCACCTTTTCATTTGGAGACGCTGATAACTGTGGATAAAAAAAGAACTTATCAATGTTCTTAAGGATCAAAAGGTCTGCATCAACAAATATAACCTTTTCATATTCGATCAGTTGCCAAACCCTAAGCTTGCTGTAGTTCCATTCGTTGTAAGACCCTTTTTTGGCAAATGGACTGCGAATAGGTTCGATTTGCCTGGTTTTCCATCCTGCTTTTTTGAGACCTTGGAGCGACTTAGGACTCAAGGAGGAGTCATGAAGGAGGACTAGATCATGTGTTGAGTTGCTTTGTAATATGCTCTGAGCCAAAGCAATTGCACCGCATACATAAGCTTCTGAGGAATGCAGGAGTGTTGCATAAGCAAATTTCGCAAATAGAGGTCCATTGCCAAATGTGTATCCTTCTTGATCTGCATATATTAATAATCATCAGTGGAGTAGAAAGAAGGTTAGAGGCTTCGATCAAGTCTTGTTAAGGTTATTATTTTTTTAGAGACAAAGAATAAGCAATGATATATCATAATTGATACACAGTACTTTTACTATTGGGCCGAGGTAATGAGATAAAACGTTTAAATTTTTTTCCATCAAAGTGTTAATTTTCACATTGTTATTAACATAATAGAATTCAACCGAATGGACTTGGTAACGCAACTATTAAAAAAGGAAATTCATTTAGTAGACCTAATTATAATGAAAATACCTATTAACTGCATGTAAAATCAAATTTCTTCTCTTATTTGCTACAATCATAAATTACCATTATTCACATTCTAAAGAACTCTCAAATTATCATTTTATATTTCAAGAAGTTAGCCATTAGTTAACAACTGAGAAAATGAGTGGGAGAAAAGATATTGTTTTTACTTGATAGAATAGTTATGTACAGGCCTATACATACATACATACATACATATATACATATATATATATATATACCTATACATATATAAATATTGATAGTCTAAATATGGACACTAATTATACATTGATTTTATCCTGAAATTATGCCTAAAAATATATGATAGTTAATTGATAAACATCAATTACTGCATGTTTATAGCATGTGATTGATTGTTGTTAACTTATTCTTCCTTTGATTGAGTTAAATACAAGGTTGTCCTAATATGTCTCCACAAGATGGAGAGTCAATATGAGACACCAATCTTAGATCATAAGTCAATGAACCAAGCATCAGCAAGTTGATCAATAGTGGAAATAACAGAAACTTGTAAGAGAAGATGGGCAATTTGATCATAAATAAAATGGAAGTTGATGGCCATATGCTTCATTTGGGAGTGTAGAACTGGGTTGGCACTGAGATAGATAGTCCCAATATTTTCATAATGAATTGTTGGCATTTGAAATAAAGCGATATCAAGTTATTGTAAAAGTGATCTAACCCAAGTACTTTTAAAGTAGTAGTTGTAATAACGTGATACTCAACCTCAATAGAGAAGCGAGTAATACATTTTTCCTTTTTAGCACCCTAAGAGATGATATTGCTGCCAAGGTAGACAAGACATGCACTAGTGGAGCTACAATCATTTGGATTTCCTACATAATAAGTGTCAGAATATGCCCACAATGTTGTGCTAGAATTGTGGAAGAGAAATAAACCATGATGAATGGTTCTTTTCAAGTATCATATGAAATGACAGCAACCCAATGGAGTTGAAATGGAAAATGCATGAAATGAGATAACTTATTACTACAAAACATATATCAAGTTTGGTGAAAAATAAATATTCTAAGGTACCAACAACAGTATTCTATGGCTGTGACAGAATAGAGAGGGAGGTGGAAGTTGACATTAGTGTGACAATTCCTTTTACTCTAAGCATGTTTGTGTGGTCAAGAATGTCTAAATGTACTTTTATTGATTAAAGGAACATACTAGTTTTGGTTGGTTTGACTTCTATACTCAAGAAATGATGCAAGTGTCTAAGATCTTTAGTGACAAGTGTAGAAGAAAAAGAAGTGATAAACTTGAAAACAAAATTAGAATTATTTCCAATGATGATAATATCACCAACATAGACTAACAAGTGCATCAATATGCCACGATGAGAGTAAATGAAGTGTGATGAGTCTAATTTGGAGTTGGTAAATCCTTGTTGAAGTAGAAAGAAGCTTAACTCACATTACCAAGTACGAGGTACCTACTTGAGGCCATAAATGGTTTTATTAAGTTTACAGACAAAATTAGGATGAGTGGAGCTAACAAAATTAGGTGATTGGGCCATGTACACCACTTCAGAAAGATTCCCTTGAAGGAAGGCATTATTTATGTCAATTTGATATAAAGGCAAGCAAGTGTAAGAACCACTCTAATTGTTGTAGGCTTTACAATGGGACAAAAAGTATCAATATAGTCCAACCTAGGTTTTATATAAAATCCTTTTGCTAAAGATCTTGCTTTGTAACAATCATTGGTATCATTTAAGTGACATTTTATACAGAATACCCATCTACAACTGACAATATTTTGAAAATAATAAGTAGGGATTAGTTCCCAAGTAGCATTTTAGACTAGGACATTAAACTCAACAAACATAGCAACCCATAATTATGCGTCCATAACAACTTGATTGACATATATAGGTTTTAAAGTAAGAGGAATGGGGTGATTAGTTGCTATAAAAATTTGTTTAGGTTTAGAGATGTGATTTTATGATCAGGTGACAATGAGGTGAGTGTGGATAAGAACTTATATTTCTAAAGGAGACAGTTCTTGATGGGTGATTGAGTAATGGTTAGATTGGGCAAGTTAACTAGTATAGAATAATAAGATAGTTCTTAATAAGTGGGTTGAGTAATGGGAACTTATATTTTAAAAGGGATTTGGTGTTGTTAAAGGTGAAGAAGAATTAGAGGAGGAGGAAGGAGGATTTGAATATGAGGGTAGAGAACTTAGGGGTTTTGGACTACATTCTTTAATATTTATAGTAAAAAAACTGCATCTTATTGTAAGTGATTGGGATGTAAAAATGTAGGATGGGTTACAGACTAAAGGAGAGAGGGTTGTTAAAGGAGGGGGAGTGGATTGCCACAAGGAAGATGTATTGGTGTCAATGCAAGGATTAGTTAAAATAAATAGAAGTATAAGAATTGGGTTTCCCAAAAAAGCACTTTAATTTTGAGAATAGCCTACAAAAACATAAGGACTAGATCGAGGATGGAGTTTGTGGGAGGTGTATGGTTAAAGACAAAGGTAACACAAGCAACCATGTGTAGTTCGCTTGTTATTAAATAAGGCTTCAAATGGAGAAATCATGTTAAGAAGTGCAATGGGTAACTGACTAATGGGATAAACTACAATCTTAAAAGCATAGGACCCAAATAAGAGTAGTAAGAAGGCTTAACGTAATTTGTTTAGGCCATTTCAATAATATTTTGATGGTAGTACTCAGCATTGCCATTATGTTAGGGTGTGTATGGTGGATTCATGAAAAGAATAATACCATGGGTAGAAAGTAGGTTTTTTAATACTTAATAGTCACCTCCTGTATTAAAGTAAATAGAGATAATTGGTTTGACAAAGTATTTTTCTGCTAATGGTTTAAAATTTGAAAATAATGATAAGACATTAGATTTTCTCTCGAGGGGATACAACCATATATAATTTGTATAACAATCAATAAAGGTAATGCAATAGTGATAATCATCAATGAAAGGAATTGGGGAAGGAACCCAAACATTAATGTATAGTAAATCTAATGCTGAATTGCTTTCAATACTGGAGACATTAAAATGTAATAAGTGACTTTAATTACACTAACATGAATTTCAGGAGAAACTAGAGTTTGTTAGGATCATTAGATGATAGGAAGAATAAGCAGAGGGCATAGGAGTAATCGGTAGAGGAATATTTGGGTAGTTAGTTAGCTAAATGGTACTGACAACAATCATTAGGTTGTAACAGAATCTGTTACCTAGGGTGGCTATAAAGGGGGGACAAGAAGAAGAGAGAGGTAAGGAGAAAAATTGAGAGAAGAAATGGCAGAAGGCTTCATACCTTCTGAGGAGCATTTCTGCTCTGGTTAGAAAGGAGCATCAGCTCTGGTTAGGGAGAAGTGATATACTACTATTTGGTAGTGTTGAACATTGTACCGATATATAGTAATAATATAGTTAAATCCTAGTGTTCTAAAGGCAGAGTCCTAACAGAGTTTGTGGTAGAAGTTAAGGAGAAAATTTAAGATATAACTCAAGATATAAGAGGAAGGTGTCCTAACCAAAAATGCCAGTAGGATGGAGAAGAGTTAATGCCAACCATTGCTATAAGTCTTATAGTAGATAAAGAATAAGGTAGCTAGTAAACACCATCTTTAATTGGTATTTAAAGAAGTTATGCCCCCATGCAAAGTTCCTTCATAGCAAAATTCTAAGGAAAAAAGTTCAATGGATGTGTCATTGGTACAAAAAAGTTTGAAATAGAGATTAAGTTCTTTTGCATTGTTATAACACAAAGAATATTACGTAACGGAAAATAAGAATAGTATGTAAGATTGGAGCTTGGCAAACCTATACCATCTCTAATAATAATTTTACAGTTCCACCATAGTTAGACTGAATAGATTGATTTTATAATTTAAGGTAACTTGAAGTAAGGCTATTGAATCAATAAACTAACCTTGATTATTCATAGATGAAATAGTTGCGTAATTTTCCATTGGTTTATGAGATTGATTGTCGTTGTTTGAGATGCAATTTTTAGTTGTATGACTTGTTTAATTGCATAATTAATAGAAGACTTTATTGAAGTGTTGATTACACTATTGCAACTTGAATATCATTGTTGTTGTCTTCTCTTTTCAACAACTCTTCATATTTTACGAGTTTGTTATGAAGATCCTCAAAACTATTGGACCTTTCTCTTGCACGAATTCCTGTTGATATTTCTTTAAAATCAGGTCTAAGTCCATTAAGAGAGTCTATAACCAGATTTGCATCATCAACTGAAGATCTAATAATGGCAAGATCAACAGCTAAGTCTTTAATAATGTCATCAATTTATTTCCTTGAGTTGTACTAATGAGTTTCTAATTAAAAGACATCACACTTAATCTTGACTGATTGGAAAATAGTTTCCTTAATTTATTAGGCCTCACGTGATTTTTTAGCTAAAGCAATAAGTAGCATAACCAGCTCTGAAAGAGAGGATATAATTACGTTTAACAACAATTGGTCTTAATGAACCTGATGAGTGTAAGCAGAATTGGGTAGGCTTTCTCGTGCATACTAATAACCTATTAGATCATATCCAATAAGAAAGGAATGACACTAAGCACGCTAATATCGGAAATTTGTAGATGTTAATTTGATTAGGATTTGAGTAGTAGTGTAAATGTACATTAAGGCAATGGTTTTGAATTTGCTATAGTGGTGGTTGTTGTAATGATAAGTGAAGTACTTGGATATAGTAGTTGTTGACATAAGGAGGAAGGCTATATCTATAGTTGTGAAAAAGAAGAAACAAAGGATTGTACGACTCGTGAGAGCATCAAAACTCTAATACCATTAAAAATAAGAGGATAAATTTATTGTTTTATTTAATAAAAAAGTGATGTGTATGCCTATATATATGCCGGTGGTCTAAATATGGACACTAACTAGACATTGATTTCATTATGAAATTATTTTTTTTTTGAATTCGAGGAAACCCCGTAGGTGGGCCAAGCGGGCACACCTATCTGAGGGCTCAACTGGCGTACCACCTCACAGGCGGGCCAAGCGAGCGCACCTCATCATTGAGGGCCCAACTAGTTCTCCACCAACAGATAAAACCCCGGCTACCCTAGGTTCTTACAAGAGGGGCTAGCATGGAATCGAACCTGAGACCTAATCGAAGCCAAACCTCGCTCTCAACCATCAAGCCACACTCCTTGAGGGCTCATTATGAAATTATGCCTATGAATACATGACATTTAATTGAAGAATATAGATTATTGTATGTTTATAGGATATGGTTAATTCCTATTGATTGATTATTCCTTTTATTGAGATAAAGACAAGGTTATCCTAATAACATCTATGGATTAGTTAATTTATTTTATTTGTATCATAGTCTAAAGAATTATTAACTTATTAAGTTTAAGTAACTATTAATTAATATCTATGTATCATTATTACTTTTACCTAATCTGATCCAGATATTTGAATTTGACTATTTAATAATATACCAATATCTCATATAAATAGATCATCTATGTTTATTTGATCATTATTTTTATTTTTATTTTTGTTTACTAAACATTTTCCAAATTTTAAAAAAATATATTAACATTTGAAAGTTAAGGCATAAAACAAATACACTAGGATACAATTACAAAACAAACTCTTATACCGAAAAGGATATATCACAAGAGAAAGATCGGTGAAATCCAACAATACAATAGAGTAAGAAGTTACATAAGACCTTGTTAATAACGTTTATCCTAAGTATTAAGTGCATTAAATTAAGGAATGTTATAAGTGTCCTTAGGGGTGAGGTGTTATCTATAAGCAGTGGTGGATCCACAATGGGGCACTGCTTCCAACAAATTTCCTGTAAAAAAGTTATTATTTAAAGTTTTGCCCTCATAAAAATATAAATCTTACTCCTATTAAAATCTTGCCCCCATGAAAAATAAAATTTTGTTCCTATTAAAATTTTGCCCCCACTCAAAAAAAATTCTAGATCCGCCCCTGTCTATAAGAAAGTTGTTTGTTGCTGATATCCTTGAAGATTTCCTTTATCATTATAAATTTTCTAATTTACTTGAAAGTGTTTAGGCTGAAATCATGCATGCTTTCTAAATAAGAAGGAGCCTTTTAATCTATCTGAAGATTGTAATATATATTTGATTGCTAACTATAATAAGAAGGAGCCTTTAGGAAAGTTATTATTAAAATAAACAAGGTTCTTCCAAGTTACTCTCTTAGTTGGGGCACTAAATGATCTTATACAAGATTTATTACTAAATCATCTAGTGTTATATTCCTCATCCATATTGTCTTATCTTCTTGATTTATTCTTGGTTTGTAATTTTAGACTGAATTCATTATCAGATTAAAACCCTTATACCTAGGGAATTTTGCCATTCACCTCTATTAATGACTTCCTCAACTTTAGCATACTAGGGAATACAGAACTTGAGGTTGCCCATACCCTACAGTTTATAAAGAGGACCAAGTTTATTCTAGTTGTCAAACCAAAATTAGGTTTTCCACTTATTTCTGATCTTAACTTTTATTTCTTGAATCATTATATCCCTTAGTTTAAATATTTAGTTAGGGTCTATGAGTAGTTGAGCTTTTCTTTGATAATCCAAAAACTTTGACCCTTTTACTATATAAGAACGCATCCACTTAACCTATATAAATTCATAATCCTTAAACAACTTCTAAGTTTCTTTTTGGCAATAAGCATGTACTAAGTTAGAAGTTCATGTACAACTTCTAACTTAGTACATGAGAAGTTGTACTAAGTTAGGATTAGCACCAAATATTTGTAAAAGGTCATCTCCAAATATAAGGTGAAAGTCAACTCCTGCCTCTTACGTTTATTGTGGAATCTTAGCTCTTAAGCCTCTTTATGCTTTGATTCAACATTCTAGATAATACTTCTATACATAAAGTGAAAAATAAGAGAAATTAAAACTCTTCACTTAAAATCCTTAGCTCCTTAAAAATGATGTCGTTAGTTTTTATACCACTACTTTCCCTACTTTTTTAACTACTTAAAAAAATGAACCAACGTGATAATATAAATTTTTAAAAAAAAATTACTTTCTCGAGCAAAAATTCATATCAACCTAACAAGGCATAAGTGTAAATAAAGAGAAAATGAAAAAACGCGGAATGTGAGACCAAACCAACTCGCACCTGGCTTAGCATATGGTGAAGCAATTTGACATGAACCTACGGGCATTAGCATCTGCTCTTTCAGCCTCCTTAACTCAGGCTTATATACCCAATAAGAGTCTGTACGAGTCACCAAATCTTCACATCTAAATATCTCTTGCATTGGTCCACAAGAACTGATGAACACAGCATACACCGTCCGATGAAAATCAGGACTGACGCACCCATTTGCCACCACAAGATTAGCCACCACAAGATTCACTTGCAATCTGTACACGTCCCTAATCCCCTTTTTCTTTACTTCACTGCCACAAGGAACCCTGGCAACGACAACATCCAGGTCAACCTCCGCCGTCTTTGGCATCGGAATCTCCGGACATTTAGGTGGACCCCACTTTCTATCTTCCTCTATCCATTCTGGGAAGAAATCGTCCCACTTCAGATCCTTTGAAACGGTCTCAAAATCAATAGAAACCGTTTCTCCTAAGCCATGCATGTTACTGTATGCTCGTTGTGTGTCATCATCCACATTAACAAATCCAATCTTCAGTTTCTTGCTACCGATACCGGAAGCAACCAGGTCGTCAAACCATTTGTGGGCAGTGATCATCGGAGAAGGTTTGTGTTTATTGAACGGCACTGATGACTTCAAAGACAAAGATAGGACCATGAGGCTTAACGAGAGGAATAAGAGAGATGGGATAAAAAGCTTAAGACTTGAAGAGTCCCGAGGCCTGGGATACGCCATTCTTGGCCAGATGGAGTTCTTCATGTCAAGCCATTTATAATGCAACTGATGATTGAGTAGAAGGATTTGGTACCAGGGAGTTTTGTGCATGGCTGCACGTTTGTATGTAGAGTTGGTCTTCTAGTTACAATGACGAGCATCCATTATAGTTAGTGACGCTTATTGTTTATTCCAGGGCATCTGCTTTCCATATTTAGGATTAAGTTAGGTGAGCATTTATAAAGTCGTGATGACAATCAAAATGGAGGCAGATAATGCATTTTTTGTTTAGGATGATTTGGAAAATTGTTTGGTGTTATGAAATATATGTCAGGTTGATTACAGATTCATGTGTACATGAACTAGAATAAGAATTTTATAGCATAGCTCCACGTCATTAATATCTTCTTTTTTTAAAACTAATCTTCCTCCCTCTCTCTTTTATTTTCATAACGGCAGTTCCTTACTTCCTTCTCTCTTTTATTTTCATGACGGCAGTTTGTCAAATGGGATAAAAAAATTCGGGATGGCAATTGGCACCAATTTTTCTAAAATATTTTTTTAAAAATTTAAATATAAAATATGTTTTAATTGGATTCAAGTTTGGACTGCCCAAGTCCAATTTTACTGGAGACCTAATTTTTAAAAGTAAAACGATATTATTTTGCTTAGAATAATTAAATTTTGAGTTCATTTGAGTATGTACTTGACCTATGAGTCAGTCCATTGAAAATAACTAAATTTAGGCCCATGAGCTAAAAATTGTCATCCTTATAAAAAAAATTGATATAATCACTACAAGAAAAATGTCATTTAGCGACGGATATTACCGACGAAAAACCTAAACATTCCGCTGGCAAGCCAGGTTAGCGACGGAATTTACCGACCGACCAAGGCGTCGTAGAAATGGTCATAGGTAATAATTTTTGACGAATAACAGAATTTTCGTTGGTAAATGTATCGACAAACAATTTATGTAATTGTCGGTGAATATACCAACGGTTGTTTGTGCGGTCGATCGTCGGTAAATTTCCGACAGTCAAAATTTGTCTGTCGGCATATTCACAGACAGTATTGGTTATTCCGTCGGTAAGTTTATTGCAACATTACCGACGGTTATGTTTGTTCCGTTAATGAGTATATCGACGGTTATTCAGAACAAATCCTATCGGTAAAGTTGGCAACATAATTGATTATTCCGTTTGTTACTTAATGTCAATATTACCAACGGTTTGTTGTTTTCCGTCGGTAAATAGAATTGATTTTACTTATGCATTTCTGTTTTTCTGTCAGTAAATTGACAAAAAAAATTAAAAAATATCCCGTCATTAAATTTTATTTGATGATTGATCGGTGCCATCGTCTGATCTAAAAATCAGTCCCTTGGAAACTGAGTCAAAAATTTAAAATCCAAGGATTGCAATATAGGATGCAATCTCGGGTCGTCTCACTTAATCGGAACCTAATGAAATGGACCTAAGCTAGCTTATATGTCATAAAATGCAAGCGAAATTAGTAAGAAGGGGGGTTTCGATCTTGAAAATATTAATGAACTAAAATGCATTGTAAAAAGCATGTAAAAAGTATTTTTGGGTTTTTG
>JAOSBP010000006.1:15870467-15881325 GCA_027563825.1 Erythroxylum mucronatum
TCAATTAGGAGTCAACGAGTGCATAAACAGTTATGAAAATGCAGCCAATTTATAATGTAAACTTGGCTCAATCACCTAGCTTTCAACTGAGCTATTAAAGCTTCATCAGACATAAGTCCCCATTCACCTTGCTGCAATGACAAAGTCGAAATGGTCTTCTGACTTAAGGCATCAGCCACGACATTAGCCTTACCCGAATGGTAACCCACAATGCAATCATAGTCTTTAAACAATTTCAACCAACGTCGTTGTCTCATATTAAGTTCCTTCTTGGTAAGAAGATACTGCAAACTCTTATGACCAGTGAAGATCCAACACTTTTCACCATATAAATAATGTCGCTAAATTTTCAAGGCAAACACTATCGCTGCAAGCTCAAGATCATGTGTAGAGTAGTTCTGTTCATGTGACTTTAGTTTCCTAGAAGCATATGCAACTACCTTTCTATCCTGCATCAAAACACAACCCAAACCATTTCTAGATGTATCATTATACATAACATATTCCTTACCAGAAGTAGGTTGAACCAATACAGGAGCTTCGGTAAGCATTCTTTTTAATTGATCAATACTAGTTTAACAACTAGCAGACCATTCATACTTCACTTCTTTCCGTAGCAATTTAGTCAAAAGGGATGCTATCGTCGAGAACCCCTTCATAAACCGGTGATAGTATCCAGCCAAACCCAGAAAACTTCTCACTTTTATCACATGTCGTGGCAGCTTCCAATTAATAATTGCTTCAATCTTACTAGGATCAACTTTAATCCCTTCAGAAGAGACAACATGTCTTAGAAAAGATACTTTATGAAGCCAGAAATAACACTTGCTCAGCTTGGCATACAATTCTTTTTCTCGCAGGGTTTGTAACACAATCTGGAGATGTTGAACATGATCATGTTCATTTTTGGAATAGACCAAGATATCATCTATGAATACCACAACAAATTGGTCTAAATAGGGCCTAAACACTCAATTCGTCAAATCCATAAATGTAATTGAAGCATTAGTTAGCCCAAATGATATCACCAAGATTTCGTAATGTTCATAACGGATCCTGAATGTAGTTTTCAGAACATCCACATCCTTTACCCGCAATTGATAGTGCCTTGATCACAGATCTATCTTGGAAAATATTCCTGCACCTTTCAATTGATCAAACAGATCTTCTATCCTTGGCAACGAATACTTATTCTTCACTGTGACTCTGTTCAATTGCTTGTAATCGATACACATCTGAAGAGTACCACCTTTCTTCCTAACAAAAATAACCAGTGCTCCCTAAGGAGAGACATGAGGTCGAATGAACCTCTTATCCAGAAGCTCTTCCAACTGCACTTTCAACTCCTTCAATTCAGTAGGAGCCATCCTGTATAATGCTCTGGATATAGGAGCAGTGCTAGACATAACTTCGATAGACAACTCCACTTCCCTTTTAGGTGGGAGTCCCGGTAGCTCTTTAGGAAACACATATAGAAATTCACACACCATTGGAATATCTTGCAATTTACCACCCTCCTTCTTAGAATCAAACACAAAAGCTAGATAGGCTTCACATCCCTTCCTAAGGAGCTTTCGATCTTGTATAGTAGATGCCACATTAGCTCGAGAACCAGTGTGGATGCCATGTAATACTATTTCAGGATTCCTAAGCATAACTGTCTTACCACTACAATCGACCACCGCCTGATGCTTGGACAACCAATCCATACCCAAAATTAAATCAATTCATGAAAAGGCAATATAATCAGATCTGCTATATATTCACATCCTTTGATCATAATAGGACATTTTCTATACATCTAATTAACCAACACACTACTACCTAAAGGACTAGTCATATGAATGTTATAGTCTAACTGATCTACATGAATCTCTTTATCAGGAATTTCTCCAACATAGATATCAGAATGAGTGGATCTAGGATCAATCAAAGCATGCATTTTAGAGTTCAAAAGAGAAACAGTATCAATAATGACTTTAGGTGCGTTTTGATCCTCGCGAGCTTTCAAAGCATAAGCTCGAGCTGGAGCAGAAGGTATGGCAGGTTGATCAACAGTTTCTGAATGAGTACTTGGTTTAGGTCTAATCTGATTAGATCCTCTACGACTGCTACCTCGTCCTCTATTTCTAGCAAGTGCATGAGAGGCCTCCCTACTAGCTTGTGATGTCTAAGACTGCCTCATAGGGCAATTGGCTATTAGTTGCTCAGTGCTACCATATCATAAACATGCACCTGTAGCCCTCCAACAAGTACCTTAATGATGTATGGAGCAATGAGGGCACTCTGGAGCACTAGAACCTGGGCCCACAAAGGAACCCCTACCAGAAGCAGTTGATGAGGGAAAGTTTTGTCACCTTCCCTAAGCTACAAATCTTTGAGTAAATTTCAGTGTATAGGAAACACCTTCACGACTCCACTTGCCCGAGGACTATCCTCCTCTAGCAAAGCCCCTTCACTGAGCCCTTTTTCTCTTCACCAGCTCTTACTTCTTGATATATGTTTAATTATTAATATATTTAATCATTTAAACTTAGCAATTAATGATATGATAATGCTTAAGATACGTTCATATATATTTTTAGGTACAATTTGGAAGCAAAGAAATTAAAGTGAGCTTAAAGTACTACATTTGGGTCATTTTTCTCAAGATTAATTCTCACTTGTTTTCTTGGAACAAGGAAAAAAAGACAAGAAGAAAAGAAAAATGAAAGCATAAAATGCAAATAACCTAAGATGTAGCAGGTGGAATGTGCTACGGTAGAAATAAATGGACCAAAACACATGCACAATATAAAGAAAACGCAGCAGCATGAAAAGAAGGGGAAACGATGATGCAGTGGAGAAAAAAACACAGTCTGCATTTCAAGCAGACCACCTGTGGAAATGCAGACGTTTTCTGTAAGTTGGATGAAGGTTTTAGGTGTATAGTAGCTTGGACCAAAAACGGGGAAATAAAATAGTCCCATCAATAAAATAGTAAGGGGCATGAAGAGACGGGGCTTTAGCTTGGTGGCTGAGAGAAATGGGGAAGAGCTGCAGCTAGGCGTGAGAGAAGAGAAGTGAGTGAATAGTAGGGTGGGCCAAAAATCCCCAAGTTTATTTGTCACATTGATGAACAGTAGATAGGAATAAGAAGCTTAGGCAGTGAAGGAGAAATGAGGGAGCTTCGGTAGGGTTACTAACATAGGGGCCGAAGCATTTTATAGGAAGAGATTCATAAAGGGCTAGACGTCCTGACGTTAGTTCGGAGGCGACATTGACACCGACACCGATAACCCGAGTTAAGTATTTTTTTATTGCTTTGTTGTTTCGTTCTCTCATTAGAAATCGATTGTGTTATTCTATGTTAATTGATTTAGGTATTGTGTATGGATAATCAAATTTTTGTTATTGTTCGGTTATTTGTGTATAAACTCGTTGGGTATTGTGAAAAGATGATTTTAATGTGTTCATTGAATTATTTAATTGCAAACCCATTGCTAGAATTTTAATATAATTCGTAATTGTTATGTTACAATTCATGTGTAGCGACTAATGATTCGTAATCATTAGGGATAACATGATCCAAGTTAAATGATGCATCGTATGTGATTATTGCCTTGATTAATCAGTTTTCCTAATTCGTAATGCTACTGCCTAATTAAATATAGAGATTGTATGGTAAGTTATTTGGTAGTTAGGTTTAATTAACAATCTATCTTTGATTAAACAAAAGCTAAGGGAAAACCCAGGTTAATAAATTAACCCACGATTAATAGTTGCTAGGAGAAGTTAGAGAATAACAAATCAATAAAATATGTTTAATTAAGGTGTGGGCCGGATCCCTACCGAATTCCCCACTTTAATTATTTTTTGCATGTTTTCTTTAATTTGTTTTTATTAGTCTAGTTTCATTTTATTTTCTTGTTTAAAAAAAAATCCAAATAACAACCCCCCTTACAAACACTCTCTGTAGGATCGACCTAGGCTCACTACTGCTATAGTAGTAGTCTAGTTATTTTATTTTGAATAACATTACGATGTGCGGTCAATCTTGGCTTCGTTGCTGGGGAGTGCGTTGTTTTATTTTTTATTTGTGATTTAATTGATGTTTTGTATATATTTGTTCATAATCGATTTCTATTATGTTATTTTGTGATCTTTTCATTTTTTATTTCGTGTTTACGAAATAAAAAATTCGATATGAACAGAAGTAATTTATTTTATAACTCATATTCTCAATCCTATAATTAGTTTGGACTGATCAACCTAACTTTTGTTATAGATGGGATAATCATTATAATTACTTCCATGATATTTTGCAGTACACACAACAATTCCCGCTTGGACTAGAAGCTTCTTGTTAAAATTCAGGTACATCTATAGAAAAAATGCTTAATATTATAACTGCTAACAATCTTCAAATTCAACAGGAGATGCAACAGTTTCAACAAAATATGCAACCGCTGTTTCAACAAGATATACAGCAAATCGGACAAGATTTTCTACAATTTCAACAAGATACATTCTCGATGGGAAGATATCAATCATCTGGACCGTAAAGTGAAAAGGAGCGACCGTATCAACCAAAGGTGTACCCAATAGACGTTTGTGCGGAAACTTTTCAAAGTGATGAAGAGCTTGAAAATTTTAAGATCAACCCTCAATAAATTGCTTATGTCAAAGAAGTTGAGAAAGAGCTCGAAGCCAAAAGGGACATGTCTTTTAACTAAGAAGTACTTAGTCCATGATTATTATTATTTAATTTAAAAAATTTAATCTCCAATAGTGACACAAAAAGGTACAATGAAAAGCCGAAAATCAAATAAATAAATTTCAGCAAACATGCAGATCAACAAGGAGCAGTCAGTAAATCTCATACTACCTCTTGTTTTGAAGCCAAACGGGCGCAAGGGTGCCCCGTCTATATATTAGTCAAGCCACCAGATCGGCAAGCTTCCCTCATTAACTGGTGTTACCGTCAACAGTCTATGTTTGTGAATGGTTGAAACCAAATTGAATGGCAATACATCTTGTAGAATTTCTATACTAAAATTCACAAAGGCAAATTTCAAGTGTATGTAAAAACATTGCGACTATTCAGCAATTTCTCCCTCTTCTAATTCCTCCATTTGGAAGTTTACTCCAAAAGTTGAATCTTTCTGTTCTTCTACTCCCACTGCCTTGGAAAATTCACCTTCAAAATCACACACGTCATTAGGATTCATTTCAGCAATGAGATTTGAATATGCATCTAGCAAGTCTTGATCGATGTCAAACACCATATCGTCCAAACTGCCTAATTCCATATCCCAGGAGCTGGGATGTGAACCGTTCTCTTCTGTAACCCTTGCAAACAATGAGCCATTAGATGACTCATTCAATGCTCTCTCTGACATTTCATGGGAGTTGAGTTGATGCTGAGGACCCAAATTTGCATTGTTTATGAAATCATAAACCTGAGGATCTGATGATTCCCCATCTTTTATTTCCTCCTCTACAAATGCAACGCCTCTAGGGCTAGGATGGTCATTCCTGACACAATTCTTGGCTTCCATTGTACAGGTTATAAGATGTGCCTCATTTACAATTTCAAACTCACACCTATGCGAAGGAAGAAAAACATGTACAACAGGGTATTCCAGGATAACAATGTTTGCCAATTGTTGCCTTAATGGTGTCCTTATGTCCAACTTGTAGAATGGTGACCTGGATCCCTGAAATAATCCAAAACCATAGCAA
The DNA here is from genome assembly GCA_027563825.1 of Erythroxylum mucronatum. Lineage (NCBI taxonomy): Eukaryota > Viridiplantae > Streptophyta > Magnoliopsida > Malpighiales > Erythroxylaceae > Erythroxylum > Erythroxylum mucronatum. The sequence goes on from JAOSBP010000006.1 coordinate 15,876,192, forward strand.
CGTTTTCAGTACACTAATAATTTCAACTTGATGTGGGCATTGCATCCAATTGGATAGCTTAGGCACTACGGCACTTCACAACAACAAAAATTTTTATAAAAAATGGAAAATTCAAATAAGCACTAGGATAATATGTTCAGGAAAAGGTTCGAAGAGGTTTGAAGATACTATGGTCATGTAAAACAAAGACATCATAGTAAATGAGACTATAGCAGTTAGACCATCAATCAATGCTTTATACTTAAACCCCTTATCCAAGAATTGCAGCTTTATTGAATGTTAAACAGCTAGTGAAATGCAACCCAAAGCCTAAATTATGAGAACTAACAAACTGCGTTGTGGCATCCAAGTGTACGAGAGTCTAACAGTAGTTATCAAGTAACAGTTTATTACTTAATGTGTTACTCAAGAACAGCAGCTTTATTGAGTAGTTAAGTCCATGACAAGAAAGTCATGTCAACTCGTTTATCGTCATTATATGATATTTTGGAACTAACAATCTACCAATGTTATGGAGGACCTGGATGTTTAACCTCATTCAACCTGATAACATGTTCATATTGGGTCTTGCAAAATTACAAGTTGGAGTGCACTGGATTTACATGGCTCGTGAAGAAAAGATGATGCATGCATCACCCTCTAGCAATATCAACCAAGTTTGGAGCCTGTATCAATCTTAGAATAAGCTAGTATAGTTGGTTCAATGCACTGGTGTCAGGAATTCAGAAAGAATTAATACCTTGGGATATTTGCGTATAAAATATTTAAGAGAATCCGGGTGCTCCAGAGTAAATTGTCTTGCAGGATGATTCCATGGTCCAGGATTCAGATGCTTCTCCATCACTGAGTAAAGGATGGTGTCTTCGTGTATTCTGCAGAGACAACGAAATCCATGAGGATTAACAATGGCAATCTAAAACTAAAAGTAATAAGGTTTTGGTAACATACAAAAATTTGAAATAACAAGAGAGCAATTTTGTAGGTAAATATAACATACCCGTGATCAAGCAGAACAACAACGTCGGTAGCAGAGTGAAAGCGCCACTCAATAGTCCAAGAGATAAATTTCTTCCTTTGGTCATAACGAGACTGATTGATCTCTCTCTTGGACATGCCCGGAGGGAGAAGAAGGAGCTTAGTTCTACGAGCCGAAGCAGCTCCCTTAAGGATGCGAAGGTAATTAGGTAACTTGGGGTAAGGAAAAGCACGTAATCGACCTCTCAACCTCCGAGCGGATTCAGTGACTCGCTTAGTCTCCTCCAGCAGATTATAATCTACAAAACCAACAAACAAATAATATAATACATACTCAAATGCATGTTATGTAACATTAAGTAGTAAAAACAATTATCATTTACCAGATAAGAAAATACGATCATTGAATTGTGAAAGAGGGACAAAAGGGGTGCCGGTTCGATTGCTTCCAGAGCAGCCAGTGCGGAGCTTGTGAGCTTTGACACAAGCGAGGCTGCACGAGCGGAGAGAGCAGCCTGGGCATTTGTATTTTGATGGGTTTTCTTTGCACTCCTCACATTTATTCTTGCACTTATCGTCATCTTCTCCCAACTTCATTTTTCTTGCAACAATTCGTTCGGCGGAACAGAAACCAGCAGATGATTATGCTGTGTTTCAACTCCGAAGACCAAACCCTACTCAAGTTTTAATAGCATGTTTAGCGCCTCTTGTTTAGGTATTAGGATTTTTAGATGGTTATAAATAATGATGAAAAAAAGAAACGAAAGCTCATATTTAGTTTAAGTAATTTTTTAAAAATTCTGTTTATAATATAAAAAACATATGCATATCAATCAAATTTTATTGAAATGATAATCTAATTTAACTTTTAAGCTTAGACCTAAACTAATTTGATTTGATTTAAACTAATAACTTAAGATACAACAACTCACTAAAAGTCTACTGATACAAGTCTGGGGAGGTCTTCTAGTACGCAACTTTATCCCTAACTGTTAGAAAAATTATTTTTTATAGACCTACTTGACAATATATATATACACACACACACACATATATGCACATACATATTAAAATATTAAAATAAAAATAGACCTAAAAGATAATAATAATAATAATAATAATAATAATATGTATCAATAAAAATATAAAAATTAAATAATACAATAAATATAATAAATAAATAAACAGGAAAATATAAATTATTAAATGTAAATATTTAGGTTAAATAGGGAAATGTTTAGGCTAACTAACTAAGAGGGAAATACTAAATATGAAATATTTAGGCTAAATACAAGACATAAAACTTGAAGAAAATCATTTAAAAAACTTACGAGAACAAGAAGGACTTCTCTATATAAGATCCTTTATCCCTATCCACAAAGTTTTCTAATGAGGTTCATGTTCTCGGTAAGTTCCAACAAAGTTATATCATTCTTAATCACCTACTCCTTTTTCTCTTCTTACAGTATCTAATACAATCTTCTTGCATCTTCTCACTGGAGAGTTAGCGTATCTGTTCATAATATCTTCGAACCAACTAAATCTTTTCTTTTAATTCTAAATTAATATTAGTCACCTTTAATTTGTCTCTTACCATTACATTCTTGACCTTATCTCTTCTAGTAAATTTGCGCATCCAACAGAGCATCCTCATCTCTGCCATCATTAGGTTATGATTATGCACCTACTTGATGGGTCAACACTTCGCCCCATAGAGTATAGCCTACCTACTCACTAAATGATAGAATTCACCTTTGAGCTTAAGTGGTATCTTCTTGTCACATAAAACTCCTAATGCACTTCTCCATTTAAGTCACCCTAATTTGATACGGTGAACTATGTCTTCGTTGATCTCTCTATTGCTTTGGATGAGAGATCCTAGATACTTAAAATACTCTTTTGTAGTATAACGTCCGCAATTATCTTTACCTCCACCTCGGAAGCCACCCTATAGCATGAAAATTTACACTCTAAGTATCTAATCTTACTCCTACTCAGTTTAAAGCCTTTGATTCTAACTTATCCCTCCAAAGTTCTAGCTTGATATTGGCAACCTCTTTTGTCTCATCCATTAAATAATGTCATCAACAAACAACATACATCATGGCACATCCCCTTGGATGTTCTAAGTGATCTCATCAGTCACCACTGTAAATAAAAATGAGCTCAATGAGGAGCCTTGGTGTAGTCCAATATCGATAGGAAAATGCTCTATATCTCCTCCTATCATCCCTACTCTAGTTTTTATACCCTCATGCATATCCCTAATAATTGTTATATAAGTCATAGGAACTCTCTTAATTTCTAAGCATCTCCATATGATTTCCTTAGGTACTATATCATACGTCTTCTCTAAATCAATAAAAATCATGTGTAGGTTTTGTTGTCTTTCCCTATAATATTCCGTTAATCTTTTAAGGAGATGTAAAGCTTTTGTTGTGGACCTTCCTAGCATGAAGCCAAACTGGTTCTCTGAGATAAGAACATCATTTCTCACTCTCTTCTTAATTACCTTCTCCTATAACTTAGTGGGGTGACTAAATAGTTTGATTCTCTATATTTATTACAACTTTGGATGGCCTCTTTGTTCTTATATAGAGGAATTAACGTACTAAGTCTCCACTTATCCTTTTAATTTCTTGCTTTGTAATTTCCTGATAACAAGTAAAGTTACGATACCTCTGACTGTTAGGATCACCTAAAAAGATGTTGTCCTGCACGCATTCATTAGAAAGGCTAAAGTAGTATCTCTGTCATCTTCTCTTGATGTCATTTTTAGCCATTAGCACCTGCCCTGCTTCATCTTTTATACAATGATCTAAGTCTCTCACTTTCTATTCTCTAGCTCTCGCCAACTTAAAAATTATTAGTTTGAATTGTATTTAATTAGTTCGAATTTGGCCCAAGTTTAAGAGTTAGATTGGATCGTTATATTAACATTTGATTAGTCTACGTATAATATTCACATCATATATATTTCACTGCTATTTTTTAACAAAAGTCTAAATGAAAATGTTTTTTTAAGTTTAAAATGTATAATAAGATTTTTCAATAATTTTTAAGAATATGTGGTTCTTTAAAAAATTTGAAAACTAAATTGAGTTAATATGTAGAATATCAAAAAAGGGATGTACATGATCCAATACAATCTACATTTTAACAATTAGATATAAAGATCATAAGAATAAGTTTTACCATCGATCTTCTCTAAGGCATGTTTAAGTACAAAAATGATATATCTTCTCCATATAATCAACTAAGTTTAGCATCTTAAGAGATCCAATGCTACACTCCTGTAACGAATCAGCTATAATAAATGATTTGAATCATAATAAATTCCAATGATTAAAGCATTGTTTCATAATAGTGATTTTCCTTAATTAAAAGATTCATTAAGTAAAAAAGGAATAAGCTTTAGAGAGTTATATGATCAGTATGAAATCACTATCTAGTTACTTTAAAGTGTCTTTGCCCTTTTGTATACATCCTATTATTAAGTTTTTGAGTTGTTGTCACATTTAGCAACTAGAGTGATAGATATTCTATTTATTGTCCCATTACAAGCTTATATGAATTTGTGACCCCTTATCATGATTGCTTTCCTTATCCAATTTAGAGTGCCTTAAGTCATAGCCTTAATTTTTTCCTGGTATCTTTGATATTCTTGCATTTTTGTTCTTATCATATTGCTGATGTGATATATGCATCTAATCAAAACTATGTTGAAGATAATTGAGATCGGCTTGGACTAGCACATATTTTCAACCATTCTTATGATTCTTTGCAACAAATTAAAGGTTCAATGACAAGAAAAAGATCAAATGTATGATAGTAAATGTTAGCCCTGGAATTTTTTTAATAAATAAGCATGATTAGATTAATTTTGGGAGTATTGCTAGATTAATTTATGTTGGAATTACTTTGCTTACTAATGTGATTGAGATAATATGAAGTAGGTAAATTGAATTAAATGTTAGAAAGGTAAGTATGTATAAGGGGCATAGTTGGAAGATCACTTAAGTTGGAAAGACATAAGGCTTTGGAGGAAGGGCAATTAGGTCATTTTGGCTTCATTAAAAGAAAGAAATAAGACTTGGCTTGTGTGAGAAGAGAAGAAACGAAAATTGAAGGAGAAGAGGGAGAGAGAGTGTCGTGGAGA
>JAOSBP010000006.1:15882482-15899384 GCA_027563825.1 Erythroxylum mucronatum
TTCAACTTTACAAGTATTCTTTCTACACTTGCAGAGCCTCTTCAGGTCTCTCTCACAAAGTATTCTTTATTTGCTTTCTTAGCCTTTCCAGGCTCTAGCCCTTCTTCCTTTTGGAAAGATATTGTTTGAGCTTCACGTTACAGATGTGTTTGCTCTTTTTGTTTCGCACTTGAATACAGAGTTTCTCTAAGTATTGTACAATCAGATTTTGTCTCTTGTATTGTATCTCGTTGTAAAAAATGTTATTTTTTGTTTACGACTATACCTAGTATTTATAGCCTAAAACTTTAACTGTCTTCTTGAGAAAACTGCTTCTTGAATCTTCTAGAAACCGTTATTAGTTGAGTCCTGTAACTGACTCCAACTAAGTAACTGATTGACGTTCTAGAATCTTTCTCATTTGCATCGTCTGGTACTATGCTTCTTCTGGTGCTGCGCTTTGTCTGTTGTCGCGCTTTTGTCTGGTGTCGCGCTTTCGTTTGGTGTCACGCTTTCGTCTGGTCTATCTAAGACGCTTTGTCGTAATCAACTTTTAAGTATCGTCTTGAGTTGACCTTCAGCATCTTCTTATGTTGACCTTCTGTAGTTTGAAGTATCGTCTAGGTTTGACCATGTATCTTCTGGGGTTAACTATGTATCGTCTTAAGTTGACGATTTGTGTCATTTACATTTTTATGCGCACTTAACAAACTCATCAAAACAGTTCACATATTTCTAAGATTATTATTATTTGATTGTCATCAAAATTAATAATAAAGTAAAGTCTTCTTGACTTAACAATCTACTCATTCAAACTAAGTGGTTTCCCTGTAGCACTAGCAAAATAACTTCAGCCCAATGTTGTTCGGAGGTGTTTGGTTGGGGTTGGATGATAGAGAGGGAGGGGCAATGAGTGGTGGGGGCTAATACCTAATCCATACTAGAAAGGGGAATGGATTGTCTTGAAACATTAGACGGAAAGGTAGGTTGTTAAAAAGGAGTAAGGGTCCAACTTAGTTGTTGTTAGATTATCATTTAATTTACTTTATAAAACTATATAATTTTAATGTAGGAGAACAAATTGCAACTTTTGTGGAACCAAAGTATTACATGGACCATCCAACATCATTGTTTGATTTAGAGAAAACCATGTCTTAATATTAAAATACCAAATGCATTTTCATGTTGAATTACTCTAGCATGAATTTTCCAGGCTAATAAATAAAGTTTGGTAGTGCCCATGGTACCTTAACTCCGTAGAAATTGATATACTTTTTGAAAAGTTTAAATTGCATTGTTTTATATGATAAATTAAATCCTACCAATAGAGGGAGGTTTGTGGAAATTTAATCATACATTAATGATTATGTGATAATTTTAAAGTATAAAAATAAATACAAAATAAAAATTATAAGAAATCACAAGTACTTAAACCAAAATTTAATAACTTAAAAAATATTATAATTTGTTCTATTTTTATTTTAAAATTCTTCTTTTCCTATATCTTCATATTTTATATTTTATCCATTTTGTTCATTTAATATAAAAATAATATTGAAAATTTGAATAAAGAGACAAGGAATAGAATAATAAATTGTCTTAAATAATTTTAATATATTAGCTGAAATTTTATTACCATCGACGAAAAAATAACGGTTTTATTATACTCTTTACTGTTATATGTAAAAGTTTTTAAATATGTAATCATTTAGTACTCACTTTATTTATATAGTATAGATTAAAGAGGTTATAAAAAAGAGTACAATCATTTACTATTGCTTTCATCTTTTAATATTTGCAATTTGTAATTAAACCGTTGTGCTGCAATTGCGGTAGAAATGCAACGAAAAGGGCATGGAACCTGAACAAGGAGATCAACCACAACAGCTGCAAGTTAACAATGTTAACATCCACAATAAGAATCAATCTTTAGCTGCAACAGACACAAGTCCTTGTCCAATCTGCCTCGGTTCTTTCGTCGAGGAATCCTATCTCGATATTTGTTTTCGTAAGTTCTTTTTCTCCTCAGAAAAGTTTAGTTTCATTTTCACTTCTCTTTTGGGTTCGAAATTCTTACTCCCAACTTCTGGGACCTTATTGGTCTTCTGTTTAAGTTGCTTGATTACGCAGTTTCAGTGGAGCTTTAAATAGACATAATTGAATCCTTTTTTCATTGTAGTTGGGTATTACGCTTAATTTTTTACATGGAAATTTCAGAAGTTCTGCCCAATCCTTTGTCTCTGCAAGTTTAGGCTTTTAGGGAAGTGAGATAAAGTATGTCTTCGTGGGTTTTGTGGGGTGCAGGGAGAGGGTGTTCGGTTTGCTTTATTGCTGAAATAGTGTTACTTTGATGTTATACGTCACTCTTTCCATTCTTGTAATGCAGATAAATTTTGTTATACTTGCATCTTGCATTGGACCAAGGTTGTTGCAGCCAAGCACTCTCGGAAGCCTCCTTCTGTAAAATGTCCTTTGTGCAAGGTTTTTTTTTGCTGAGGGAGTGATATTATATACTAGTGACATCCACATGCTGTTTGCTCATGCTATTACTGGAGTAAATGTGTAAACTGTACCTTGTTCATGCAAATTTGCAGGTAGAGAACTTTTCAATCATCTATGGTTATGATGGGAGATCATTTCAACGGCAACATGTAAATCAAGATTTTGCGACTAGGTACATATTCACACTATTTTCACTTTTTCAGTGACTCCTAGTGTTCTGCATGTTATAAGATGGTATTATTTGTTTCACTCTTTTGGGTTGTTCCAGTTCTTTCTTTTCAAAAGCACACAGATACAGATTGCAATGCTATTACACAGAACCAGGTCCCACGCTGCTTCTCCTTTCTTTTAGTATTATTTGCTATGTTCTCTTTCTCTGTTCTTTTGCCTGAATTCCAAACAATATGTGGGAACATTTTATATGCCAATGTTTTCTGAGGAAATTCTATGTTCAATCAGGCTTACTGGATGATAAAATTAAAGTGTCACAATACTGGAAATTCCGCAAGTATCTCCAGTTGAATCGATGGCTCCAAAGTTGGTTGAAAAGAGAAATTCAGGCTTTGACACAGGTCTATCTTTTGCTCAGTTTATTTACATGTAATTGGTGTTTTAATTACTGAGCATTTGGAACTTCACGTTTTATTGTAGGCTCACTGTATATCAAAAACTTTTACTTACCATTTTATGGCCATGTACTCGCAAGTGTTAAATAATATGGAAAGATGTTATCTTGAGTATAGACTTTGCTCCTTTGAACGAGATCATTATTTGCAGCCACGTGCAATGACATTTGTTGTTAACAAGCTTCTCTTCCAGCATAAATCATAGGCATGTATTTAATTGTGCAACATGAACATTATTGAATTCATTATCACATTTTGATTGTTTTTTATGAGTTTATTTGTTATGTTGACTAAGAATTGATGCCTTGATGAGATAGAAGATGCTTATTACGGAGCACAACTGTAATCACACTCCCAATATTGCAGTTGTGCTTGGGTTTGTTACTGTAATTAGTTGAAATTACAGCTGCATTTTTCATAATTATGTTGACATTATTTGCAATTGCCGTCATAACCTGCAACTGCAGCATAACTTGCAATTCACGATTTAAAACATACCTTATACGATACTGCTTTCAGATTTTTTCAGTGTTCAAAAATATTGTAACCGAAATTTAGCCTTTCTGAAATCTTTATAGGTCTTATGGGATGTTACTTATTAGCTTTTCTTACCATCTATAGGAGGAAGATGTTGATATTATCATACATCACATTCTTGGGGTGATTGATTCATTCTCAAGGAGGTAATGCTTTAAGTCATCGTTATTACTTGTTCATGTTTATCTTAGTATTAATTGGTGATGAAATTAACTGAATTCATTAGAAGTGATTTATTCTTTGGTTTTTTTGATGAATTATGGTTGAGACTGCATTACAATTTTCCAATCAATCTTTTAAGGCTTTTCATTTTGACTTTTCTTTTTCAGAAGTGAACAAGTCCATCAGACAAAGACACATGAAGCCAAACAAGAAGAGTTCAAGACTTTAGTCTCAGATGCGGCAAGGCCATTTCTAGCTAGAAGAACAGATCGATTTGTGAATGAGCTAGTACTTTTTCTTGCTTCAGGTTTGAACATTGAAGCCTATGATGAAGTTTATAAACAACATCTAGGCTGGAACACTTCTAGCGTGATTGTTGAGGATGAAGATAGTGAATCTAATGAACAAGTACCTGTAGTTCCTTATTTGTATATTTTTGATGAAAACTCTGGTGAAAGTGATTGAAATTTCAATTTTCTATCTAATGATGAAGTGGTATGGAAATTTTTAGCTGTGTATTTTGAATCTTAATGTTTGTAGAAGAATTTTAACTTAAATCCTAACGTTTAATATTATATCAAATTAACTCTAAATTGACGGAATCCTAAACTTTTGTCAAGGTTACATCAATTTCGGTAGTTATCACTTTCTTTCCCTTGTTTCAACCAGGTGTCATTAAATTTAATATCTATAATTAAAATATCAACATTACGCATAAACATAAGTCAAACATCAACATTCCGTAAAAAACATAAGTCAAATATGATTATTCCACATAAACATAACTCAAACACATACCAGCATTTTGCATAATATAACTCAAACACTAACATTTCACATAAAAATAACTCAAACGCTAACATTCCGCATAACATAACTAAAGTACGGGGCGTTGTTTACACCTGTGAATCGAGAAATGGACTTCTCGCTATGACTCCTAGGTTCGTGGAATATTTCACTGATAAGTCTCATCGGAGCTATATCACAGGTTTCCAGCCTATATGCCATTGTACTAGTTTATTATGCCTCAAATTCATTTTGAATTTTATGTGACAATACAAGTTACTACTTTAATTTTCTTATTCAAGTTTGTACATAAAGTTTCAATACAACGAAACACTAAGGTATATGTTGTTATTTGCACTTGTGAATCGAGAAAGGGACTTTTTGCTGTGACTCCTAGGCTCGTAGAATATTTCACCGATAAGCCTCATTAGAGCTGCATTACGGGTTTCCAGCCTATAAACCATTATACATTTCTAAGAATATTGCAAACCACAACACAAAACCAACACTTCCTTTGCATTCACTCAAAACACAAATACAAACTCATGCACTATTAAAGCAAAACATATGGATGACATTAGTTGAATGACTTACTTGGATAGATGGACTTATTTCGTCTCAAATTTTATCATATTGGCGACAAAATTCTGTTATTGTCATAAAAACTTACATTATTGCGATGATTTTCCATAATCGTAGTAAAATATATTCATTTATTGACGATTTTCAATACCGTTGCAAAATGTCAGACTCCGTAATCGTCATAAAATATATTCATTTATCGACGATTTTCAATACCATTGCAAAGTGTTAGGCTTATTACGACGAATTTATGTATCGTTACCAAAAGGTAACTTTTAGCAACGGTTTTATAATCGTCAAAAATTAAAACATAGCCAAAACATACATCTACTATAGTGTCTCCCCTACTTCATGGTAAACCACATTTGTCAAGCTATTATATCTCTTACACCTGATTATACCTTGTGAACCCAAATTTACACTTTCACTCTTACCAACCTCAAAATTGAGCCCATGCCTTAGGAACCTCTATTAAATTTAGAAACTTCAGAACTAGCAAACTTTCATCAAGTAAGTATCCGTTACCCCCTCCTACTCATCTTTTACTTTTCCACCAACAGTTTCTGCCAAAATATCAAACCCTTCAATCTCTCTAAATTAGATCTCCAACAAGCCTCCCCATAGCTAATACTTCAGCCTTAAACACAACCCTTATTAACCCTAAACATAAATGTTAAACCACCTACCACTACTCGCTTTGTAACCATGACTCTATTTAAACATCTAAATACACTAGAAAAACTCGGAATCAAGTGATAGGAGAGAACTCAATATTTGAAAGATTGAGATATCTCCCACCTCCCCATAATTACAACTTAGTGGTCTCTCCAACCATGACTCTACTTAAACATCTAAAGACACTAGAAAAACTTAGAATCAAGTAATAGGAGAGAACTCAATATTTGAAAGATTGAGATATCTTCCACCTCCCTATAATGACAACTTAGTGGTCTCTCCACCTTTAGGTGTCTTTAAATTAAGTGACCTAAAATGGGCAAACTCCTTTATTAAATTCTTGATAAAAAAGACTAGTATACCTAGTGGTCTAAAAATGAGCAAAGAGGAAGAATGCTTCCTATTTAGATTATCAAATAAATTCATGAAATTCAAAGTTGTAGATTTAGGTCCTTTATAGGAAGCCATTCTTTCTCCTTAAATGACGAGAAGAGAGGGATCTAAGCAATCTCAAACTAAAGCATATCCCTCTCTTAGTAAAGTTCTATAATATCCTACATAAATATTGCTCAATTGAGGGATTATGTTATTTGGTAAGTTCTATCGAAAAACCATATGCCTAGATGAGCACACATCAATTATAAAGTATATTGGTTTTGCTAGAATATGTATTGAGGTTGATATTGATCACTAACTATTAAAAACCTTAAATATAGTGCTACTTGAAGATGATGGGAGGCTAAAATGAGGTGAAATTCAATTAAGCTACCACTAAAAGCCTAAGAAACATAAGTAGACTCAAATATGGAAAGTCGTTAGCCACAAATTCCAAATAAAATTATATGAAGAATTAATGGAGAAAAGCTTGGAGGAGAGTTATCAATAGGAATCCAATTATATTTCTAATAATATTTAAATAGATGAAACCCTTATGGCTTATCCTTTTACAATTACCTGACCTAACATAGATAAGGAACAATAGAAAAACATTAAAGTGGCTCCCAAAAGAGTTATTCAAACCATATATTTATATATAGTTCATGGAGATATTGAGACAAACATCTTGAACAATAAAATGGAGAGTAACCTTAAACTAGATTTAGTTAGATTAGATCTAAAAGCGGTAACTAACAAAGATATTACAAGAAACACTACGAGGAAATCAAATAGGAAACAAAAGAAAGAAGTTGGCAGTAGCAATGCCTTGACCTCCCTCATGAATATTGTAGCATAAGATAAAAGGGGTCTAAACAAACCCTAAAAAGTAATCGGTTAATTTATAAATATTAAGCTTTAAGAAATCACTTTTTATTGGTGTCTTAATGATCAAAATAGAGACTATAAGATACAAAAAGAGTGTAGTTTTCTTTATAAGAGTTGGACCATAGTAACCATTTTTCTTACTTTAATAAAAGAACCATAGTAGCTTTGATTTAAGCCAAATCACACTACATCAAGTTTCCCACCCATACCAACTTTGCACTACTAGATGATAATTATCGGTGCTATGATTAGAGTCAATGTCATTTTTATTTATGCAAAAAAAACCTTGAATTTTGATTAAGAAAAAACTATGAAATGACCTGATTGCTTCCTTGAATGCTAGCTCTCTACTTTCCATTACTTGAATGCTAGCTCTCTACTTTCCAAAATACTCTGCAACTTCAACTGCACATTATTGGCTCAGGAAGTAAAGGAGAATAGTTTAAAGAGTAACCCTTATAATCAAGAATTTCACAAATTTATCAAATATATTATCTTAAATGACTTAAAGGGAACATACCACTATTACACCTATAGCAATAAACAAGCAAGTTGTATGTATTATTAAGAAATTGGATAGGGTGATGGTTAACCAACATTAGTTGAAATCGCTCATTAACAATTACATGAACTTCAATAACCCTTTATGTTCTAACTATCATAAATAGAAGCCCACATAACTGACTTTTCGATTATGAGAAGAGCCCCCTTTAAATTTAGGAACTACTTGATGTAGTTCCTAGGGTTTAAGGAAGCAATCATAATAGGCATAATCTAAAAAATAGAGGGTTATGATTCATTCAAATGCACTTAAAAGATGAAATTTATTAAAAGAAAACTTAAAGCTCTCAATAATAGCTAAAAGGTAAGCTCTAGATAAGCTTAATCTAATCCAGGAATAACTAAAGCTAAACCCTATAAATGAAAGTCTTGTGCAAGCAGAAAAGGAGATTTTGGCTAGAAATATAAATGCTTTTAAGATCCATAATTCCAAATAAGATAGAAGTATAGGATTTTATAGCTTAAAGGAGGCAAGAGCTCAAAATACTTATACAATTCCCTCACAACTAGGAGGTATAAAAATATAATCTTTGCACTAACAGATTTAAAAGGATATACAAAGACAAGATCTTAGGAGTTTAAAGATCTAGCTTATTGGTTTTTAAAGGAATAATTAGCATCACTAACAACATTGCTTTCTCTATTTAGGACGCCAGATGTTCCTTATCTTATTTCTTAAAAGTAAGTTGATATGCTATCAAGCCTTAGCACAATATCATAAATAAAGAATACTCTTCACTCATTTCTTAAAAACAAGAAAATATGATATTTAGCCTTATCACAATATTAGAAATAAAGAATACTCTTCATCCTGAATTCTGGCAAGGCTTTAGGACCAAACGGTTTTAACGTAAAATTCTTCCAAAAGATGGAACAAAATAAGCAATATAGTCATAAATACAATCATGGAATTCTTCATGAATGGGATCTTAGTGAAAAAACTAAACAAAAACTATGTTTCTTTAATCCAAAAGACTCTAAAACCTTTTAAATTTCTTATAATTTAGGCTTATATCTTGCTACAATATGATCTATAAGGTAATATAAATGAAATCCTTACCTCAAGCATGCAAAAAATCTTAAAGAACTCATAAAACATAATCAAGGAGCCTTCATAGAAGGAAGAAAAATAGGAGATATGTGTTAAAAACCTATGAGCTTCTAAAAAATTATAACATTATTAAGGAAACCAAAATTTTCATTCTTAAGGTTGATTTCCATATGGCATTTAATACAACCAATTAGGAGTTTATTCTTGGTAAGATGGAAGCTACCATATTAGTTCAGAAAATAGGTTAAGGATGTATCACTATTCCATCTAACAATATAATGATCAATTGAGAATCCACCAAGATGGTCAAAAGTGCAAAAGGTATAAGATAAAGGGATTCATCATCCCCTTATCTTTTCACTCCGTGCATTAAAATCTTCACCAGGTTAATATTAAGTAGCATGCAAATGATTAGTTACTTCTAATATTATTATAAATGTGACAAGTTGGAGCTCTTCAATTTATCTTTTGTAGATCACCTATTTCTCTTAAATGGCTCTAACATGGACTCTATTAAAATCTTGACAAATTCTCTAGCTACTATCAATGGATTCTTTAACATATCTCTTAACAAAAGCAAGAGTGGCTTCTAGCTTTCATATGATACACCACAAATACAAACCAAATAACATACTGTTAGGGTTTAAGCAAGAGTTTCCATTCATGTATTTAGGCATACCCATCACTACCAAAAGACATTTTTAAGACTACCATCCTATGCTAGACAATATTCATGGAAGATTGAGCAAATGGAAAAATAAATTTCTAAGTAATGTTGGTAGATTGCAACTAATTAAAACTATACCAAGTTACCTAAATGGGTATTAGGCTTCGCACTTGCACTTTCCACTCTAACTAATCAAATCCACAGACAAAAGTAATGAAAATTTTCCTATGGACAAGAGTGAACAAGTTTATAGCTCCAAGAGTAAAATGGTAAGACCTATGTACTGCTAGGAATGAAGAGGTTTGGGAATCATCTATTTGAGAACCCTAAATAAGGCCCTTCTAACTAAAAAGATTATGGAAGCTACTAACTAATAAAGAATCCCTATGGGTCAAATAGATGCATACCTACTTCTTCAAAGGAAAAAAGTATACGGGAGATCAGACATAAAATAAATACTTCATAGACTTTCAAGCATATTTTGGTTCTAGGAGACAAAATACAAGATAACACTAAATATATAATTGGCATAATTTAGACCACTTATAATTTTCTCGAGTACACTCATATAAAGCCTTTAGAATGCTACAATTGACATAATCATCAATGGAAACAAATGGCACTAGTCTAACCACCATTATAGAGGATTCACAAAAAATCTTGAACTTGATGCTTATTCAATGTACTGACTATCATAAAGAGAACCAAGTTATATGGACTAAACATAACTTAGAAAAAATCTCTAATAAATCATACAAAGACTGTTTAGAAGAAATAACCAGTCTATTATATAGTTTAGGTTGGCTAGTAAGGATGCAGCTTGCCAAAGTCCCATTTATACTATAGCTCATAGTTAAGAGAAAACTTTGGACCAAAGACAATACTCACAGAGACTCCTCCAAACTCTCTAACTCTTTGTTATGTAACCAAGAAATAGAAACACTAAATCATCTATATTACAATTCTGACACACCAATCCCCCGTGGAATCTAGTCTTGGATATTAGTAATCTACATTGCAACATGAGGAATTGGGATGGCATAATTGTCTAGGAAAGCAAAAGATAAGGGAAAATGGATACTGATAGGAGGGTCTTTCAAGTTACATTCAATTGCATTATATATGAAATATAGAGGGAACACAATACTAGGTTTCACAAAGACCAAAAGATGAATTAGAATGATTTTAGCCGCAGGAAAATCAATTAAATAAGGGGAAAAAATTTAGCAAATGGATTAACTAACAAAATGAGTCCTAAGCTCACTCTTAGTAGGATATTCTGATACACTTATGAATAGCTCTTGGAATGCAAGAAGAACCATAACAGTGCTTTAGTGATAATTGAAACTTGCTACCTTATGACTAAACAAGTCTAAACCTCCTCTTTTGTCTTTAATCTTTTAAGTTTTTAGTAGCCTAGTAGTTGTATAATTGGGATTAGCCAAGTTGGTTGAGCCCTTGCTGTTTTGCATTGTATTAGTATTTGGCTTCAAATTTGTAATCTCTTGTTAATCTTTAATTGTTAATTTACCCTTTTCTCTTTAATCATTCTTTATATATGACCCATTAAGTTCTCAAATATATTAAAAATAGATATAAATTGTAATCCTAAACCATATTTTTATGGTTAAATAAATTAAACTCCTTTAGTTTATCTTACATTTTATAATCAAACAATTTATATCTATAGTGAAGTATAAAAATATATTATAACCACTCAAATGTTAAGAATGTCCAAAATAGTTTTAATTAACTTTTTTGTGATTATTTTTTCTATATAATTCAGTCTTTTCATCATATAATATTTGAATTAAACATAAAGTATGAAATCAATATTTCCTCTATTTAAGTCTAATCATATCAATCTTTAGCAATAACAATTGATTGTTTTAATGATATTTGAAAATTTTCAAAATATCTTTCTACCTTGAATAAGAATTTCTCTAATTAATACTAATCAAGAATAATGAAACATTCTTTCTAATTGCTTTAGGATGACTAATCTTATATTGATCACTTAATTTTCTCTGCATAGTTTATGTCATATCCAATGACTACCAATCGAATTACCCTTAACTAAAATAGGTGCTAAGTAGTATCAAAGCATAACAATCCCTGTATGAGATACTTCAAAAGCCTTAAGTCAAATAATCACTTAAAACAACAATCACAATGATTATTTTCATAAACACTTAAGTAATGCTCCACGTGAAATTCTCACGTCAGATCAATTTATTAAGCTTGTTCTCTAACAAGCTCCAATATGTTTATTTAAGTATTACATACTTTGGTTTATGAAATTGACTACTTTCTTCCTAAGAAAGAAATATAATATGTGATAGTCTTGTCATTCTATTGACGTCTAGTCCTAGAGCAATGATTAGAAGCAATTAGTAATAATACATAAATGTAATATGAATCTTATAAGTATGATCTCGTCAAAATTTTATTTACAAAGTTTGTTAATTTCATAGACTTTACCTTATGTTTAGTTAATTAAACAAATATGCATAAGATAAACAATATCATTGATTAATTATGTAAAAAAATATACAACCAAATGATTGATTAACAGAATAAACCAACACAGGGATAGGTTGAGAGGTTCACAACTTCTTCCTTAGTTGCCAAAGTTAAGAAGAGAAATAACATAATTTTCTATGTAGAAGGAAAAGCTACAAGTTTTATTTTATTTTTAGATTATGTAGGATAAGCTTTATTTTGCTTTTTAGAGACAGGTTTTACGTTCTTTTGTCTAGAGACAGGTTTTGCATTTGTTTTTTTGTTTCAACAAAACACATTCGTTTCAACTGCTGAAGATGTCCTATAATTGCCACCATGAAAAGTTTTCTGAAGTTTTCATTTTTTTCATTGCATCAACGGTTTACAAATGGGATGAACAATAGACCAATTCTGCTTCTAGTATCCTTTTAGTGCTACTTGTATATTTTTCAATGGAGTACAGAGCTCTTGACTGTGATTCTCTCATGGCTTCGGTTACTTGTGTTCTGTCAAAGTATATAAAATTTTTATGTCAGAACATCATTGTCACGAGGTAGTAAAAAATGGTCCATATTTCTGCTTGCGATCGAGTACGACAGTCAAGAGCTTTAGAATCGTTTTATCTGAATTTTCTTTTGGAAATTTTTCATCGAAAGATTTATTAAACAACAGGTCTTTGAAATAGACCTTGGATGTTTAAATGATCGAGCGATATTCTAAACATGATTGCATTGAGAGATAATTAAGGTAGTTCATTACGTCCCACACTGTGCAGGTTTCTGGTGGACAAACTTGAAGACAGTTCTCTGCAAAACTATAGTGAGACGCAGAAGAAAGTTGGGATGGGATGAACAACAGTAATATCTACCTAGAATTCCAAGTACCGAAAAATGGATAAGTTGAAGAACGAAATAACAAAGGTCGAGCCTTGGGGGATGAGGCTATCAGTGAATACATTTATACTGAAGAAGTGTCTCTAGAATATAGATCCTAGAACGCACCAAAGGCACACAGTGAGAGTCTCAAAAGGTTAGAGGAACAAATGCTGCCAGTGTACCATTGTCATTGTCACTAGCAGAATGACGTTAATATTGCTGTGGATTCATTGGTACAACTTTTGCGATTCCTTAGTTAAGCAAATTTTTAAGTGGACAACAACTATAAGCAGATTATCTTGCGGACTGATATCCGGGACTGAAACAATTGGTCATGAAATTTACTCCATTCAATGTGGCCCTCTTGCAGAACTCTGGACTCGAAAGTGATCAATGTCAAATTATTTACTCAAACTATAGTTATACACTAGATTTACAAACTACATGTAATTTCTTCATATTAGATGAAAGGAAGGTTAACATAATCAGATTTAACAAAATTACGAATTTCAAATGAAAGGAAAAAAGAAAAGAAAAGAAGAAACCACGAGTAAAATGGAAAAACAAACGTTGCAACATAGAATAGTGCAAAATTTTGCAATACATTGAATCAATGCAGTGTTAAATGAAACTACAAATATACAACAACTTACCTGTTACAAATGTCTTGCTCCCATGTGAGAGGCTAAAAAGTAACAGGGAAAAGGCAACCTGTAGATAAATGACCAGCATGCCGGCCAAACTTGACATGATGCTCCAACTCATCAACGTTAAGCTTTTACACACATAGCTCCATTGAAGAAAATTGTTTCTCCAACAACCCAGTCCAGTTGATTGGAGTCCTCTAGTTATATTTATCGATCAGGAAATCATCAAATTAATTGGTACTTTCTTCCTCAGGAACCAAAGGCTCGGAAATGTTTTTGTTAGCATTTCTTCACAACCCCCTCAAAAATGCCATCAGTCCCAAAGAAAACTGAAAATTGTCGGTGATTAACTGGACCAGGAAGCTGGAAGGTGACAGTGAACCGGCCAGGTGGGCAGAGATTTTGAGTTTGCATCTTGAAGACTTGTGAGTGTTTACACACTGTTCTCTCACCTGTTGTTGTCACTCCCTTAATGCGCACCATTCCATCAGGATTAATGTCAAAACTAAAATCCTCTGCATTCACAACGTATAAAATAATTAGAAAGCACACAAAATACATCTTGATTATCATATGACGCATAATAAATTCTTAATAGACAGAATCCAAGTCCAATGCCAACCACCAGAAGTAGTAATCACATGCCATAAGCTTGTAAAATGGATCAAATAATGGGCTTCAATGATCTGCATTTAATCAGCATCCAATGCAATTACAAATCTAGTGCAGGATTGAATATCTTCAACAATTGAAAAGAAACAAGCACTTACTTTGATCCCTTGCTACCCCAGGCAGGGAGACACGAAATAAGTAGGCATCTTTACTTTCTCCAATGTCCATGAGTCCTACAATTGGTCCAACCTTTCCCTTAGCTGCACTCCCAACCAGAGCAACTGCGTTTTTGGTAGAGACTATAACAGAATCCCACTCCTTTTGAGTTGTGCTAGAGGGAAAATACACCGTAGATGGCCCAACTCTTTCCACAGGTTTTGTGTCGCTATCACTTGGAATTGATGCTCCATCACCAAGTGGTGCAGGTGGATCAATGTATGGCATGCTATTCAAGGGGGCCACTGCAATAACATGCCGTGAGGAAGGATTGGGGTTTGGCTGACTAATTCCACCATTCATGTCAAAAGGCCTAGATTCAGTCATAAATCGCAGATATAACATTATGCAGCAGCAATTAGATGCAAGGCCACAACATTCAATGAATAGTTGCAGAATTCAACACATAAAAAATGTTGTCGCATACATTATTCATTCTTAATTTGCAAACAATGAACAATTCCTAGCTGACATTAGTACAACTAATTTTCTAAAGCCAGATGATATTTCAGAGAATTAAAAGTTCTGTCAAGAAAAACTCAAAACATAAAAACCGAAACTATGATGAAATCCATACATCAATCTTCATGAAGGGCCACATACATTAAACCAACTTAAAGATTCATTCTTTAAGTCGTAATTTCCAACTGTAGAGTAACAAATTGAGGGAGGTACATTCATAAACTCGCACCCAAACGGAAAAATAATTGAAGAAAGGCTTCTTTAGTGGTCTACTCTCATAATGTAAAGCCCCCAGTCAACAACAGGGAAGACTTGTAACATGGGAAACAGAAAAGCCAATGCAAAAGAAAACAACCATGTTTTGAATAATAAAAGAAAATAAATCATCACATCGTCTTCATTTTCTAGCTCCTTTTGTGAATGTTTGTGGAAAGGAGTGTCTGTGAAGAGCGGAAATAGACTAACAGATACAAATCTTCAATACAACCCAGGCCATACAATGCAGTTCGTAAGTGATAGACAATAGACATCATGTTGCCCTACCTTATCGGAGTAGTCATCGACGAGCCGCCGAAAGCCCAGGCCTGAAGTTGCGAGCTTGAACTGAATATCCGACTGACAATCTTTGTTTAGTTTTACCGCCCTTTCTCCAATTTAAGGACCCTCTCTGCCTGGTGCTCAAGCGATCGACGTCCAAGGGGCTCTTTATTCGAACTCATAGACCATTGGACTGTTCCAACTTCTACACATCCGATGGTATGCCCCTTTCTCCTATTTGAAAGTTAAATAACTCCAACAGAGAGGAGCAAGACTTCCAGAAATAGGTTTGAACATTCGTTCATAAACACGTGAAAAAGATGCATTTACTTTGCTATCATTTGTATTTGTTCTCTCTGTTTCTTTGGACAAGCAAAAAGAAAGTCAAAATATGGTAAATCAAATTTTATCATGAAATTAGTTTGATGTGATTTATACTCAAATTTAAAATCAAAAATCAAAAATCATTTTTAATTTTTAAAATTTCTTTTAATCAAACCAATTTGTTTAAAATCAAACTAGACAAATAAACATTTGGAGAGTGGTTTACGTTGATTTTTTTTTACCATCCCTCTAAAATACCCTCATGATAAACAATCAATAGAAAAGAAAATTGAGGTAACTAAAAATTTTAATTATACTTTTCTAAAAGATAAAATTGTATTAAAAATAATGTTATAAAACAAGAAAGTTACCAAACGCCAAAAGTGCTTTAGAACCTATAAGACAAACTAACAATAGATTGCTAATATAAGGAATAGAACTAGGCATGGTTTTGAACTTAGACCGGACTGGTTGGTTCGACCAGTAACTAATTGGTTATTTGGTTCCGGTGATCCTTAAAAATCAGTCCTCAATTAAACTAATGGGAACTAGTGACCGGGACTGGTCGAACCGGTTCGACCACTGGTTCAATAAATTTTTTTTATTTTTTTATTATTTAGAATATTTTTCTATTTTTAAATATTACTAATATTATATATATTAAATATAATTACTGCGTAATTATGACATCACACCGACTAGTAAGGTCTCCGGTTCAACGTCTAGGTTTCAAAACCTTAGAACTAGGGATGATAGATCTTCCGAAAATTCTTGGTACGTTGATGTTGAAGGAATAACTTCATTAGGCAATTAAACATTGCTAAAAAAGAACAACTTTTGAACAAAATAGGAGGCATGCAAGATCTCTTAAAGAGGAACAACTATTTTATATTAATGATAGAGGAACAATGATACCCTAATTAAGAGCAAGAGAGCAAGAGACTTGAGCACTTAGTGTGTATTCTATAGATCATTAGTTGTTCCTTGATTTGGTTTTTAAGTTGAAAAAACAATTCCATCTTATGTGAAGTTTTTTGTTGAAAACATTTTTAGGCTCCTTTCCTTCCACAAGTAATAGACCAAATTACCAAGAGCAATTTTAATTATAGTTCGGATCCTTTTAGCCAAATTCTGTAGCTGAGGATGTTGGACCCCGAACTTTTTTGTAAGTTAGAACTGTTGAATGAGAAATTATTGGCGATTATTCATGTGTAGAAAAGAGGAAAATCCTTAAATTTGAAAAGAAATAGAAGAGATAGTTAGTTACAAGATGGATTATATGTGAAATATTAGAAGTTACAAGCTGGAAAATGCAGTTTAAAATTTGTTCATTGAA
>JAOSBP010000006.1:15914878-15925214 GCA_027563825.1 Erythroxylum mucronatum
TATAATCAGTTTTAATTTATAAATTATTTGAAGAATTATTATTATAAATTATCTAATAATAAATAATAAAAACGTTATGTTTCTTTAATTATTAATAATAATATAATTTATAATAATAAGGAATTTTAGAAATCATATTTAATATTAATAAGGAATTTAATAATAATAATAGTAATAAATTTAATAAATACTCTACAATAAATTTAATAATAAACAGAAGAAATTTAATAATAATATTTAACAGTAATTATAATAATGAAAATAAAATTAATTAATATACCCACGAATAATAATAACAATAATAATAAATAAATACACTTTATAATAATATGAATTTAATAATGTTACGAATAAATATAAACTGCTTTGATAATAATAATACATTTATTAATAAAAACTAATATATAGTAATAATAATAATAATTAAATTAATAATAATAACAACAACAACAACAACAACAACAACAACAATAATAATAGTAATAAAATTAACAAATGAAAAATAAATAAATATATAATATATAAGAGGGTTATCAGTTGTTGCACTTCTGTTTGCTGAATGTTGAAATAAACAAACAAAAGTGATTAATTTTTCACGGCTTACGTAACAAACAGCAGCGCAGCATCTCTTTCATTTTTAATCAAACACGGTGTCATTTTGTTATTAGACATAATAAGACATGATTATTTTAGACAGAGGATCCAAACTCGAAATGGAGGGATAAAAATGTTCTACGTAAACCATTATTCTAAAAGCATTAAATATTGTTGTGAGAAGCTTTGAGATTCTGTAAGCAGCATTAAATGCTTTATAAAGCATTGAAATTTTTTGGAGGGAAATGGAGGGATAGGAATTGAGTTTTAAGTAAGTAAGTAGATTCTAAACCCAAGATTTAGATAATTACTAGATTCTACTCAATATTTTAAAAACTATAATGAAAATTAAACTAATAAAATAAAAGTAAAATTTAAAATTCAATTCGAATTTTTTTAAATTAATATTAATTTATTTTAAAATTTAAATTTTAAAGTTTAAAAATTCAATTATTACTCGACCCTTATAAAATTAATATATAGTAATAATTGAACAAAATTAAAAAAATTTAAAATAGAATTAAAAAAGATTATAAATATAAATCAAACTAAAAAATTATATGATTTAAAATTTTTACAGTTAAAAATTACCTTCGATTTTTCAATGATTTTTACTCTATCATTATAGATAAGTCCTACAAATAATAAGCATATTGACAGATACACGGAAAAGAAAAGTACCTTTTAAAGGAAACAAATAAAACTTGTGCTAAACAAAGACCAGAGCATTAAATAATAAATATACATATTTGTTAGCAAACTTTGTCCCACTGAAAATGAGAAAGCTAACACCAAAAGCTTAATGACACCATTCGCTACTCTTTCCGACAGATTATTTACAGATGGTCTGCTTGGAGTCATATCCCTTCCTGATGGAACCTTGCCTTATTCAGAGCTTTCTTCTTTTCTGTGGACATTCAGAACATAGCTTAAAACATAAAAGACTTGTCATAAAACACTGGAAATAGCAGGATTGGTACAAATATACCATATAAACAGTCACTACTTCTGAAGACTAGACCACATACTGTCAAAAAGTGAAGGTGATGATTATGTAGTCACATTCACATGCAAGTCATCCAAATGGAAAAACGACTCCAATCAAAAGGGGAAAATGCGGAAGAAGTACTGCCTGGCTAACATGTACATTATTCACCAAAGATAAATATTAACAATAAGTTAATTGCAGGAATGTAAAAACTTGGCGTTTCCAACACAAAAGCATTGTCAATAAGTTCAAAGAACTCACAATTGCGCAAATTTTATTGTACAGTGATTAGAGATCAGATGATGATTGTTGTTTCTCTGATCCTTGTTGTGGCCATATCTCTGCCATGTAAGGGTTAGACTGCTGAGCGTACATAGATGGGTCCAACACAGGCTTACCCATCATCATTCCTGGAGCTCCAACCTGAGGTGCATGCTGAGATGGATAGCAGTAAGGAAGAGCATCAGAAGGCCCTCCAAAAGGCACTGTTCCTCTTGTGGTTGATGCCAGGACTTCATCTTTCATTTCCTCCCGGGGCACAATGTCAACCAAGAAGTCAAATATATCAGTTCTAGTGATTGCTGCAGCTATGTCATTCTTTTGAAGCGTCCTCCTTTTGTTCTCCTCTGTGTGATTCCAAGACCGCAGGGTCAGTTCTAGGATAAACATTTCACAAGCTCTGGCAAATATGACAGGGGCTTCAGCTGAGATCATCCTAACATCCTCATCAGCCTTCATGATTTTCTTGATCCTTGCTAAGGGAAGGCTATGATTTTTGAAGTCAGAAACTTTATCAATTTCTTGATACTGAGTTGCCCAAAATGTATGAAGTTGTTGCTGCAGTTGCTGCTGCTGCTGTTGCACTTGCTGCTGCTGCTGCTGCTGTTGGTTGTGAATCTGCTGGTAGGCAAGTTGGTGTTGAGCAAACTGAGCACCCGCAGGCTGACTGATAGGATGCATGGCCCCAGCTGATGCAGTAACTGATCCAGAAGTTGCAGCAGCAGGCATTTGGTTTGCCTGGTATGGGCTTATGCCATATGACAGTTGTGCTGCGCTATTACCAATCCCTATAGCTGGTATTTGTCCATGCCCTGGTTGATCCATTCTGATCCAGGTAAAATCAGCAGATGAAACTTAATGCCTATGCCACTAATAAAATAAGGAACATCAAAGAATTAGGAACATATATAGCATCATAAAAACACAGAAAAAGATTGCACACTGGAAAGAACTGCAGAATGGAATTGATATGAAGGTGAAATCTCAATCTTCTAACCTATGGTGAGTTACATCTGAAAACAAACCAAAGGTATGTTAAAAAACTTGTAATATGTTTTGGAAAGGGAAACTCCATCATTGTTAACATTCTGGAGCAAGAAAGGCAAACACAGAGAATAAAGATGCCAAAACCAAATTCGCTGTTTGTTTTTCCATATCAGGGAGTGAAGTTTCTCTTTTCTTTAATCAAGGAAAATTTCAGCACTAGTTTTGGTGTTCAATAACGCATCAATTGCATGCAGAGTAGTAACAACTTTCCGTTAATAATATCTAGGATTGCAAATATTTTCATGTAGAAATGAGGATCAAATACCAACATTAATAGCATATTTATAAAGGAAATTTAAAAGGAGTGTATAGAAATAATCAAGCCAGTCAGAAGCACAAACCATTCGCAAAAGCTCTTATCTGCTATTACCATCTGATTCTATTTAACTGTGATTTGCATATCTGCAATTGAATACAGGAGTCACTGAAGCATTTCGGAATAGTTGCAGTTGAACAGTTAACGGGTCCAAATTGTTTAGATACCATAATGAAGAAGGATGCATTTCCGCTTCAGAGACATTATCTTATGCAAGTCATGTTCTATTATTCTAGACAAAAGGCACTAAGACATACGAATGATCACTTGCTTGATAAAATTCCCGATGAAACACTCAGAAATCAAAACACTGAGGCCACATAACGAAAACGATTATGAAATTAACATAGCAACAAAGAGAAACTCCAAAATTTTAAAACGTTGTCATCTGTAATGAACAAAGAGAGAGGATTGAGTATAACTAAATCAGAAGGGTTAAGTCTATTGATCTCAATCCAAGCTATTATAACTATAAGCTCGAGTAAGACGAAGAGTGATCTTCTGCTTCTTCTTTGAGTTCTTGCTCTTAACCATTTTGAAGTGGACGACATGAGACAATGCAATCCAGCAAATAAATGATTGCAATTCATTCGCAGATTTACCACAACTCTCAGAGTAAATTTCAGCACATTCGGTTAAGGACACCTCATTTTAATAACAGAGCCTCATCCAAAGTAGCAAAAGAATGTTGATCGACGTTGTGACAACGATCCAAAAACAGAGGATCAGAACCGTAACTAGAACCAATCCCAACACGCAATTGCCTTTTATTGAAAAGGAGAAATATAAACAACATTTGCAAGGAGAATACGACCCAGCAAAACTCTCGAGTCTATTCATGCTCATGGTCATTAAAACCAAGTAGAAAGTTTGCAAATTGCATAGGTTTCATCAGAAGAATAGATAGTATGTTGTACGTTACCTTTTCTGCTAACAGAGGTTGTCCTTTTCTTACTGCCTAGAAGATTGAGGATCTAGGGAAAAGAGAAAGGAAGGGTAAATATAAAGAAGGGAGAGTAATTAACAAGAGATCCACGGGGATTTTACGATTTGCTAATCATGGGTTTTCATTATTTTTGTCCAAACAGTGAAAGATCAGATTTGTAGATTCTTTGGGGGATGAGGAATCAGCAAAATCGGATCTTTCGTGAAAAATGATGAGGCTATTTTTTGGTTTATATTTGATTCTGGTTACTGCTTAGAGAAAGTACCAAACATAAGCTGATTGTTGGATCTGGACTTTCGAGTCTGTCTTACATTGTCGGGTACAAACTTTGTACGGGCTTCTTTCTTTTCCTTACGAGTTATTTTGTTTTCGTGCATACATGTTACCTATAAATACCTACCCATTCCAATCACATTTCTCTATTATTTTTCTTTTACATTTTATATATTGGAAAAGAATGTTTCAATTTGACTCATTTTCTTTATCAATAATCTATCTAATTAAGTAATGCTTTTATCAAATGTTATTACATAACACTAACATTTTCTACAAAGGTTCTCCTTTAATTTGATTTTTTTATTTTTTGTTCTAGACAAATTTTCTTTGTCTTACTTTTGTAATTGATGGTTATATTGGTCTTTTCTGCTTCTCATTTTTTTAATTGGTTCTTTTCTCCTTTTATAAATGAAACCAGATCCAATATTTAACTTTTTGCTTCCTTTGATTCTTAGAATTAACCCCTCTTTTATTTCTTTTTCTTTAGTTTTTTATCACTTTCCCACTCTATATCTTACCCAACTTCCTAACCCGAAATTTATATGGTTCAAATGTCGATTTCCTCTCTTCAATTTTCCAATTTTGGTCTTAACTCATACCTTCCTCTCACTTTCGTCATCCCTTAAATTTATTAGACTTGGTCCTCTTGATCAAAATTCTTTATTCTCACACTTTCTCCTTTCTCCTATACCATCTCAAGCCTCCATTCCTTCTCCCTCTTCCCCTTTCGACCCTTGTTGTTCCTAAAACATAGTGTTATGTAGTTGAGATTAAATCATCATTCACCAAACTCTTCTATATTCCACAATAAACTACTTTAAACCTCCCCTTATTAAAGTTTTTTAAGTAGGTTCCATTAGGTGGACTACCACATTAATGGTATGCTTCTTAATAAAGGACCCTCTTTTCTCATATATAAAGATGAGCTAAAGCTAGATGGGGAAATATTCCTTTTTAAATTCTTCAATGAGCTAAGCATGAAGAACATTTTAGAGCAAGAACATTGACATTTTTACGAAAATATAGTATATGATTAGACATACAAAGATTGAAACAAATTCCAATATGAGATAATTTCTATAACATCCCGTTAGAATATGGTTGATGCATTGAACACACCAGAAAATAATACCTAACTCTGCACAACTAAATTTGTCGCAATGGTGAGAAAGGATCCTATCCACAAAGAGTATGTGTTTACCTTTTGTAATGAATAAATCGGTGTATATGATTGGGGAGAGGTTTGGTTAAATTCAATTAACAAAATAAAGTAAAACTATACAAGAGAAGACAATTTAAATTAAAAGTACAAAAATTACAAGAATTAATCAATAGATTTTAAATCTAGTTTGCGGTTAAATCAACACCTTTACACGAATATGTATAGTCAATCCTCGTGTTGTCCTTGTATCTCTCTTTGAACGATTCGTAGATTAACAAAAAGCTCTATTAATCTTAGTTTTCTCTTAGGTTGTATCTAATTAAAACAACCACAAAAACAAGAACCCAATAAAAATTATACTAAACGCGGAATCTGGGGAGATTTAATATTTGTAGTCTTACCCCTAACTAGTAGAAAGACTATTTTTGAACAAGCTCTTTAATGTGATAATCGTATTATGTAACAGGAAAACAAGTTAATCTAAGAAACAATCACATAAGCTCGAGTCATTTAACATATATTATGTTATCCCTAATGATGCTCAATAATTAATTTACTATAAGTAAATCAGATTTCAATGATTACATATTGCAATAAAGATTCTAGCAATGAATCTATACATAAATAATCTAGTAGGCGTTTGTAAATTGTTTATACATAAATTAAACACAGAATAACATAATCAATCCTAAAAAAGAGTTAAAAATAACATCTTTAGCTTAATCAATGCCTAAATATGTTCTTTCTCAGCCTCGATATCCCTCTTGAACTAGAACGATGACATTTAGCTCCTCGTAGCTCTAAAAAGGGAAGGGAATTTGCCTATTTTTTATTCTCTCATCTCTTCATACCCTTTTTAGCCTCTTAAAGCCCTATCACAATACAAAATTAGGGTTACGTGGTTATAGACAATTAGCTACACAAATGTATAAGTGATTGTGTATGTTAAGTTAGCAAAAATTTCAAAGTTATACAGTCCCAGATAGATACATGATCTGTAAGTCCCAGGGTTGCTTGAAACAACATCTTTGAGTTTGTAACTGTTCCTATACATAGCTGTGTAAGCCACAGTAACTGCAATTCTTCCATCCTTTGTCTCTTCACCACCCTACTTTATCTATTTCTTGCTTTAGGAAGGAAAATAAGATCGAGCATCAATAGAATGGCACCAAAGATATAGATTTAACTCATTTTTGTTCTTGTTCCTTTGACTTATACCTAAAGCAAAATATGAACCAAAATAAGTACCTTAAGTGCAACATAACATTAAACACTAAGTATTAGGGAATAAATATATCAATAATAAAGTACTTATTAAGTTCCCCCACACTTGGATTTATCAAGTTCCCCACTCAAAATCAAAATCCAGATACTTCCTCTTTAACCATACTTCCTAAGAATAGACATTTATAAGAAAAGAGGAATAACTTTCAAAATCATGGAAAGAATTGAACATTCAATGATTTTTCTTATGATCAATCAACTACCATTTCTTTCTAAAAACTGAGCAATCTAAGGTGGACTTTGATAAGTTATGTTTTAAAATAAGATAAAACTACAGGTACACTTAAACACCTTCTATGATCAAGATCTTCCATGACTTTGTATATCATTTCATTTTTCCACCACTAAAGATTCACATGCATAACATGAATTAAGGGACTTTTCATGGTCATAATGAAGCAAATGTTAAGGTGAGAAGTACTTAGATCATGTAGTTAAAAAGCCATAAAAACTAGTGAAGCGTAAAAACACTTAATAAAGGAAAAAATGCAAAAAATTAACATTTAATCAAATTTGGGTGCCATCAGTTATGATGAATGCAAAAACTTTGTTCCACAGCTTAAGTTCAAGCTTTCACGCCACAAACCATATAAAGCACAAGGAATTAAAAAAATCACTCATAAGAACAATGATGAATAATTCACTATAACCATAATGAGTGATCCTTCACAACTTCTTCCTTATTTATATCATAATCAAGTCACTCATTCTACACAACTTTAGGAGAAAAGATTACATGAATTACTTTGCAAAATAAATTATTTTCCTCCTTGATAACTTCTTTTCTTTTATTCTGTTTTTCTTTTCTCTTCTCTTTTTTTAAGGTCCAAAATAAATACAAAATTGAAAGGAACTACATCAACGATGGAATTGAATAGGCAATAAAAATCATATTTTATTAACTATAACTGACCCGAATAAATGCCCACCCTACACTTATTCTCTTATGCATCCACAAAAATCACCAATCATAAATGCTCCACTAGATTTAAGGATTAGCTAAGGCATTTTATTACGTTAAAGACTCCTAATATGGTTAACATATAAAGAAAATGTTAATAATGCTTAAGGGGCTTAACAATAGAAAAAATCATGTCATTGGGTTGGCTATTTGGCTAATATAGCTCATAAAACAAAGAATGCCTATATAATGTTCATATTAATGCATGTGATAAAAATGTAGTCTAAAATAAAAAAAATCAAGGCAAAGTCAAGTTTATGTCTACCCACTAATCACTACTCTTCTAAAGGAAACATACATTGACTAACAACAAAAGCAAGAATACACGCTCAAGTTGCTATGAATTTTTCTGATTGATTCTATTCTTTAATTATAACTATATAATTCAAGAAGAAATAGAAAAAGAGACTATTTTTTGTTTTCCTTTTTAATAAGGAAAAAACTTAATTACACATAATAAACAAACTTTAAAACACACAAAATGAACAAGATCCTCACCCCCATACTTAAAACTTGCATTGTCCCCAATGTACATTAAATATTAGAAATGGAGCATTCAACAAAAATAAAATGTGAAAACGTAAAGGACAAAGAACAAACTCCCCTTCGTTACCTCCTAGGTAATGACTTTGTTTATTATCGTTGGCTCGACTCCAAATTTTCTTCATCATGTGATAAAACTTTCATTACTAAGGATGATAACTTCTGCATTCTCCAATTTCCATTCTTCAGGACAAGGCTTGAGTCGCTGAAAATTTGTCATCCATATTCACCACATAAAATTTTGTAGGAAATTAGTTTATTAACCTACGCAAGTACATTCTCAATCACCCCATATGATAGGCATTAGTGCCATCAGTCAATTATAGGATAACACTAGTTTCTTTCAATGGGCCTAAATTTAAAGAAGCATAAATGGAATGAAGCATAACACTAATCGATGCCCTTAAATCTAACATGGCCTATTTAATCATAGTTTTACCTATTTTAAAAAGGAATGGTAACATGTCTAGGTCCTTACATTTAGGAGGCATTTCTTTTTAAAGAATGCATAAATAGTTTCACTCATCCTAATCATTTCATTACCTCTCACTGGTTGGTATAATTCCTTCAAGAATTTCGTAAACTTTGGCATTTACCTTGATCACCTCTAACAATGGTATGTTCACTTCAACCTTCCAAAAGGCTTCTCAAATCTCCTTAATTATCCTTTTTGCGTTGTTTGACTTTGTTAACCCACCAGGGAAGGTGGAGGATTAGTCTTAACAATAATTGGGGCGTCGATATTTACTTTTGAGTTAGATGAGATATCCCTTTCTTCTTCAAGCTCCTTCTCAGTTTCTTCTTCACTGGCCATCCTTTGTGTGATTCTTTTGGGATCCTCAAGCTTTTTACCACTCTTTAAGTTGATTGCACTAACATTCTTTAGATTTATCTCAAGTTATGATGTTAATTTTCCTCCTTTTTAGGCTTTTAAATGGTTAATATCAACTATAATTTGACTTATATAGTTCTTCAAATTCTGATTTCTAGATGTCATCTCCTGAAATTGAGATCTTGTCTCTTGCTAAAACAGTTTTATATCCTACTAGAATTGAAAAGTGTTAGTTGCAAGAGACTTAACCATATCTTCCAATGAAGTACCTAAGGCAAAAGAGGAGGCTTGTGGTCCATGTTGAAATTGTTGTGCACCTTGCAATTTATTTGGGAAATAGTTCTACTGCCTATGATCTCCATAACTCAGGTTCGAGTAATCCCTCTAAACTAGGTTATAAGTCTGGGAATATGGGTTACATTGTTGGGCAAAATTTTCTCCTGCAGCATTAACATACTTTATGTTTCCCTCTTAAGTTGGCACCCATATGTCAGATGATTCATATTTTCACATATCCTGTAAGCTTTCATCTGTGATTGCCTCGCAATAATCTGTCTAACAAAGGATGTTAGTTCATCTAAACAACGTTCTATGGATGAATTACTTATCTCATTTACCCTATGAACATCATTAAGAATTCTAAATTGTTGAGTGTTTACCATTATATGCTCAATTAATGACCTTGGCCCCTCAGGAATCTTCTCACTTAGTGCTCCACCACTTGCTGCATCTACTAAACTCATATATATAGTAATGATCCTTCGTTGAAATATTAGATAAAGAGTTGCTCCGTGATATTGTGATGGGGAAAACTATCACACAACTTCTTGAAGCGTTCTTAACACTCATATAGGGATTTTCCATGATGTTGCTTTATCCTACAAATGTCTTTCTTATGCTTTTTATCCTTGATGTTGAAAAGTACTTCTCCAAAAACAACTTTTTCATTTTCATATATATGCTAATACCCTTTGTAGGAAAATTAAACATCCAATATTTTGTCGCACCATTCAGTGAAAATAGAAAAGCTCTTAAGATGTCACCCCTGGAGGTTTCATACTAAGACAAACCATATCGAGTTCCTTAAAGTGCTTATAAGCATCCTTAA
>JAOSBP010000006.1:15925314-15939653 GCA_027563825.1 Erythroxylum mucronatum
ATCAAATTGTGCAAGGTCTTAGTGAGGAGATCTAGTCATTGTCATACACAAACATTAACAAACATAAAAAGATCAAGAAAAACTGTAAAAACTAATTATAAACAAATATGTATACAAAACAATAATTAATATCAAACGCAAAAACTTAATCACTTCACTCCCTAGCAACAGCTCCAAAGTTATAGTCGATGAGTCAAACATACTAGAAAATAATACCTAACTCTGCACAACTAAATTTGTAATAGTGGTGAGAAAAGATTGTATCCACAGAAAGTGTGTGTTTAGCTTTCGTAATGAATAAATCAGTATATAGGATTGGAGGATTGGTTTAAGATGTCACCCCTGGAGGTTTCATACTAAGACAAACCATATCGAGTTCCTTAAAGTGCTTATAAGCATCCTTAACCACAAAACTACAAAAATTAGGAAAAAGATGTATCAACCTGGACTTAAGCTCAAAAGTAATACGTTCACCAAAATTTGGGAAAGTAATGCATAAGTGTCTTTGAGTTATGTCTAGGGCAATCAATTCTCTTAGAGTTCATAGATTGGCCATAACTTCTTCTAAATAAATCCCTTGCTCTATTTCTAGATTTATTCTATTTTTCCTACGCAACCTTTATCATGTCATTTTAATTTCGAGATCAAATTGTGCAAGGTCTTAGTGAGGAGATCTAGTCATTGTCATACACAAACATTAACAAACATAAAAAGATCAAGGAAAAAACTATAAAAACTAATTATAAACAAATAAGTATACAAAACAATAATTAATATCAAATGCAAAAACTAAATCACTTCACTCCCTAGCAACAGCTCTAAAGTTATAGTCGATGAGTCAAACATACCAGAAAATACTACCTAACTCTGCACAACTAAATTTGTAATAGTAGTGAGAAAAGATTGTATCCACAGAAAGTGTGTGTTTAGCTTTCGTAATGAATAAATCAATATATAGGATTGGGGGGTTGGTTTAATTCAATTAACAAAATAAAGTAAAACTAAACTTTAAAAGAAAAATGAAATCAAAAATTGCAAAATTACAAAGATTAATCAATGTATTTTGAATCTAATTTACGATTCAATCTTGACCTATACCTAAATGTCCATAATCAATCATCACATTGTTCTCATACCTCTCTTTTAAAATATTAACCATATATTAATAACAAGTTGTATTATTCTCAGTTTTTCCTTAGGTTGTATCTAAAACAAGCTCTTTGATTAGGTCTAACTATCAGATAGCCTAGAATAAGCTCTTTAGATTTAGTTTGAAAATCACTTTACATAATAGGAAAATAAGTTAATATAAGCAACAACTATATAAGCTCAAGTCATTTAACCTATGCTATGTTATCCTGACCATTAGTTTACCACAAGTGAATAAGATTTATAACAATTACGAATTGCAATCTGGATTATGGAAATGAATCCATACATGAATAATCTAGTTGGCTTATCTAAATCATTCATACAGAAAAATCCAAAACATTAAACACTTAATAATATAGTTAATCCCAATTGAGAGTTAAAAACAACATCACTAGCTTAATCAATGCCTAAACATGTTCGTTCGGCCTCAATATCTCTTTTAAATTGGAAAGCTAAAATTTAGCTCCTCATAGCCCTTAAAGGGAGGGAAATTGACCTCCTTTTAAGTCTCTAATCTCTTCATACCCTTTTTGTCCTCTTAAATGCCCTTTTATAGTGCAAAATTAGGGTTGCATAGTTATACATAGTTAGCTACACGAGCATGTAAATGATTGTATATGCTAATTTAGCAAAAATTACAGAGTTATACGGTCCCAAAGAGATGCATGATCATGTAAGTCCTGCATGGGCATGTAAGTTTATAGGTTGCTTTAAATAAAATCTTCAGGTTTATGCATGCTTTCAGTGATTTATGTGTTCCCATACACGGTCATGTAAGTCGTAGTAACTCCATTCTTTCATTCTTTGTTCCGTCTTGACCCTACTTCATCTCTTTCTTGCTCTATAAAGGTAAATAAGATTGAGGATCAATAGAATAGGTCCATGAATACAGATTTAGCTCATTTTGGTTCTTGTTCCTCCAACTTGTAATTTAAAGCAAAATACAAATCAAAATAAGTATCATAAGCATAATATAACATTAGTCACTAAGCATTAGGGAATAAATATATCAACAATCAATCACTTATCATAATATTGGTCTATTATTGGTCTCAGTTACCTAACTAATTCCTTAGGCAAGCCCCTATGTCTTGATAAGCACACTACTAACCTATAAAGAATTAGATTTATCAAAACTTATATAGTGATGGATCTATATTAGGAATTACCTAGCATACTGAGAATCTTAAGATTAGGGGATGAAAGGGAACTAATTGAAGCAAAAATATCAATATCCTACTATTGGAGACCTACAAGTCAAACAAATTACAAAGTTTGGAAACTAATAGGTAAGAAATTCACAACAGGGACTTATTAGGAAATAATGAGTATGAACAATATGATTGGACTGGAAGAGGCAAACCCAAATGTAGAGATAATTTGTGAGAAAACTATGGTATTAGAGGAAATTAGATCAACTCTAGCAAAGACCAATGTCCTAGAGGAGTTGTTTCCACTTAGAGAGCCTATAGCCCCTGATGCCAATAAAATCAAATGTAACTAAAGAGATATCTCCTACAAGAAAAATAGCTGACTATGCTAAACCACAAGGAATAAAGCTCTTTAGATAAAACTACAACAGATCACGCTATAAGCCCAAGTAAGGATGCTCCTTGTATTATAACCAGAAGAACCTCAAGTAGGAAAAAAGAATGTCCCTACAACCAAAACCACCCATAATGTGTGTTTTGGCCTAGAATGTTAGAGATTTGAACAACCCTAATAAAAAATAAACTTCAAATGAATTTTTATCACTAGCAAACCCTTTTTTATTGGCCTTTTAAAGACTAAAATAAAATCTAATTTCCTAAAGCAAATGGTTTTCAAATAATTCTTAGTGTGTGATTTCTAACTAAGAAACTTATTGTAATGGAAAAGTGATTATTTCTTTTAACCCTATTTATGTTTAGGAATAAGAATTAAAAATGCTCAAACCAATACCTCTATATTTAGGAATTTCAATTTTGCCCAGCCTGATTTTGGCCCAAGTTGACCATGTCGTAGGCCAAAATTGTTTGGCCTTACCGGGCCACTGGCCTAGCTCAGGCCCAGCTCCGGCTGACTAGACTAGAACATCAAAAACAACGTCAAATTATAAGGTTGGGTCGGGAACCAAGAGCGGCTCGGGTCCAACCCAGCCCATTGACATCCCTAGCCATATTATAGTCACCCTAATAGTAATACCCTAGTTGATATCACTTTTATCTATGCACACAATTTAGCTTCTCAAAGGAAAGCTCTTTCGTCTGACCGTACTAATTTAGTAGCCTCTGTTTCTAATCCTTAGAGTGTTCTTGGAGATTCTCTACTCCTATAAAGTTGAGGGAAGATCTCTAATACAATAATAATATTGATGACTTCAGAAACTACTTATACAGTGTTGGTTTTAAGGACCTTAAATATAATGGTTATTAATTCTCTCAGAGTAATAAGAAAGAAGGAATTTGAACCTAAGAAAGAAGCTTATTTGATGTTACTTAGACCTCCACTTTAAACAAAGTGTTTTATAGTTCATCCCCCCAATAATATCGAATCACTCTCTAATAGAAGTGCATCTTAATGTCTATTCTTACACCAGAAAGAGCATACTTAAATTTAACAATTTTTTAGTAAATATCTTGAATATAATTCTATTATCAATAAGTTAATTAATACAAATGTAAAAAGGTATAGCCCTTATAAGCGTAGTAGTAGATCAAGGTAATAAAGATCGAACTTAAATAAAAAAGGTTTGCAATGATACTCTTTAGACACTAATAGATGTCAATGATAGCTTAACCAATTTACAAATCAAGCTCTCCCCTAAAACCTACATAAAATTCTTATGACTCAAGAGAAAAATGCTCTCTTTAATCATATCAATGCTTTTGATAATCATAATTCCCTTTTGTGATAGAGATCAAAAATTTAACTATTAAATGATGAAGATGAGAATCCTAGGTTCTTTCCTAGCTCCATTCTTAGTAAGAAGAACACCAAATTTATATGTACCCTCATAGATAGTATATGAGAAACATGTCACAAGAAAGGGGATCTTAAAACCCTAGCTTTCTAATTTTTCAAAGAATCTCTTCATAGTATAGATGGCTTCATTTCTTATTTAGATGAAATATAGAACTTTATACCTTACTTAATTTCTAATCAGTAAGTTAACTTCTCGGTACTCCTTTCAAAGAACTAATGTGGAAAGAACCTTATTTATTATGAACTCAAAACGAACTCTAAGATTATATTGTTTTAATATATTCTTTGTCTAAAGATCATCGAATCTAATTACGGATATAATAAATTCAAATCTCGAATTTTTCTCTTCTACAAATTTTTAAGAGAATTCAATAAGACTTTTATATGCCTCATGCCTAAAACCTAAAACCCCTCACGTTTTAAGGAATTTAGACCAATTTTTTATTATTTACAAAATCATCTCCAAAGTACTAGCCTCTAGACCTAAAACAAGCTTACAAACCATCATAAACCTAAGCTAATGTGCATTTAACCAAAAAAGGAGCACTAAGGATGATATTCTCTTGAGTCAAATATTTTTCAAGAATTACCGTAGAAAGACACATATAAGGATTTTGAACTTCACTAAAGATTTTGAATTAGTAAATTAGGGCTTGTTAATTGATGTTCTAATAGCCTTTGGGTACCCCAACAATTTTATAAGTTAGATACACCAATGTGTTACCTCCACAACTTTCAGTGTTCTTATAATGGTGAACCTACTTCTACTTTCTAAGGAGGAAAGAGATTAAGATAAAAAGGATCCTCTTTCATAATATCTATTTACCTTATTCACTTAAGCTCTCCTCATATTAACAATAATAAAAATAGGAACTGAAAGGATAATTTAGTACCATTTCAAATGCAAAAATCTCAAAAATTTTAACTTTTTAATGATATACTAATGCTATTTAGAGGAAACATTGACCTAGTTAATGTTATACTTAACTCCCTAAAACTTTTCAAAGATTGTTAAGACTCATTATCAATAATAGCAAAAGCCACCTCTTAGCTTCTACTGGTATACATGATTTTTTAGCATAAGTAACAAAATTGGTAAGCTTTCAAACACTCTAACGTCCATTCAAATACCCTGAAGTCCCCTTTTTACATGAAGACCTACCTCTTT
Source organism: Erythroxylum mucronatum (assembly GCA_027563825.1). Lineage (NCBI taxonomy): Eukaryota > Viridiplantae > Streptophyta > Magnoliopsida > Malpighiales > Erythroxylaceae > Erythroxylum > Erythroxylum mucronatum. The sequence goes on from JAOSBP010000006.1 coordinate 15,930,599, forward strand.
TGAATGCCAACCTCTCTTTGACAAAATTCACAAAAGAATTGGAAGGTGGGGCAATAAATTCCTAACTTTTGTGAGGAGATTACAACTAATCAAATCTATACTTTGCATCTTATAGATGTACTGGTTTGCTCACATATTTCTCCTTACTAATATGACTGAAGATACTAAAAGATTGCTAAGAAATTTATCTCTGAATTGGTAAGTTTAATAGAATTACATATGCCAAATTAAAATAGGTTCTCTAAGGTCTAGAGAATAATGGGGTCTACAGATAAAACTTATTAGAATTATGAACAAGGTTATATTGGCAAAGAGAATATGGAAGTTGTTTGATAATCAAGAATCACTATAAGCACAATGGATACATATACAATTATTCAAAGGTTAGAGTATCAAGAAAATCCAAATAAAAAACAAACATTTCTTAGATTTCATTACATACGTTGAACATAGGAGACAAAGTTGCAACCAACCAACCAACCAACAACACCAGTATGAATCTCGCTAATACATGGGGTTTGGAGAGGTTCAGTAATATGCACTATTACCCCTAACTAGTAGAAAGACTATCTCTAAAATAAGTGACAAAGTTGCAACGAATATAAAGCATTGTGGGGAATGAAAAAAAATGGCTATGGTATTTCAATTGGCACTTATTAGTCCCTCTTTACTAATAATTCAATGTTGGAAACTTAATTTCTACCATATTATATCTTCCATTAAAGTTAATTTGATAATATAAGGTAACTACTAGTCGTGGCCTTCTTGCCACACTTGGGGCTGCTCCAATATTCCGAGCAACATGGTTAACTACCACTAGAGAGGACATAATCACCTAGTTGAGATATAACTCAAGTAAATTCATTATAAAATCTTGTGCTAAACTCTTCAAAGAAGCTTGCATAATGGGTTGATTGTGTATAACCATGCTAAGCTAGAGCTTCTTTTATACATTGGTTATTTGAATGTTAGTATACAAAGGTTATTTGAAAAAATTAATCTTTACAACTTACATTGACAAGCCAATAATTGGTCCTAGATTACAAATCGGGAAAGAATGGTAAAGGAGAGACAAACACATTGCTCTTTAGTCTTTATCCAAGTGGTCTCTCTTACATGGACCTCTATTGGTTTTCTCATTTAATTAATTTTATTTTTTTGGCTATTTTGAATCAGTTAGTACTATCATTCACTAATGCAAACAGCGTTGCATAGTTACTTGTAAAATTTCTCATAAATACTCTCGCTAAAGCTTCACAGCTCGTGTTTCTTTCTCTTTTACTTTACAAACATGAGTGTGGGACTGTCACTGTTGGATCAAGCTCTAGCACTCTCATTGTTGTTTTGCAGGCTTAACGACCCTGGATAGTTACGTGAGCCCAATTAAGTTTCAATCCACATCATATGTAAACTGAAGCTTATGTGGACCTACCTTATTATCTCAAGTGTTAGGCCTACAAAACGACAACCAGACCTCCGGCAACGACTCCTCCACAACCAAGCTAGTAAAACAAAGGGGAGAAGAAATAGGTGCAGTAAGGTTTTTAACAAGAATAGTGGTGGGTTTAGTATTACCTTTGTAAAAGTATTCCAGCAAAGAAATAAGAGTTTTTGTGTAACTCTAATATGGGACTTCACTTGGATAAATTAGTTTCTTAAAGAGTTTTCCGTACCTTATAGAGGCTTCACCCAAATGTAGTCAGCAAAATTATCTTAATTATGTTTGGTTAGGCTTATATCAGTAATTTAAAAAAGAGTTTTTTTTTAAGATTTTCATACAGTAAATTTTTTGGCAACATACAAATAAAAAATACTTTTAATTTTAGCTGTATTTTATTTTGTAATAAAAATTATTTATACATATGAGTATTGTTTGAAGTATATTAAACAATATGCAAAACATAATATATTAATTATTATATAATTTTAAACCATATAAAACATAAATAAAATTATATCTAAATAAAATTAATATAATAAATAAATATTAAAAAACTAAATAATATTATATAAATATCAAAATAAATATTCAAGTTGAATAAATGGTTAAATAGATAATAAAATAATTGCGCAAGAGATTAAGGTGGATAAGTTTGCAAGATAAACATAAAGACAAGTTTGTGAGGATTGTGATAATTATGTGTAAAACATAAGGATAAAAAGGACTAAAAAATAGGTTCATTAATTAATATGAAAAATTTACCCAAAAAATTGTTTGAGAGATTTTTTCATGAACCTCTAAATTTGAATTTTTTAAAAAGCTATATTTTAATTAACAAAAAAGTCATATCTATTAAGAAAGTAATATTTTATTTTACAACCAAACACCCATTTTAAAAAAAAAAGATTTTTGTGGTGAAAAAAGTACTTATCGACCTTCCAAAAGTTCTTCCAAAAGTTCATCAAAATAGGCACTTAATTACGCAGAAGTCAACTCTTAAATGACTGAAGCCAATGGATGAAGTTTCAGTAATTTTGAACACTTTTACTCAGGTGATGCGGTTCCAAGATAGATCTCCAAAGGTCAAGGGTGAAACCACAATTGAAATAGAGATGTTCGAGGGATTCAGGATCCACTTTACAAATATAACATTTTTTTTTTTCTCCAGATTGAGGAATCTAAGCCTATGAACTAATGTAGGCACTCTCCCCTTTACAACTAACCACATGTATAAGCATAACTAAGGAAGTAAGTCTTTTTTTCTTTTCCCCATAAAATATTACTCTAGGCCTTTTTTTTTCCCCTCCACCGATACCCGCCCTATACGATTTATTAGTAAAAACACCTAAGCTTTGTCTAAGCCATTTGTAAGTTTTTTTTTTTTTTTAGCCATTTGTAAGTATTATCTCTACTCTTGTTAGGATTGTAGCTTAGTAATACGTGGTTGCTCCATTAATTATCATTGATCCATGCTTTTACCTTGGAGTTCTTAGGGAACCTGAGCACCAAGGTAGGAGGTAATTGTGCTTTATTCAGAGTACTTATCATACTCCAGTTGTCAAAATACAAGGATGTAGTTTCCCCATTCTCCTACCGTACATTTAAGGTGTCTTGACATTGTCCCTGCAAAAAGAACAAAGAGAATAATGGTTTATCCTCAATGTCCCATACATGGGCTTTCCCTTTTAACAAATATGCATGGACCATCTAACCCATAATGACCCCTTGCTTACTAGAAGTCTCCAAATTCTCTTCCCCATAAGCAACTTAATTGGATAAACTTCAAGTCCTCATTCAACTCTTGGTTTATAAACTTCCTTCCAATTTACCTTAGTAAAATATCTACCATTGCATTCTTCTACCCACACGAACCTCCTTATCATCACTTTAATGTTTTGATTTTCCCCTTTGCAAGGAAAAGAAAATGCAAAGACCATATACATAAAGGGAATTAAGCGCATATTTGAATAGTTGAAGTCTCCTTAGGGATGAAAGAGTTTTATTGCACCAATTGCTAAGTTTTCTCTAAATTCTCTCTACTAGTGGAAGGCGTTCCTTATATAGAATTCTTTTAGTAATTACAGGCAGACCAAGATACATGAATAGATACATTATGCATCATGACTTGCACTAACTGATAAGATCATATCGCTTTTATGCTTGTTTATATCCCAAACCGTTCCTTAAAGCCATGGAGCGAGGCCATAAGAGTACTAATAGACTTATCATATGCTCTTGACAACAATAAAACATCATCTACAACATAACTGTCAAGTAAGATAATATTTTTGAATGCAGACAACAACATACCATTTTATTATTACCAAAATAAAGGATAGTTCAACAACCAATTCTTTATCTTGAAATCTTAAAAACATGAAGTTCAGTAACACATGATGTTCAGGCACAAGCAAATCAAATGAATGCTACCATGCATTGCATATATGAAAAAAGAAAACAGTGCATGTAGACCCCACGCCTCTCACATTGGTGACATGTTGGACTTACTGTAACATTAGTCTCCAATAAACATAACATCGTTCAATAGTTTAGCTACTAAATTCACTGTAATCTGCCACAAAAAGGACCTCTTTAGCTGATTATTATATAAAGTTGGAAAGTAGCATAAAAGCAAAAAAAGAAAACGGTGCACAAATAATATCAACAAGATTTGCCAAAATAGGAAGAAATGCGGTGCCACATTACATACAGATGAACTAAGATATTTGATATGGTGGATCTTATATTTGCTTCTTGGTGCTAATCAAAACACAATGGAATTGGGAAAAGACTGATAACAAACCCCAGAAAGTGTAGCAACGTGCCTATCTTCATATTGCAAATAAAACACTTCATGCTGGCTATTTTTTCCCTCATACATCTTTATCGTATCTACCCTTGAAGTTATATTATCAGCTGTAATAAAGAATGTAGCTATAATCGCAACATATTAGTTGGTTTCCTACCACTGAACAATCAGCTAGAAAACTCAGCAATAGCTATGCTAAGTACCATTAAAAAGACATAAAGACCCACAAGGCAGAAGCCCCAAAACCTAGGCACCCGAAATCTGGACCACGTAATAACTAGCAGAGACCCCATTAGGCTCAGAAGCAAGAACACGAATGCAATTACAATTCCAATATGGAAATTGAGTTCATAAGCTTTGGGATAAATATGAGCGGTTTGCATCACCAAAGCAGACCCAAGACCCACAAGCATGTTAAACATTGGTCCAGCAAAGCACCCAGCCATAGCCATTGCTGGCTGGCCTGCTTTGGCTACTGCAACATCAGCAACAAGATCACCAACTGAATTTCCCCATGCAAGCACTGTGAGCCCAAGTAGGGATGGATGCACCTCAAGAACTATCCCCAGTGCTTGGAGGCAGTTTAGCAGTTCTCCGGCAACAGTGGATATCCAAAAGACACTCATTACAAATGCCAGAAGCACTACTACTATTTGCTCAGTTTTTGGGGGTTCCTTTTCCAGAATAAAGTGAAGAACGGCCAGAGAGGTGCTTGCCAGTAGAATTACAAACCAAAGTGGCAAATAAGTGTTCGGAAGGAGGAATATTATTGGATGATCTAGCGGCATGAATGAATTGCAAGTGTATAACAAGGCTAGAGGACAGAGAGCGATATTAACAGATAAATAGAACCTGTTCCATTCCGAGGGTGATGGTTGTGGAATTGTGAGCTTTAGAAGAAATGAGATAGGAAGTTTCCACACTTTTGATACCTGCATGCATGACAAAAATAAGAATCAGTAAAGCATTCCCTTTGCTATAACAAATACAAAAATGGCCTAAAAAAATACACAAATTACTCTCTGTTAAAAACATGCTTTTGCCTTGTTGATTTCCGTTTCTTATCTGAACAGGCTTTATTACTTTCATTACATCTCCTAAATCAAGAGTTTTAAGTATAAGCCAAGTCCACATGTTTTGGCAGCATTTCAAATGTCCCAAGCATGTAAAATCCTAGAGGATTTTAGTGCATGATCCAGTTTTTTCGCCCTAGCAAGATCAAGAAACAGCACACATGTGAAAAATCCAATCTTAAGTTTACTTATCCACTGACAGAAAAAGGTACATGGCAGTCCAGTGATTGTAAATATTCCTTTCTTTGGGTTGGAATGTAAAACCCCAAAGCTCAACCTTAACCTTCAGCTCAATTGATTTGCAGCAACACTAACAGTTCCAATGCTTAATCTTAGTAGTCTATCATTTATAAGCATTAAGAGTAAGAGCAATTTGAATAAGCTGCTGAAACACAATCAAGTTTTAACATATCCTTCCTTAATAGAATATAACTATTTGATTGTAAACGTTAAGTAGCTAATTGCTTTACATTTTAATATTTGAGGAAAGCAAATTCAGATAGAAAATGCATAACTAAAGAAATATAGACAGCATTTCAATTAGAAAACTGATATATACATAATGAAGCAGATCACTGTCCCGTTCTCTTATGTTCATCCACACAACAATTCAGTCTACTAACAAGTCATCTGCGACAAGGCTAAGCATTTAGTAACGAGTGCTGAATGATTACAGACTCATGAGGCAATATCGAGCTAATTAATGATAGAGAAGCACAAAGCAACCTATTTGAATACTCAGAGATCAAACAAAATTGAAGATCCTACATTTTGTCCTACAACTTTCCCGTTCCGCAGGAGACACAATGCCATCCGAGGACATAAAGTCATTTAAGGCTCCCGCAGTATAAGTCCTAAAGGTTGTGTTGGAAGAAACAGACAAGTAACACTGAGTGCATTCTAAAATCAACAAACCATTGAGACGAACATTCAGTTAATATACCTGAATTGACCATATACCAAACCACACCCAGACCACACAATAACATTCAGTTAAAAGGCTTAAAAAGAGTGGAAGAGGAACATGTGAAGGGAAAAGGCAACTTTATCTCAAAATTGCATGGGCTTCCAAGGAAAATATAATCACATAACACAATTGTTACCTTTTCATAACCCATTCTGAAACACCCAGAAACCTCCCCCTTATCGACAAGAAATTCACTACCTTTTTCACAATCCATTTCTCTTGAATCTCTCACATCCTTCACTTTATCCTCACCATCGCTAGCAGCAGTTCCCCAATCCATCCAAAATACGAAACCAACAAAGAACACATAGAATCCGACAAATCCAATAGCCTGCCAAAAAGATATCTCCCCACTCAAATACACATAAAACAAAAACAGAGCCCCAACAAGATAAAAGCCAACATCTCTCACAAAAGACCCCGGATCCACATTAAATGGCGCAGCATATATCGCAACAAATCCAACAACAAGGGCAGAGACAAAAGTCCCAGCAGACAAGATAGCCCCAAACCCAGTCCTATACTGCCCAGAGCGAACCGCAGCAAGAGAAGCGAAAACATCTGGAGCTCCATTGCCAAGAGCTAAAAGGGTGACACCACCCATGCTTGGAGAGAGGTTTAAGTGATTGGTGAGCTTTGTAGTGACAACAGAGAAATGACATTGGGCAGTTTTGATGAGGACATAGAAGTGGAGAAGAATGAACAATAAAAGGGAAGGAATGGAGAGGAAAGAGTTGGCCTCGAAAAGGCAAAAATGAAGTGAAAGATAGTTGATGAGACCATTGGTGGGATCAAGAGAAGAGCAAGTGAGAGGGACAACTTGGGGGTGCGAAATGAGTGACCTTTTGGGGATTTGGGGAGATGGGTTGGGTTGAAATGAGGAATAAGAGAAAAGGAAAGTGGTGGAGAAGAGGGTTAAAGAGAGAGCAGCGAAGGAGTTGAAGAAGAGATGGTATGAGAATGCCATGCCATTTCAGAGGAAGCTTTTCCTGCGGATCTTTCTTCTTCTTGTGTTGTGTATCAAGTGTGTGCGCGTACCTGTGTAACTGGGAGATTCTTTTTTGGCCTTAGATTAGATTACGCGTTTTTTTATATTTAGTACATGTACATGAAACATTCTTTTCGACCATATATGCGACGTATTTACTATTTAGAATCATGCTTGGATTGTAATTTGGAAGAGAAAACCAACAATTGTGTTTAACTTGAAGAGAGTGTAAAAAAAATATTAATATATTGTTGTATTACAGCACAGTCACGCATGAATTAGTGGCACTTTTTATTTGCGTAAAACGTCACGAAAATGTACATTATGTGATAATTTTTATAAACGTGCATAAAACGTCACGAAAATGTACATTCTATGACATTTTTTAAAAACGTGCGTAAAACGGTCAAAAAAATCATTTTTTTCTTTAGATTGAAATTACATTTACCATCGTATATAATTCATTTTATTCAATATATATTTTTATATCGTTCATTGAAACAAATGCTAAATGCTACAATATTTAAAACCTTACTCGTATCTTCTACCTATAATAATAACAATAATTTAGTAAAAGTTTTGCTGATACACGAAATTTGGAGAGGTCCAGTAATACGCAATCTTGTTGTTAATTAATAGTGAAATTATTTCCAATAGACCCACAATAATAAAATAGACATAAAATAATAACAATAAAATATAAAAATAAAAATAAGTACTAAGTAATAAAATAAATAGTACAATAAAAATAGAGAAAACTAAAGAGTAAAATAAAAGATAAAATAAGTATATAAATACACGTATAAGAACGAAAACATGTAAATAAATAAATCAAAAAAGTCATTAAAAAATATTTAGGTTAAATAAGGAAATGTTTAGGTTAGATAACTAAGAAAAAATTATTATATATTAAATGTTTAGGCTAAATGCAAAATATAAAACTTAGGGATGACAATATGACCCGACCCGAAGTCAACGGGTCACGGTCATGTTTTTATTAAAAAGGCTATAAAAATATCTTTGTCATTTATCTCTTGATGTCATTTTTAGCCACGAATCTATCTTTTCTACAATGAACTTGATCTAGTAGAGCTTATCTTATTTCTGTTTCCTAACTCTTGCCAACTTAAAAATGTCATTTTCTTCATCTTTAGTTTTTTATTGTTAGGTATAAATTCTCGAAAGCTTCGATTTTAGCTACTGAGATTATCTCCTTTGTTTCTTTGTTTCCCAATTTATAACATTCTTTATTAATTACTCTCTCCACTTCTTCCATGCTATCCAATAGAACTTTGTAGAACTTTGTAGTCGCTCTTCTTATATCTTAATCTTTTCTTGTACATTTTTATTCCACTTTCAAGACTCCATCCTATTACTCTTAGCCTTTTATAAACACTCAAGATCTATTTAGATGTATTCCTTAAAAATGTTGCTGCTCTATTTAACAGCTCCTTCTAATTTCTATTATTTTATATATGTATATATTTTTTAAAGTTAGTATATTCCGAACTTGTTATGTTGGATCCCGTTTTCGAAACCCAACTACTCATACCGATTCCCTCATGCGTACACATGATTCCTTATAAACTCTTACGAATCCGCAGTGGAAACCTGGACTAATCCGAAAATCCCGATAAATTTTTTTTCTTATTCATCTTAAATCTATTTTCATACTATCTGGTCTCATGCTCCTTATTCAGACTCAGTCACATTCAAATTTCGGGTAAATCGGAGGTCAATTGCAAAAGTTATAAGCGAAATTGCAAAATGACCAAAT
>JAOSBP010000006.1:15951624-15972765 GCA_027563825.1 Erythroxylum mucronatum
AGATTACGCGTTTTTTTATATTTAGTACATGTACATGGAACATTCTTTCCGATCATGTATGCAAATGCAACGTATTTACTATTTAGAATCATGCTTGGATTGTAATTTGGAAGAGAAAACCAACAATTGTGTTTAACTTGAAGTGAGTGTAAAAAAAATTTAATATTAACACAACAATATATTGAATTAGTGGCACTTGTTATTTTTTGACTAAAAATAAATCAACCTTATCTTTTTTTCTTTGGATTGAAATTACATTTACCATCATATATAATTCATTTTATTCGATATATATTTTTATATGGTTCATTGAAACAAATGCTAAATGCTACAATATTTAAAACCTTACTCGCGGGGACGGATCCAAAAAAATTTTTGAGTGGGGGCAAAATTTTACTGAAGGCAAAAAAAAATTAGTGGAGGTAAAATTTTAAATTTTTTATGAGTTAAAAATTTAAAATAATAACTTTTATGTAAAATTTTTTGAAGTCAATGGGGCAAGTGTCCCTACTTGCCCCCACTGTGGCTCCGTCCCTGCTTACTCGTATCTTCTACCTATAATAATAACAATAATTTAGTAAAAGTTTTGCCGATATATGAAATTTGAAGAGGTTCAATAGTATGCAACCTTGCTATTAATTAGTAGTAAGATTATTTCCGATAGACTCACATGAAAAAAAGAATGTATATATATACTTTTTAAAATAATAAAATAGACATAAAATAATAACAATAAAATAAAAATATCAAAATAAGTAATAAAATAAATAGTACAATAAAAATAGAGAAAACTAAAGAGTAAAATAAAAGATAAAATAAGTATATAAATACACGTATAAAAACGAAAACATGTAAATAAATAAATCAAAAAAGTCAATAAAAAATATTTAGGCTAAATAAGAAAATGTTTAGGTTAGATAACTGAGAGAAAATTATTTTATATTAAATGTTTAGGTTAAATATAAAATATAAAACTTAAGGATGACAATATGACCCGACCCGAAGTCAACGGGCCACGGTCATATTTTTATTAAAAAGGCTATAAAAATATCTTTGTCATTTATCTTTTGATGTCATTTTTAGCCACGAATTTATCATTTCTACAATAAACTTGATCTAACAGATTTCATTTCCTATCTCTTCCTAACTTAAAAATGTCATTTTCTTCATCTTTAGTTTTTAATTGTTAGGTATAAATTCTCGTAAGCTTCGATTTTAGCCACGGAGATTATCTCCTTTGTTTCTTTCTTTTCCAATTTATAACATTCTTTATTAATTACTCTGTATATTATTAAAAATTTTATTTTTAGAAACTACGCGTTACGGCGTTAGTTAGTACATATGCATTCAAACTTCATTTTGTGTCACGGTAAAACTTTTAATATCTTGTTTTTTTTTTCATCCGCAACTTTCCAATTTTGCAGCCATACTATCATACTATATAGGGAAAGATCTAAATTTGGAGGATGTCTCTTCTAAACAAATTGTCCAAAGTCACTAATAGACCATGTAAGTTCATATAAATTTACACTAAATTTATTTTAGAAGTCAAATTAGATTTATAATCTTTTCAAACAATTATTTTTTTTATTTTAAATCCATTGGAATCATATGAACAACTCACTACCACCCCTAAGAGAGTGGTCGAATTAGTAGAGTAGAAAATCATAAGGTCAAAAGGTTCTGTATTCAAATTTCTTTACTTACACTCTCTCGATCGAACCTGTTGTACAGGACATGCCTAATCAGAAGCACCTAGATAGCGTGATTTGCAGGCTATTGCGTCAATCTGAAAATTTACCCAGTACACATTCAAAGGATAGCGACTGCAAATTCCTCCGTTAAAAAAAAGAAAACTATGACACTACGACAAAATTACCAAATGAACCAACTCTTAGCTCCTTGTCAAATTTAGTCTTTTTTAAGTCATTACTGACAGCATTAATTTGGTTGTAGCCCTAAAGTTATTTTAATTAAAGCTTTTCTGAAACTTGCTAAAAGTCTAGACATAAGGCAGCCATTTCATTTCTTCCATTTCACCAAGATTCATAAATGCAAATCTGACGTAATAACTGACTTGCGTTAACTGTAAAATAACACTCAATTGTAAGAGGTTACCAATTGAGCTTCCTAGATAACCATTTCCTTCGCTTAGTTGCATCCATTTTCACAAACAACTTTGCCTTTTCCTCATCCTCTAGAATTTGACAGGCTTCCAAGAAGAGCTCATCATCCATGCCTGGTATAGCTTGAAGCGCATCAACAATGACTTCAATAGATAAATGTTCACCATCATCTTTATTTCGCACATTTCTTGCTACATGGAAGTTTGTACCTAGTGCTTCTTCAGCCTCCTCATTGAGTTTTTGGACTTTTCTAGAAGACGTTGAGTAGATTGGTGAAGTTGCACAATTTCTTTTGTTCTGGGTAAGTGCACCCGTGAATACACTGCCAAGGACACCGTTGTTGTTCTCCATTTCTGTGCTAGAACGACTTAACCTTCCACCTACCACTCTATTACCAAATATCACGCAAAGATCATTATAACTTCCCAACATTCTATTTCGATATTTGATTGCACCTGGATGTCTCTGCACAAAATAAACACTATTAGAAAAATGTTATCTGCACACCTCCAAAAGTAAGTACAAATACCACTTTCTTTCATTTATTCTGACAGAAAAAGAAATAATAAGTTCAGCTTTTTTAGAGAGATGAGATGGAATCCCACAAGACAATCGTGGGTAAATGAAGCTGGAAAGAAGGTAATTTCTGAAGCCATCCATGTTCCAGAGAAAGAAAAAGACACGCGCACCTTGATATAAACTTCCCAATCGTCATCATCAGCAATGACCTTTTGCTGAATGCCATCCCATGCAAAGCCAATCTGATTGATAAGCATCCTAATGTTATTGTACTCTTTCATCAAGCTTAGGTACAAGCTTTCTACTTCATCTTTGTCACATAGAACTCCAAATTTCTCATTGAATGATTCAATTATCCAGGCCCAAGCTTGTTCGGTGAATGTCTTACCAATCACGTTCCCTTCAATTACTTGTCCTAACATGAGTTGAATAAAGTATACTTCCATTGACTTGGTCCAATTTATTGGTAGAGGATTAAAATCAGGTGGAACTGGGGAATCTTCTTCATCTGTAATTTCAACAGAAGAATGAGAAGAAGAAAGTATCCCACTCAGATATTCATAAGATAATCCCATGTACAATGACCATCATAAAATGAGATTTTAAGTGTCTAAATTTTTCTCCAGATATCTTAACAGTTCTTTTAATAGCATATTGACAAAAGCTATTCAAGGGAGAGGGGAGAGAAAGTGGAGATGTAAAATTATGAGGAGAATGATACCATCGCTTGGTACCAGGACAGAGTTACAAATAGCCCTTGAGCGACTTGAATCATTGTCCCTTCCATTAATATTTCCACCACCGAATATCAAGAACAAATCATTATAATTAGGAAGGGTCCGATTCCAATACGACTGTGCATCAGGGCAATCCTGCAAACATGTTTAAGCTACAAGATTTTTCTAATTTTGTTAAAGAGAACTGAACAATGGATATAGGAAGTACCTTTAGATACGCATGCCATGAAGAATCATCAGCAATTATCTTTTGACGCAGCTCGTCCCAAGCAAATCCACTATGATCAAGTAAACTTTTCATATCATTGAATTGCTTCATCAAGTTCATGAAGTGGCTCCTTAAAATATTCTCATCTTGCTGATATCCAAACTCAGAACTGAACTTTGTTGCCATACAACTCCATTCTTGTCTGGTTAAATTTTTACTCATACTTCCTTCACGAACATGCTCAAGCATCAGGTCAATGAAATATCGGTCCATTGCTGGAGTCCAATTAGTCTTCGAGTAGTGGTTATTGTAAAAAAATTGTCCTTAAACAAATTGGGAAGTGTACATGAGAAAGTTTCGCCATGTATGTATCATCATTGCATCAACTTTGTTCATGTTTGAGCCTCATATATCCTCTAGTAACCATAAAGTAACCAATGGAACAAAAAGAAAAAGTAACACATTTCTAAAATGAAGCATGATAATCTCCATGTTAATAAAAGCAGAGGTCATCATCAGTGCCTGTACCTGGACCTAATAGATTGGCTTCATCATCAGGTGAAGGCTTTCCATAAATCAAAAATAAATCATTGTAATCTTCCATAAATCTAGTTCCATAGAGTTCGACCTCCGGTTTTTCCTGGAATATAGAAACATTAGCAGCCTTTAATAGGAATTGCTGATATACTAAATCAAGACAAAGTGAAGCACCTTTATAAATGTATCCCACACATACATACCATGATGACCTGCAGTGTACCATCCCAAGAAAACCTTCTCCTCTCAAGAGAACTCTTCACAACACTGTGTAACTTCTGAAAACTTCTGCAACGACTCTTCAGGATATCCTTGCCATATTGTGATCCAAATCTTTCCTTGAACAACACAGCCATATCTATCCAAGCTTGATTATCTATAGTATAGTCAATTTTATTCCCTCTATGTATTTGCTCTAACATAAGGTCAACAAAGTAGCGGTCCATCACAGGCGTCCAACTTGTCTCTGAAAGATCACCATCTGCATGGCAATCATCATGCTTTCCTGCCAATCACACGGCTTGATAACTTTTCCTTGTATTTGTAAATAATAATAGTAGTGCTTCAAGTCTCTAGGACCTGTAATCATATGTATGATGGAATTAAAGCAATCAAGTATAATAAAAGCCATATAACAACAGAATCTTATTCTTAAATTTGAGAAACAATCAGAAACACTAGTTACTCACTCCAGATTGAAAAGACTTGATCTACAACAAAAATCCTCATTTATCAGTTGAATCACTAAAGCATAAACGATTCTCCATGATCAAGGTTTGCATCAGAAATATTATTTTCCTGTAATTTATACCCGCCCACATAAAATATGTTCAGATATCTGCTAATGCATACCAATGATCATATCAGGGCTTTCACTGCCAAGATCAACATTATGTTCCCTCTGCCTGCATCGTTTGAAAGAACCTTCTTCACCATAGATAAGGCATAGCTTATGATAGCTGGGCACAGATTTATTTCTGTATGGCTGAGCATCAGGATGCATCTGCATACATCAAAACAAACATGAAACAATAAGTTCTTCAAACATATTAGCCAGAAGAAAGAGAAGGTAACTTCACCTTAATATAAGAATCCCAAACATGATCTTCAGCTATAATCATTTCTCTATTTTCATCCCAAGAAAATCCAGTTTGCTCCAGAATGACTTTTACATCATTATATTGCCTCCTCAAATGTTTGAATCGATTTCTTAAAATGTTTTTCTCACATGCTAAACCAACTTTAGCATTGAATAACTTGGTCATTTCCGTCCAAGCCTTAGATGTAAATTCATAACCGATCTTATTACCCCCAAGGGTTTGGTCTTGCAACAAGTCAATGAGATAGTAATCCATTAATGGGTTCCAAATAGGCCCAGGACCATGACATCCAGCAGAGTAATGACAATCCTTTTCTTCATCTGCATGAATGAAAAACCCATTAAAGGTGCAATAATGTGTGCATAAGAATACATACATACATATAAATATATATATAAAAGGGAATCAAACATTAAGAACTAAAGAAGATCATCAACTAGAGTTGTTGCCTTTGATGAAATGCAGCAATGACAGAAGCCAGCAGAGGATGCTGCTGAAGAAATGTCAAACTCACCAGTCTCAATTTGCAAACATTTATTTTCAGTAATCTGATTTTGATGCTTAGCTCCATGAGGCCCCGTGGTAATCTCATTGCTGTAAATGAGGCTCAAATGTTCATAATTTAGTAAAGGCTTCCCCCTGTATGAATGTGCCTCTGGATGGCCCTTCATTAACAATAGCTATCTATTAATAAGCATATTTGCATAAGTTATCATCCGGAGACCAATAATATTATTGTTGTACCTTGATATACTTCTCCCAAATACCATCATCAGCTAAGATCATTTGGTGCTTTTCATCCCAAGAAAATCCATTTCTCTTGAGTATTCTTCTCATATCACTATAGTACTTAAACAGCTTATTATAGCGGCGCATCAGAAAACTTTTTCCATATTTAGAACAAAATCTAACATTTAATGAAGTAAGAATGTTATTCCATGCTACGTTACTGAACGATTTATCTGTCTTATTGCCCTTTCTGACTTCATCCAGCATACGCTCAACAAGACATTGGTCCATGTCTGGTGTCCAATCTGTTCTCAAATGCTCAATACTTGCTGGATGAATACCTGTTTGAAAGCCTATGATTAAGCAAAGAATTATTTAGGTTTGCATTTTCTAAATAAAGAAGACAAACCCATGTTATCTGCCTGAGTACAATATTCATACTCAAACTTCATGTCTGTTTTTCTTTTTCTTTTTCAGTCTGATCTTTCAGAGAAATCTGAAATTGTGAAAATTATATAAAGTTTATATATATATAAATCATCACTTCCAGCCCATATCCTACTTTAGTTAATTAAGCATATCACATTAATACAAGTCTCACAAATGTTGCTATGCATAGAAAGTTATAATCAGCCACCCCAAATTTTGACATACAGTTTTAAGAGTCTACTGGAAAATGTAACCTTACACTACATTCTTTAGTGGACAAAAAACATACCAATAATGAGCCCTTGAATGTCATCATCAAAATCTACATCATGACTTGAACGGCTGTATCTTCCATCTGCTTCTGTGTACGCAAATATCAAGCACAAATCATTGAAGTTCACCAAAGACTTCGTCTTGTAACATTCTGAATCAGGGTGAGCCTGTATTACTTTTATCGGTGACTTTCAAGTACTATCAGATATACAAAATGAAAAGGCGTAGAGATCAATTTAGCAGACCTTCATATAGGCATCCCATACTTCATCAGCAGCTACGACCATCTTTTGAGTATCATCCCAGGAAAACTCACTCTGTTTGAGAAGATTTTTAACATCATTGTATTGCTTCCACAGAGCTGTAAAATGACTTCTCAATATATCTTGGTCATATTTAGTCCCAAACTTTGAATTGAACATGTCCAGTATATCTGTCCACGATTGCTTGTTTAAAGTATGACCCAATCGATTGCCCCTGTGCATCTGATCCAACATGAGATCAATAAAGTATCTTTCCATCATCAATGTCCGACTAGTGTTTGCTCTATCCCTAGTGGGAGGAATTTGACTGTCCATCTTCTTCCTAGCAAAAGCAGAGTTGGCGATAATAAAAGCTTATACACAGTCAAACCCAGTTCATGTATTTCATCAAAAACAGAAAAAACAGGAAAGAGAGAAGATTTTAACCAGTTATGGTCCCATCAGGCTAGGATCGCATGGGACTAGATTCAGCAAGTCAAAGATAGTAATTCTCTTCAGTATTTTTCACATGAAGCGGCATCTCAGAACTTCAAACCTCAAACCATAGTTTGCTGCAATCCATTACATTGCTGAATGGTTTCAGTCATATAAGGAAACAATCTATTGGCATACTGTCTCAACTCAATCAGTACAAAATATTAGAATTGACATCCACAAGTATCTTCTAAAACTAAATTAACCAATAATCTTAAAAAAGCCGAAAGGAAGATGACAATAACAGTTGTATCTGTCAAAAAAGATTGAAAATTAAAAAAAACTTCTTAATATGATACCTTAAAGCTAATGTACACAATAGAAGCAATTTCAGGACTAAAAGACGAACAACAAGTTGAGCAGCAGAGCTCCTAAGATGGATACCTGCACAAATTAAAATGTCAAAAAGAATAGGTTAAAAAAACTGAAGGAATAATAAATTCGTGGGAATATTTGATTCTCTTATACAAAAAATGATAATACCCTTTATTTGTGTCACTGGAGAAGGGAAAAGACAAGGGAGAGTACAAGGTCAAAAAATGGGGAGGACACGGGCAAATCGTCTCGGGTCGGTTTTAACGGGTCATGAAGGCTACAACTGGTTGCGATCTGATCGGCTTATTGTAATTGTCATACGATAAACAATATCCATATGTTGTATTGCAATCAAGTCCCACGTGTTCCGAAATATACCCATTTGTTTCCAGTCTTTTGAGCTATTCCTTTTCTTTGGTTAAAATTACTAATGACTAACCCAAGGCGTAGGTGAGTTGATAAGGGATTTTTTTAGTTTAAGTGAAGTCATAGGTTTAAATCCCCCTTATATATACAGTTGTTTAAAACTTGATATTAGAGCTTTACTTCCCACAAGATACCTACCTAGTTTAAGCGGGGATTAGTTTGGGTGTAGATAGCTAAAAGGTACCTCATAGGACATTTCGTGAGCAACAAAAAAAAAACTAATGGCTAAATGTACCATCTGTGTTTTAACGTTTTATAGTTGATCTGAACTAAAGTGATCAATTTTTCATACATCACTTTGTATCAAAATATTATTAAAACGACATTCTAAATATGATTCAAAGTGATATTAAAAATAACTGTAAGATAGAGTTCGTCTAATTAGTCTAAATTACTCAAACATATTAAGTTGATGGTTTAGCTATTAAAAATCTAATTTCTTTAGTTTTAAGAAGTTACAAGTATTATTTTGAAAACATTAAAATACAACATGATATTATAAATAACCATAGGATTTATTTAATTTTTTTAAGAAATATGTGATTCAGACCTATAACAAAGCGCATGATTTGCATTCATAATTGACTTATTAACATGAGATGTTGACAAATTCAGGGGCATAAAGGTTATTAGGCAAATTAATTAAAATTTTACATTAGCTATCATTAATTATTTAATCAAGTGATAAAACATGTATTGAAGTTCTTAAGTTACCAAATTAATGTGAATGTGAAGACAAACAATAACAAAAAAAAGTGAAGTCGTCAAGAAAATAATACACAAATATTAGACGATAATAGTTAACATATCTATCAGAACAAAGGTTTAATCGTGGTTTAATAATTTTAGGAGCATCACATTAGGTGATATTAGAGCGGGTTTACGTTTCTAGGGACGTATTGAGTAAAACTAACAATTTGTTCTTGTCTTATCTTCGATGGCTTCAGAAGATGATAATGTTGGCCTTGAGTTACTTGGGGAGTCGGGAAGTTTGATTCGTGCTCCGAATGTGCTAGATTAGGGCGATGCTCAAGCGAGTAGGGTAGGAGGAGAGGTGCCAATCCCTCCACAGATGATGTAGTTCTTTCAAATGATGCAGCAGGCTATTATTGCGACTATAGCCCGAGGTGATTCTTGGGTAGATCATAACTATAAGTGGATCTGTAAGAAGGGTGTAGTAAAGTTTCGAGTTACTACTAATTTTGAGGAGGTTGAGACATGGTGGGAGTAGACAGAGATAATTTTAGACTTCCTAGAGTGTACCTTAGATAGAAAGTTCTAGTACATTGTTTCCTTATTTTAAGGCAGTGCATTGACTTGGTGGAAGTCAGTGAAGCGATCTTACAAGACCGGAAAGATGACTTGGTAGGAGTTCCAGAGAGATTGCAAAGATAATACACTCCGCGAATATATCAAAATCGAAAGAAGATGGAGTTCATAAGTTTGGTTCAGACAGAGGAGATGTCAGTAGTTGATTATGAGGCTCCCTTTGTAGCCTTATCTAAGTATGCATTGTAGGTTGTGGCAAATCCTGAAGATAGTTGTTATCGATTTGAGCAGGATCTGAGGAAGAATATTCGTTTAGTTTTGGGGGCTGCTACTTCCGATTTCAAGAAGTTACTAGAGATTGCACTTAAAGTGGAGGATGTAACAGAGCTAGGTAAAAGGAGAAGAGAGCTAAAAAGGTGACAGGATAGTCATCAAAGAGAGGGGAGTTGATCTGTTAGGAGGGGAGCTACTTATACTGGTGCAGGGAGATCTAGGAGAGCGGATGGCATATCGAGTAAAAGTGGTAGTTTCTACCAATCTAATGGAGATTAAGGAGTTGGCAGGGATTCAGGACAGCATAACACTGGTAGTGCACCTTTAGTTGGATCAGATAAGGGGGCTAGTCAGAGGTTCATTGGATCTTTTGATAGAGGAGTTGGAGGATTTCATAGTTGTGTTACCTGTAGGAGATTTCACAAAGGACCATATTGGGGACCTACTGGGATCAATAAGGCATGTTATATTTATGGAGAGCGGGGGCACTTACAAATGAGTTTTTCAGTAATAGGGAGGAGTTCAGGAGTATGGGCAGAGGAGACAGTACAGGTTAGAGTGGTGCCTTTGGTTCGGGTAGAACTGGTGGCACACTAGTAGTGGGTATGAATATTGGTGGGATATCTTCAACTCAGAGTCAAATTCAAGCACCATATGAGGAAGGAGACACCTGTAGCTAGCGATGTCATTTCTGGTACAATTTTATTATTTGATGTTAAAGCTTATGTGTTAGTAGACCCAAGATCTACACACTCTTTCATTTCTTTAACATTTGCCTCTAGAGTTATAAGGGAGGATATGACATAAGAGTGTCGTTATCAGTAGGAGACTGTGTGGTAGTAAATAGTGTAAGGAGGGAAATGTCAGTGAGGATTGGTGAAGTGAAGCTATTAGTTGACTTGATAGTGATGGAATTAAGGGAGTTTGATGTGATTCTCGGGATGGATTAGTTGGCACAACATTGAGCTGCAATAGATTGTTATGCAAATGAGGTGATGATAGAGTCTTCAGGTAGTGATATTTGTGAGGGATCGTTCCAACATGTATGATCTCGACTGTGACTGCTAGATGGTTGATATTGGATGGGTATGAGGCATATCTAGCTCATATCATGGATACAGGGGAGGTAAGTCCTGGATTAAAGGATATTCCTATAGTGAGGAAATTTTCAGAAGTATTCTTAGATGATTTACTAGGTTTACTGCGTCAATGAGAGATAGATTTTACCATTGAGACTATGCCTGGAGTTGCACCGATTTCTACTGCACCTTACAGGATGACTACTATTGAGTTACATGAGTTAAAAAGGCCGTAGAGGAGTTGTTGGAAAATGGTTTTATTAAATTGAGCACATCACCACGGGGAGCTTTATGGTTGTTTATGAAGAAAAAGAGTGGTAGTATGAGACTATGCATCGATTACCGACAGCTAAACAAGATGACAGTGAAGAATAAGTACCCATTGTCGATGACAGATGATCTTTTGGATTAACTGAGGGGAGTTGTTATATTTTCCAAGATTGACTTGAGATTGAGATACTGGCAGTTGAGGATAGCTGAGTCAAGTATTTCCAAGACAACTTTTTGCACTCACTATAGCCACTATGAGTTCTTAGTGATGCCTTTTTGGTTAACTAGTGTACTAACTGCATTTATGGGATTGATGAACATGACTTCTCAAGAGTATTTGGATCAAATTATGATAATGTTCATTGATGATATATTGGTGTATTCAAGGAGTAAAGAGGAGCATGAGCAACATTTAAGGATTGTGTTACAGATTTTGAAGGGGAGACAATTGTGTGCAAAGTTGAGTAAGTGTGAGTTTTGGATGGAGCGGGTAGTTTTTCTTGGACAAGTGGTGTCCAAAGATGGAGTGATGCCTGATCTTGCTAAGGTAAAGGCAATTATGGAGTGGAAACTGCCTAGAAATATGTCAAAGGTAAAGAGTTTTCTAGGACTTGCTAGGTATTATTGGAGATTTATAGAAGAAATTTTGATAATAATTAGCTCGTTAACCAAACTGCTGAAGAAAGGAGCTCAATTTGAGTGGACCTATCAATGTTAGGAGAGTTTTGAGGAGCTTAAGTAGAGATTAAATTCTATCCCAATTTTGGTGTTACCATCGGGTGGTGGAGGTTTTGAGGTATATATTGATGGTTCAAGGATAGGTTTGGGGTATGTATTGATACATCATGGAAAGGTGATAGCTTATATCTCTCCTCAGTTGAGATCGTATGAGTTAAATTATCCCACCCATGATCTGGAGTTAGAAGCAATTGTGCATACTCTTAAGATTTGGAGACATTATTTGTATATGGAGACATTCTGAATCCTTACAGATCACAAAAGTCCCAAATATATTTTAACTCAGAGGGAGTTAAAATTAAGGCAAAGAAGATGGATCAAGTTGTTAAAAGATTAAGATTGTACTGTTGATTACCATCTGGGGAAGGCTAATATAGTGGCAGATGTTTTGAGTATGAAACTGTAAGGCCCCAAATTATACCCATATTGAAATGTTATATGTTCATGAAGGCATATATGATAGGTGTTAAATTGTGACATGATTGTAAGTTGTATATGTTTTGAATTTTGGTTTGATCTTGAATTTTGGGTTTAATGGATCCTACTTAGTGAATTGGAATTAATTGATACCATTAGAAAATTGATGTACTAAAATGTACAATTGGACAAGGAAAATGTCAAGTGGCAAGACAAGTTGGTACATGAAAATTGGATGACTAAGCCTGTACATTTAGTGCCATTTGGCATAAGTAAATAAGGGACAAATGACAGTATAATTCAATGACATTTGGCAAAATTGATTAAGTGACAAATGACCTAATAGATGTGTGACATTTGGTAGCTTAAAGGGAGGACAAATGTGATACATGCATTGGTGACATGTGCTCCTCTAAAATTAGGACACCTAGCAACTTAGGTGTTAAACTTACAAGAAGTTTCTGTAGCCTTCACTGAAGCATTTCCACCGAAATCATTCACCTCTCTTAACTCTAAATTTTTCTTCACTTTCACTTAGAATTCTTGCAAGATATTGCATCAAGAAAGCTACCACAAGTTATCTTTTATGTTGTTGTCTTCTGGATGTTAAGATCATCCTACACCTAGCTAGATTTCGAAAGTGTTTTGGTTACACGAAGGGCTGTTTTAGATAGTTCTTTGAAGAAGGAACTTGAAGGAAATTAGGTAAGGGATTACTAAACTTGATAGCATGCATTATTACAAGTTTTATGATAACTGAATTGGCATGAAATATGTGTTAAGATGATGATAAATGAATGCTGGAAAAAATTATCCTTGTATGATAACTTTTGGTTTGGTTTTGATGTGTGGAAGATGTTGATTTGTAGTTAATTAATGAATGATTTTTGAATTGGCTTGGATATGAATTTAATGAGGTATTGAAGCATGAATAAAGTAGAATTGAAGTGAAATTGATGGTCTTTGGTGAGGGTGTGTCAAATGGAAGTGAAGAAGTCAAGTTTTGGAAACAAATTAGAGATTGTGGGTGAGTGAGCCTTCGACATCCCACGATCGTGGGATTTATAAGGCTTATTCCCACAGTCTTGGGAAGTACTTAGGAAGGAGAAAAGATTGGTTTTGGGCAATTGTTGGACCATATAAGGTTAAGGTACTTTATAATGGTTTAATTAGACTTAATTAAGGTGTAAAATGAACCTAGTTTGATTAGGAATAAGTTCATTAAAGGTTAAATAAGATTTGGATTTTTAATTGAAGAAATAACTTAAAGAAGGTATTATTAGGTAACAAAGTATCTAATTTTGGAACTTATAAGTTGTTAAATGAATGAAGTATACTTATGAACACAAATGTGTTTTAAATGATAAAAGTGATGTGTTAGTTATGAATGTTTGAGAATTGGGAACTTAGGTGAGTACATGTAAAGTGTAATTACTTAATGTATTTATTGGTTCATTTATGCTTATGCTTATAAGGCATGATAAGTTTGTTCAAGTGAGAATGAATGGGTTCAATTTGAGCGTAAGAGAATGAATTCATATTTATGCATTATTTCACTGCCATGTGATTTTGATATTGTGATAAATCCGGACCATCAATTGTCCGAGGAGTTTGATAATTAGGATTGTATTAGAAGTGCTTTCTAATTGTGTGAATATACATAATGTGTGATGACTTAATACATTTATTGATGCTTTAATGTATATGTTTGTATTTATAAGGTATGTTAAGTTTGATTAAACGAATAGGGTCATATATTGCACAACGTCTTTTGTATAAGATTATGAAATCTGAAACAGTGTGTTTTAAAACTGTTAAGTCTTAGTTGTGGGTAAATAGACATCTCTAAAAGGGTCTGCAGCTGCTTCTGTAACCAGACACTAAGGTGTCTTCTGTGCCAGACACTCCGGTGTCTTCTGATTTTAGACACTTATGTGTCTTTTGGTTTTAGACACTTATGTGTCTTCTGTTTCAGAGACTTAAGTCTCTTATATTTCAGATACAAATCATGGTATCTTCTGTTTTGGTCTCGTTACCCATTTCTGAAAAAAAGATTAGCAGTTTAACTTATTTTGTATTTTGATACATGTTCAGTTTTGATACAAAACAAGTTCTATTGTAATATAAGTCATATTTTGATTTGAAAGGATTATATCCTATTATGATATTCAATTCTGATAGTTGTATATTCTGTTTTGATATTTATGAGTTTTGTTCTGATATAAGAATATTCTGTATTGATTGATGAATCATATTATGTTCTAAGGCATAACGTTTGGATTGCTTTGTATTATAAAGAATTAAAGATTGTTGTAATATGATTTGAATCTGTATATATGAATGTTAAACGACTGTTAGAAATAGTCGCCGTTATGTATCTTGTTTAGTTATTCCCCACTAAGCTATATGCTTAGCATGGTAGTTTTGCCTCTGTGTAAATTCTGATAAAAAGGTTAAAGATTGTGACAAGGACTACCGCAGCGGCCAATGGAGAATGTGTTTTGTTTTGGAATTTGTTTTGTTTTTGAAAGATGAATATTTGAGTTTTTGAGTTGTATCTAATAATATGCGACAGCTTGTTTTTTGATTAAGGGTTTGTAATAACCTTATTACAGGATGGATTATTACATATTAACTATACAAATCTGCCGTGCCTGCTCATTATAGACTGTAGAAACAAAAATGCTACTGAACCGAAAAGAAAAAAGATCGTAAAGGAAAATGATAAATTGCTGACGGAAAAAGGAATTTGGCATGCCAATCAATCCGCACACTTTGCTTGAAGATGGAATTCTCTGAATTTGGGCGGTGGAACAAATTTAATACATGTAACGTGAGAAGTAGGGTCATCATCAAAAATTCACTATAATGTTCTTGCAGTGAGCCTAAAAAATGCAGGTGGCTTTCATCTTGGTTTTTTTTTTTCAAACATAACAAAAGTTCTCCCAGTTTCTATTTTCTTTTTAGCCGACATTTATCATCCCATGTTAAATGGCCAAAATTACAGCAAAAACATACAATACAATATCTCAACCTCATCTATATTCCTCAGGCAAGCGGTATCCTGACATAACTAATTCGTCGGCAAACATCTTGCCAGTCTTGGGCATGACATGCCAGTGCAGCGTCAAGTTGAATTCCTTACCCCGTAGGTTGCTCCCCTGCACCATCAATTAAGAAAAAGAGACCCGTTATCAAACATAATGAGAGAAGCAGGAAAACTGCTTGTGCGTGAAGAAATTTAAAGAATTTGGCATACTTGATCTACAAATCGATACTTGTTAGCTGTCTGAATCCAAAACTTTGCATGCTCTCTAGCAGGTATGATTGCGTCCCAGAGTGATACCTATTACACAAAAACAATTCATAATTAGCTTAATCTAGCAAAATGACTGAATTTCATGCACGATCTAGTTTCCATACATGACACATGGAAAGACAAAATATGCTAGTTCGGACCTTGCAACTGAAACACAGAATAACCAGACATAATTGAAACTGAAATGTTTTGAGATTGCAATTAGAAGTACCTGGTTCAAAGCATTTTTTGTGGTTTCATACTCTGCTGCTACAAATACAAATACCTGTGCAAATGTAGAAGAAAATTATCCTATATGCTGATCAACTTTCAAAACAGAAGATAAGAATTGAGGAAAGTAACATGTTAAGATGATCAATAAAGTTCTTCAGGATCAGAAAATTTCACTTCATAAGATATGTAGAGAATCTGTTCAATACTAGAAATTTAGTCCAATTAGATACAGTCAGCCAAAAGTCGAATGTTTTCCTCTGCTTTAGGTGACGATACATAGTATATAAGGCTTAAAAAGAAACAATTAAAAAATATGATCTAAAAACAAAAGAATTCTGAATAACATACCTGCTTTGTGTTCCATGTAAACAGAGATTGCAAATCGGCTGTTATATTCATCGTCAGGCTAACCTATATTGGATGACATCGAATTAAATTAGTTTTGAACATGAAGCTAGGACATCAGTGTGCGCATAATGAATGCTAGGTGTACCATTATAGAACTTTAATAGAAAAATGACCTCTTGAACACACCATCTGAAAAATAAAAACTGTCACATAACAATCTTGTAGAAACTGAAGAACTAACTGAAAAGATAACCATCACCACTTTCAGCAGAAAGTTAACAATCTGCGTCAAAAGATTTCAACATAAAACAGAAAGTTGTGTGATCAACTGCTTTTTGTCAGCATTCAATATATGACCACATCTTCAACTAATCCTATATATTCACATAAGACCCATGATCTTCTCATTTCAAAATTAAAAATTTTAATGCAAAAACTTTGGAAAAGATTCAATCACTATACCTAGGTCATTAACAAATTCAATTGTATCTGTTCCTATTAGGGTGGTGTTATTTTCAACACGCATATACATCGCTTACTCATGCTAGTTCATCAATCTAATTATAAGGACACTTTAACAATATGAGTGGCAGGGTGAATTCAAAATCAATTGATCAACAGCTGCGCCTAAAAATGTGACAACTGTTCAACGAGTATTCATATGCTTAACCCTTTTCCATGTCAAATTCTATTAGTAAGGAAGCAGACTCCATGTTGAAAATCTCATATTCTTCAAATTTCATGCAATGAATGTTATTGGCGACAAATTTTTTTTGTTTATTTGGTACTCCAAAAAGCAATTGAGGATCAAATTTAATTCAGGATGACTTAAAAGGCCTCATGAACGCTTTACAGAAGTTCAAATCATGATTTCCTCAATCCAATACCATTAAATCAGTATAAGATAAAATATTACTAAACACCAGAAAAGATGCTAAATTATTAACCATACAGATCGCAAAGATCCAACTATTCCATAAAAAGGAGCCCATTTCAGTTATTGCTAACTCAAGGATATTTTGTTCCTTTCTGCCAACAATCAGCAGAGTAAAGATTTTTACTTTAAGGGGAACATAAAATGCTCCATTCAGATTTTAGAAGTACTTCACAAACTCTAATATGAAAAGAAAATAACAATCCACCATTAGAAAGAGTAGATAGAATAAAGAAAGTTACCTAAACTTGACAGTCAATGAAACTAAACCACTGAATCAATAGAAAACGCTTTTATCAGAAACCTTAATGACTCCTCAGCACGGTCATGGAATTGAAGGGTAAAAATTTCTAGTTTCCAATTTCAAACTAAATTCAGGGCTTCAAAGCTAGTTCTCACGTGATCTTAAGATTGCAATTTTTTTGTTTCCTTTTCCCACTTCTTGGTTAATTAAATCAGAGAAAAGACAACTTTACAAAGGAAAAACCAAAACCACAAAATCAACCGAATATTCAAGCAAATATAATACCTAGACCTTTTATTTAAATCATTACAAAAATACAAATAAAACTGACCTCATCATTTCCATGGGGCTGCTTTTGGAACCAGTTGAAATTCAATATCTACAAAATCAAACAAACCCCCAAACGAAAACCAAAGTTTCAGATCCTAAATTCTTAATAGATCTAAAAGTATCGATAATGAAGATGAAGAGAAAACCTGAATTTGAGCAGATGGAGAAGGAGAGTTGAGATTGTCTGAGAGGGAAGCCATAGCGCAGATGAGAGCAAGGATTGTGACGGCGAAGGTGAGCAAGGCATTGGCTCTGTACCCAAAAGAATGCATTTTTTAGGCGTCGTTTGAAATAAGACTTGGGTGTTGATGAGTTGGTAACTGATGATGTGTCTGAGACCGAGTCGTCGATACTAGCAACGAAACTCCATAGTCGCCTGGCTTGATTTGTGCGAGTGAGTCAGTGTCTGGGACTGGAAGCGGCTTTTTAATTTTATTAGTGAGAAATTGAAAATTTCCCCTTTAAGTAGAAACTAGTGCTGCTCTTTGATTGGTCAGGACACGTATAATCCTACCCTGCGCCCCAACTTATTTCTTCTGTTTTTTACTTTTGCCCACTATATTATCAATATTCAATACAGCCAAGCTTCCATCATTCCTTTCAAACTTTGATTAAAATTTTATTTTCTGTTATTAATTTTAGTTTATATAATTTACGAAAAGTAAAAAAATTAATTTTTATTTTATATTTATGCCTTTTTTCATAATTTGATTTAGTATCAACTAAATACATATGATTTAATTATTTAATATTAATTCTTAATAAGAATTTATGAATATTTTAATTTAAAATTGCATATTTGATTATTTAGAATTATTAATAATTTAATTTAATTTTTATAATTAATTTACATATTAATTTTGAAAATAAATATATAAAATTTAAAATATATAAATTTTAAATAAAATTTTCTTAAATGATTAAAAATAAAGCTTAAAAACAATTTTTAATTTATAACTAAAAT
This sequence comes from Erythroxylum mucronatum, assembly GCA_027563825.1. Lineage (NCBI taxonomy): Eukaryota > Viridiplantae > Streptophyta > Magnoliopsida > Malpighiales > Erythroxylaceae > Erythroxylum > Erythroxylum mucronatum. The sequence goes on from JAOSBP010000006.1 coordinate 15,970,159, forward strand.
AATTATTAAATTATTTATTTGGATAAATATTTAACTTTTTAAATTTATAGTTAAAATAATTATTAAATTATTTATTTGAATAAATATTTAACTTTTTATTGATAGAAATAATTTATCTTTAAATTTTATTTGATATATAATTATTATCAGTAATAAAATATAACTACATTTACATTAACAATCAAATATGTTATTGTTTTTATTTAAAAAATTAAAACTGAAAACTGAAAACTAAAACTAAAAATTAAAAACCACAATAGAAAAATAGACATAAAACCAAAATACACATAATTTTTTATTTTTTATTTTTAGCCTTTTCCTGCTTTTTTATTTCCTATTTTTATTTTTCATAACCTAATTTGTTATTAATTAAATATATATTATTTGATATAATTAATAATTAATTATTGATTATTGATTTCATTCCTTAAATTTGTTATTTTTATTTTTTATTATGATATTCTCTAAACTTTTTAATTCATTCATTATATTTTATTAAGTATTTTATATTATGATTTTCATTAGTCTTCTTAATAGAAAATTTATATGGTATTTAGGGCACTCATATCATTTATGCTTCATTTAAACTTATTTTATGTTACTTTTAAAAATATTAATAAATTCCTAATATAAAGTGGTTAGCAAAATTTAAGTATTGAATTGTAAAGTTTGATAGTTAGAAGATTGAAATAGAAAAAAATGTTAAATTTAAAGATTAAGAATATTATTGCCTTATAAAATTTAAATCACAATCTCTTTTCTTTTGTGATAGGCATTTTGTTAATAATAAACTATATCTGATTATCTTGATTATTGATTGGGGATTGTTAAAACAAAACAAGTGGTTAAAATAACAAAATTTATGGAACATAAAGAGGAGGAGATCCTTCCCGTGTGTTAGCCCCTTAACACCTGAAGGCACTTTACAGCTAGCCAAAGATGAACCTTGGGTGGAAGGTTAGCTGAATCACACGCATAGCGGTGGCATGCAAAATCTCCAAGGTGATTTAGCACGTTAGATCAAGTATAGTGCGAGTTTTGGACTGTGTACGAGTTGACATGGCTAAGGCTAAATTCTTAATAGTCTAAGGACTTAGTAAGTGCTTAAATGGACAAGCCATGACTAATGGACATGACATGGGTAAGCATTGGATCATATTAGTGTGTTATGACTGGCTTTGGCTTGGATGACTCATCATTAATGAATATAGATCGTGGGGATTTTGTATGATATGGCGGATAAGATCAGGGAGGATAAACATCAGCGCTAAAGGATAAAGACCATGTAGGAGGAATCATCTGAAGATAATAGACATCTTCATGGATAATGATAGATTATGTGTGATCTTTTATCTTGTTAGTTGGGATGTAGATAGACCTTATCGGATAGTGTCCTATTTAGATGGGGATGTAATCTTATAAGATAACAATGTAATATGATAGGATAAGATGTGATCATGGGTAGTAGAGTTTTGTTAGGATTCTAGCTTAATCCTCATGCCTTGATGCTTATATATAGCTCATTTGAGACTTGCTCTTAACACAGAGTGAGAGAGCATTCCTTTGTATACTTTAAGGTTATTGTTGCCTTTGAATATTCTATTGCTTCCTTAGTTTCTTGCGAGTGTGAGAGTTAAACATTGCGAGGTTCGTGAGGCATTTGAGAACTCGATTGTTGGTCGACAATCACGTGGGGAAGGCTAAGTCTTGTTTAAATAAATCTAAGTAAGATTGTCGTGCAAAGGAGTAAGCGTGAGGCTTGATTTGCGGATAAGTTCGGTGCTTAAGAAGACCTTTGTAACAATTGATATCAGAGCCATAATTTCGAGATGGCAGGAGGCAGTAATTTGACAGAGTGTGTCAACAAAATGGAGGCACTCATTGGCCCAATTCCTCGAGGGAAGGAGGAGGCCACTTCTTACAATACTTGATGGAGATGTTAGCGGAGTAAATCCAGGTGTTGTAGCATTAAATATCGGAGTTGATGAAGGCACAGGAGGATACTAGGTTCGATATGATGATCCTAAGGCATGTTGTTGCAACATAGGAGATTGGACGTATCAAGAGCACCATGGTGAAGGTGCGTGAGCCCAAAGTTTTTGAAGGTGTTCGGAACGCGAAGGAACTCGAGAACTTTCTATGGGACATGAAGAAGTACTTTGTGTCTACAAAGATGCATGATGATGAGAAGGTCACGTGAAGACTATGCAAGCTCCTCAAATTCTTCCAAGGATAAAAGCCTAGCCCAACAAGAGAAAAGCGAGGGGAAAAAGAAGAAAGAATCCAAAAAGGGAGACTTTAAAGGGAAAGGCAAGCAAAACGATGGCTTCAATAGTAGGGAGATGTCCTCTAAAAAGGATAAAATTGCTTGTTACCAAAGAAGAAGAGGAGGATTCAGAGGTAACCCTAAATTCGATTACTTTATTAAACACAGTTAAAAGTGAATCTAACCATTTTGACAAGTTAATGTTGAAGTGAATCCCACGTTAATAAAGACTTAATAATCGATATACAAATGCACAAGAAGGGAGGTTGAATTGTGTATTCTTTTTCACTAATCCCCTTTTTAACAATTTCTTTAAAAGAAACTTGTTCTTTTCTCAAACT
>JAOSBP010000006.1:16116732-16126828 GCA_027563825.1 Erythroxylum mucronatum
TGCTGAAAGAAGGTTCTCCAATTATGCTTCTGAGAAATTTAAATCCAACTGAGGGATTATGCAATGGAACAAGGTTGGTATGCAAACAAATAAAAGATCATACAATTTCAGCTGAAATTGTTTTCGGACCTCACAAAGGAAAATTAATTTTTATACCTAAAATTCCTTTGCAATCTTCAGAGAACGAAAAAAATGGTATTCCTTTCATCAGAACACAATTTCCAATTCGTCCGTGCTTTGCAATGACCATAAACAAATCCCAAGGTCAAACACTTGATCATGTAGGAATTTATCTCCGTCAACCTATATTCTCACATGGACAACTATATGTAGCTTTGTCATGAGCTCGAACTCCTGAATCAGTTAAAGTTCTTATTATTCCTGGGACTTTTGAATCTTCAGACTTGGATTAAAAAAACAAGAAATATTGTTTTCCGTGAAATTTTTCAATTGGTTAAATTATAAAACATCAAATTTTGTCAAAGGTATATGACTTGTTTGTTTTTTCACTTCACATAATTAAATTTCACATGAATTATTATTTCTTTTCACTTGACCATTTAACATATTCTTTTAGCATGGAAAATCGTTTATTGATCAAGGATACTTTCCCTGGATCGCAGTCATGGTCTTGTAAAGTAATAGTGCAAGAAAAACAACATATCATCGCTTCGCCTACTACACCATCCAAAAGACAAAAGTTTATCTTCTGCGATTCTCAGGTATATCAATTACAATTTCTTCCTTTTACATTTTATAAACTTACCTATCAATTATTTCTTTATAACTAACAGGGATCACAAGTTGAGGGTATCACATTCAATAATGATATCCAAAGAATTGGCAACATCTTACAACCATGTAAGAAATATATCATTTGTAATGCGATCGTGAAATCGATTCCGCCTCAATACCAAACCAAAAATTTAAAAATACAGTGGATTATTACAAGCCGCACTGTCATCGAGCCTGTGATAGAAACCGATACAATCATCCCTGCCAAATTCAACTTCACACCTTTCAAAAACCTTATGGATTCTGTTGACAACAAGCAAAAATCAGTTGGTTAGATGCTTAATATATCTCTTCATACAATGTTCAAAAAACTTTTCCATGACTAATTACGTTCGTCTTTAACACATGATAGATATTTTAGCCATCGTTATTGAAGTGCTGGATAAAAAAGAAATCATCAAAGATGAAAGAGCTTCAATTGTACAAAAATTTGTTATCACCAACAAAGAGTAATTTTCACTCTCTGTCTTTCTTAATATTTTCCGTCAAAGTTTAAAAAAATTTACATTTTCCAACATCTCTTGTTTTTTATTAGGCAACAAACAGTCATACTATCACTGTGGAATTCTTTTGTTGACAACGAGGGCCAACAAATTGCGGATTCACTTCACTCTCATCCAATTATTGTCTGTACAAGGCTCAAAGTCAACTTCTATAACGGTATTTTTTCCTTCTTGATAATATTACATTTTAATGTGTGCCTTTTTATTCTACCTTAAACTTACATTTTCAAATGTTAGGTGTTACATTATCCACATGGTTCGACTCAGCAATCCTCGTTGACCCACCAATACCAGAAGTTACAGATCTTAAAAATTGGTAATCCATTATGTTACATACAACGTTTCAAATTTTTCGTTACAAATTATACAGGAATTCTTTAAATTCTTTATATTTTCATCTGTCTAATTATTATGTTACAAGGCATGGCGAAATAATAAAGAAATCAAAAACCTCATCAACGAACAAGCTTACTTCAAATATAATCCTGATATATCTTTTGCATCTCGCCAAAAAATCACCAAAATCACATTTCTAAATTCTAACCCCCAAGGTAATTACATTTACATATTTCTCTTCAATATTTAATTTAAAACTTGTTCATCTATATCTTCTTATCGATTTTTCCCTAGATTTCATGGATTCAAGCTAAAATTTCCTTTCAACACAATCTACAAAAGTACTGGTATATAGCATGCAAGAAATGCTTTCGCTCTACAGCTACTGCATATGGAGCTCTCTTCACTTGTAATCATTGCAGACAAAAACTAACAGCTGAAGCAAGGTTTCTCCTTTCTATTTCCAATCTTCGATTTCTTGCTTATTCCTTGCATGTAAATTTTTAAATTTTCTAATTACTTTTTTAGTTACATGTCACCTGTGTATCTTTTTCATCCACACTCATCCTTATGAACTACTCTAACTTTATTATGCAGGTGTCGATATGACATAGATTTGACCGACGGCACAGGAACTATCACGACTTCGATTTTTGGCGACCTAGTTGAAAAACTTTTAAATTTCACCGCGGTGGAAACTATGTAATATTCCATGAGGTTATATTCTTCCTTCCTTCTTCCATCTACATTTCCAATTTAATCAACCCCAAATATCTTTATGTAGTTATTTCACTGACGATCGACATTTTTTGTTTTGCATTATAAGAACATGGATCTCCCGTTAGAGAACCTACACACGCAATTGAAGATGGATACGTTTCTTCTCCATGTCAATCCAGCAAACACTCAGTCATCAGATGCACCGCAACGATTTACTGTTGTTTACTACCAGAAAATTGATGCCTATGAACTACAGGAGGCTTCATTTTCACCCGAAAAAAAGACCAACCTTCAACTCATGATCAATACAACAGTGATGAAAATACAACTATGACAATCTTAGGTGTTTTTCTACCATTTCCTTACCAGTTATCTCACCTTATATCACCTGCCTGATATATTCTGATTTTTTATATTTTCAGACCATATTCCTGAATCTTCTTCATCAGTTAGACAATGCCTTGAAAAAAGATTCTGCCATGCTGAAAACAATTCGCCGTCACAAATTGATGAGCTAATCAGCAATATTGAATGTACGGCACAATCAGATGCGCAATCAACTTCAGACACTCGACGTAATAGGAAAAAAGCAAAATTCTCATGAACTTTTAATCTCTGACCAACCATCTAGAATTGCCATCTAAAGCTTGCGTATTGTGGTGTGTTTTCAATGACTTCAGACCCTATAGAACTTAATCTGCCTGTTCAAATATGGTTTCAAGTTTCATTTTCAATTGTTTAGTTCCAATTATTTTTGGCTTACATAGCCTATTTCCCTATGTTTTAAACCAAATTAAACAACCAAGCAGAAACTAAGACGAAGCGGAAACTAAGACGAAGTGGTAAGTAAGACTCGTCTTAGTTTTCCCTTCTTCTTCACTTTGTCTTAGTTTCTCCTCCGTCTTAGTTTCCGCTTCGTCTTACTTTTCTCTCGGTGCTTTGTCTTAGTTTGACTTCAGCTTCATCTTAGTTTGACTTCTGCTTTCGTCTCACTTTCGTTTTCGCTGCCTCGTGTCATTTTGCCTTCCACTGCTTCATCTTACTTTGACTTCTGCTTCATCTTAGTTTGACTTCTGCTTCTGTCTCACTTTCGATTTCGCTGCTTCGTCTCATTTTGCCTTCTGTTGCTTCATCTTACTTTTCTTCACCCTTACCAAAATGGTTCATCACTTTCTAATATTATATAATTAACTTGCCCTACATTGTGCACAGTTTTCACTCTTTGGAAATTTTTTTACAGATTTGTCAGACTTAAATGCACCGTGTCGACTTTAAATTAAAAAGGAACTTCTTTTGTTGAATTCCCCATTATTGTTTATTTGATTATGATTTATTCATTACATTTATTATTATTAAAGAAACATGATAATTATTAATAAAAACATTACAGGGAAAAAGTTTGGCATTTTACAAATTACACGGTCTCGCGATCGCGAGAGACTAATAATATGACAATGAAAATAGATATAGAAATGCAACTGCATGTTCTGTGACATGGAGAGAATTATGGTTACAATTGAAACTAAGACGAAGTGGAAAGTAAGACTCGTCTTACTTTTCCCTTCGTCTTCATTTCGTCTTAGTTTCTCCTCCATCTTGGTTTCCACTTCGTCTTACTTTCTCTCCGCGCTTCTTCTTAGTTTGACTTTCGCTTCGTCTAAGTTTGACTTCTGCTTCCGTCTCACTTTCGCTTTATCTGCTTTGTCTCATTTAGCCTTCCGCTGCTTCTGTTGGGACCCAATTTTGGAATTGGACCCCAACCGGAAAAAAACGGAAAAACAAAAAAACAAAATGCGGAAGCGAAAGGAAACGAAAACTCGGAATCACAAAATAGACGAAAACCAAAGGACATCGAATTGGCTCGGAATCAAAGCAACCAAACAGTTCAATCGAACTGAAATAAATTTCCGACATCCGATAACGCAAATATTTTACAAAAACGTCGTTAGAAAACTCTAAGACAATCGGTCTAAACCAAATCCGTATTGGTGTAACAAATTTTTTTTCATTCTTCCATCATCAATCAAAGTGACTTCAATATCCAATTGAAATCATTCACTCTCAAAGTCAATTTTATTTGCTTCTTTATATTCATCATCTTTATTCAAAACAAAACACTTTTTCAATAGGAAAATCATCCAACCTTTTTTTCACAATTAATACAATGGCGTGCCCACGCTTCAAAGGCGTGCCCACATTTCAAAACAATATCAATTTCTAAATGGAATTTTACAATTCCACAACCTCAATTCATTTCATTCTTCAAATTCATCATTTCTCATCTTTGAAACAAAAACATATATCTTAAACATCCCACACATACCATGTTAAACCAAAATCAATTAGCACTTCTTTATAAATCAAACCAACTCACACAATCGCTTCATTTTTTATTTTTTTTCTAACAACTTTTGGGCAGCATAACGGTTGTATTTTAAAAAACCCAAAACCAACAAACGATTTCAAACGCTCTTCTATATTCACATCCAACCATAACCAACATCATTGGACCTCCTGTCAGGAATTTAAATGCAAAACAAAGTCATAAATAACCAAAACACTTCAATAATTTTCAAACATCATTATCATCGAACCTCCTGTCCGGAACCCATATCACATTCAATCAATTCATCCATATCCAAGTCACATTCACATTCATCTCATCTACATACCATAACCATACACAAGTTTATCTTCCAATGCCATACATAAAATCCATAATTTCATAGTCCTTATACCAAATTATAAATCATTTACATCATTCCAAGCTAAAAGCATCACTAAATAATAGTGGCATTTTCAAGCCACAATTACAACATCAATTCCATAAACTAAAAATACAAAGATACAAAAATCTCCAAAACTACACAACATAAGCCTAAGCCCTCATTTTTACAATAATCCAATTTAAAAAAAATACAATCATAAACATGACGGATGAACGTCTTGTCTTTCTTTCATCCGATCTCCATCATGATGACCTGGAGATGGGGATAAAAGGGGGTGAGCTTTACAGCTCGTGGATAAATCAAAAAATAAGCAAAAATCATTTTTCAAAAACTTTTGCCATTTTATAAAAATTTCACATTAGAAAATTCATCAAATGCTTATTTTTCGAAAAATTTCTCAATTTATCAAAGAATTCATGAACAATTCGGAAACATGAATGCATCACATTATAAACAAAATCAAAAACACATAAACACATAAGAATGGTTTGGGTTGGTCCAAAACAGAACGTACTGCACATTCCCGCATAGCGGTCCTGTGCAGCCGTGAACAGAACGTACTACACTTTTCTGCATAGCGGTCCAGTGTAGCCGTGAACTTATGGGAGTCCGTAATCGGAGCTCCAGTGTCACTAGCGGGCAGGCGGGCGAAGCCTATAGAAAACGAGACCAGTGCACTGACTCAACTTATGGGACCTAACCAAACCCACATAACACATATCAACTTGAAAATGTTTCTCATTGTCTCAATTTCATAACGCCACCAAAAACATTTAATTTGGTGCACTACGCCAAAAATTATGCTCCAAACATTTCGAATTATCATTTTGCTAACACATTTTCCAGCAATTTACTTCCATCCAAAAATTGATATTCTTAAAGACTAAATTGAAACTCAAGTCCTTCATAACATTTGTAGCCCTATTTCTCTAGTTTAATCCAAATCAAGAATCACCTCATTTGGATGACTAGAGCACAAATTATCGCCAAAATACTTTCAGATTTTTCTAATCCAAGACTGAACACTAAACTCAACTTCAATTCAGAAATTGAAAGTCTTAGTGGCTAAATTGAAATGCAATTCCTTTATATGATTTGTAGCCCCAAGTCTCTATTTTATTTTGCCTCAAGAATCAGTTCAATCAGATCTCCACAGATCAAGAATTTCTCAAAAGACTGAACTATGTTCAGAACATTTCTCAACTTACCTTGATTAAATCAATCATCCCCAATTTAGTCTCAAAAATTCAAAAATTTTCTATGAGGATGTAGATAATTGTCTTAGAAATCCAACGCTTAGAAAATCAAGTAAATCATATGTCGGACGGAAAAGATATAAGCAGAAGAATGGAGGAAAAATCAAATATAAAAATAACCTCGCAAGGCTGCTACGCGATCGCAAGCCGAAGAAAACAGAAGCCTCGCGACTGCGATGGCTCGCGAGTGCGAGTCCAAACTGAAAGAATCTAGCTTGCTATCGCAAGCCTCTTCGAAATTTTCTTTTCTTTTAAAACACAGAATTTTCAAAAATTCATAACTCTTGATCTCAATCTCCAAAATTGACAAATTTTGTATCAATAGAAACCTTAAAGGAAGCTCTAAAACTTCCTTAAAGAACTCAAAAATCAAACCAGCCTCTAAAGTGGTCAAATGTCCAATCAAAGTCACTGCCCCACTTAATGGTTCCCTAAACAATCACATTACATCTAAAATTTCTATCTTTCAACTCCAATGTCCAAACATGCCATATTTTATAAGCTAAAGTGATTATTATTATTTCAAGCAGGTAAGGAATAAAATATAAGATGCAAGTAATAATTTCGAAAAATTGTTAATACTTTCACAAAAAGTAACAAAAATGATTTTTGTAGTAGACAGCAAAATGTTGTTGGCATTGGAGGCTTGAGTTTTAAAAGAGAGAACAAACCTTGAAACAGGTACTGGAACAATATAAGAGCATAACTAAATCTGGCGCAAAAAGTGCGATGGTTTATTCAATGTGTGATGGAACAAATCCATTGCTTTACCGGCAATCTGCCTTTCTTTTCCCAACCAATGTATTCAACTATTTCCACGAATTTCTAGTAAAGATGTAATTCCTCGAGGAACATTTTCTCTGTTAATTTCTAACATTAACATAAATTTCTCAGACAAGTATTTGATTTTTTACAAGGTACATTTTTGTCAATGTTTCTAGTAAGTAATCAGCTTTTATGCATATGTTAAGTTTGATAAATGATGTATGGTCAGAATTTCTCAAGGAAGGAAATGGCTGTTCTTCAGAAGAAGATTTTGGCTTTTGAGTTTAGAGATGCTCAGATTAACAAGATACGATATTGTAAACAGGATTTTGCACATATTTCTCATTACATTGTTACTGATTATGATTGGAAGGATTATTGTCCTATGGTTTTCACATGCTTTTATGTCCCTTTTTTGTAGCACCCCACTCTCACCAGACATGTACCTACATCCTGAATGATGTCTGAGTACGTACCCCGAGGGTGGCATGCTAGAATAGTCAAACAATCATATTCATTACAAATTTTTTTAAAACAATGTACGCATATGCGAAAAATTAATAAACAAATCGGGCCCACTTTATTCGTAAATATTTTCATTCACAAGTGTTACTACACTCATTGTTCAATCTCATTTACAAACATTTCCAATTTGGAAAGTTATTACAAACAGAATTATTTAAATACATATGATACAATAATTGCGGAATACATAATTTAATACAAAAATAAAGAAGTACAAAAGCAGACGTGAACTGATCCTGACCTCTATCTCTTACTCGGATGCAGCGGCTAGCTAGACTCCAATTTGTCTAACTAGAGATCTTTTCTAAGCCTGAAAAATATTGCAAATTTTAGGGTGAGTTTTGCGAACTCAATGAGTGGATCATCCTCGATGGCTGACTCAATCACATAACACATTAATCCATATAATCACATAATTCACATCACTTCATCAATTCATCATGATGAGTCACATATATTTCATATTCACTTAAAACATAGATCTCATTCATAAATTAGTCAAACTATTTAAATCATACATATCATATGCATATACAGTACTCATGAGACTCACTTTCAATTGTTATTATTGTGACCGAGTGCCTATAACTGTCCCGTATCTATTGTGGATACCAGACTCATTGATAACTGTCCCATATCTGTTAGGGATACCGGGCTCATTATATATAGTGAGCCTTTAGCTCTGAATCACATTTTGAGATTTTAGCTCTTTTTTACTTTATGAGCTTTAAGCTCTTTTTCAATGGCTACTTCGGTTCCAACATCCTTTATGTTATCATTCATTCATGTAATGAAATGCATCAATCACATATGATCAATCAGTCACTTTATTTCACTTTACACATGCCATCAGACTTTGGTCCGACATTTAACATTTAAGTTAAGAATCACTTATTTCTACTAATGTATATGTATTTATCATTCATCTGCATGATTTAATTGGAAGGTATGAACACCGACTTATTGATGATACGGTGGCTTATGATCTCAAGAGTGAAGGAGGTTATGTTTGGGCATGTAAGAACTATGATGAAGATGTGCAGAGTGATTTCTCAGCTTGGGGTATATAAAAAGCTTTTATAAGTTTTGAAGAAACAACATTTAGAAACTGCTTTCTTTGTTGTTTTCGGTGTTTGGGAGTTGTGTAGTTTATGCTGCTTTTTTTTCATCGGTTTAGAAAGTCGCAAAGTATATTGTAGATGAATGGCTCCTGAGATAAGAATTGTTGCTACATTTTTGTAAGTTTCGGAGCCCTTGGATTGATGACCTCTATACTGCCTATGACCTCCATTGCTGTGAGTAAAACCTGAACGTGTGATGGAGTTGTTTGCTGTGGAGCTGCTGGAATTGGGAAGCAACAGACTTCATGTCATCAGCCATTAAAGCAAAAGATTCAACTTCAGAAAAGGTCTGCACGATTCATGTTGAGATGGGAAGGTTTGATGACAAATAGGGGTCTAGCAAGTTTAGTATGAAAAATTTTAATTATTTTTTTTCTAAAATCTAAGTGGCTTTTAAAATCTACCTGGCCTCTCTAAATAGACTTTTTATGTATAGAAACGACGTGTGTATGACACTTTCTAATTTCTGTCCAAAAAAGCCTTAAATTAAGTAGACTCGTGAAAATTTACAAGTTTAAGTCCTAAATTGATCAAATTAAAAAACGTTAGCTCAATTTAGACTTTTAGCCTTTTATTTTTCTTTTGAAATTATGCATAGACTAATGTGCTTGCCATGATAGAATTTTAGAAACATATAACTTCAACAATTGATTAAAAAAGGAAAATTAATTAACACTTAATTTTCCACTTTCTTTGGAGCTAATGAAGTGGTAGGTAACCCGAAATATGAGCTATTGTTCCCATTATCATGTTGCCCACCAACCCTACCACTTTATTACCTACATCTTCTCAGGTACAACCTCATCAAAACCTTTTTTTGGAAGTATCAATCAACACTTAATTTTCCATTTTCTTTGTGTATGCTTTCAATTGTAACTATAAAGTCACTCCATTCAGGTGAGAGTTAATCTAATTTTAACTAGACCTCACTGCAGTCACATTTTTTAGTATGATTCTACACTTACTTTTGTTGTTTATGTTTTAACACTAGGTGATTGTTAGTTGTTAATTATTTAACTAAAATGGGGCTCTAGTTTTATGATATTACTTTGAAAAGTAAAAGGAATTTTTACTATAGTTAAAACTATATCTACATTACAAGGAGTTAAAGACATTAAGCCTACCATCATATTTACAATATGACCAAACAACTCTCTAAATAAGACAGTATAATTGCCTACAAGATAGACAACAAAAAGAACTACTAAAGACATCACTTGTTGGACCCCGAACTTTTTCTTGGAGATTTGATTTATTAAATGAAATTTGTAGTGAATGAATTGCTTTAAATGGAGTTGAAAAGCAAGAAATGATTAGTGAAAGTGTTAAATTTTAGAGAATTGAAA
>JAOSBP010000006.1:16134922-16147274 GCA_027563825.1 Erythroxylum mucronatum
AAGGCTTTTCATGTCGACGTGCACGTGACGGTTCTTGGGACGTTACCTTACCCATACAACACATAATTCATGCATAATAAGAGGATTGGACTGTTTTTGTCCAATTCATTGTTTCATTTAAAACCATTTTCATGCATCATTCATGTCTTTTTCATCATGTTCTTTTCATATGGCTTTTCAAGCCAACTCAATTATCATCATGAAATTCACACATACTAACTTCACATTCATATACCTCAACATTCATGATTGTATACCCATACATCAAAAGCATTTAATATCATCATTAATGTCATTCAACCACAACAAACACATGCCTTCGTAACATTCATTTAAGGTTATCAATCAACATAACAACATTAAAAACAACATTTAACCATCATCTTACAAGTAGTTGACAATCATTAATGTTATTGGTTTAAATAGCATTTATTGCTTAAGATATAAAGATAAAGATGTTACCCACCTTACAAACTTGACAAATCTTGGTTCAATGATGTTCTTCCTCCTTCTCTTCTCCTCTCTCTTGGCCCACTTCATCAAAACCAAAAACCATCTTCAACATAACTTCAACACATCATCTATTTAACTTCTTTCATGAAATTTATGTAGGAAACACTAAACCCATCTTCATTCTAATCTCTTTATCACAAAACCCAACCAAAACTAAACATTTAAAACCAAAGACTTACCTTAACCTTCAACTTCACTTGGAGTTTCTTGGATAGAAATGAAGCTTAGCCTCTTCTCTTTACTTTTTCCTCTTGCACTTTCTTCATACAACCTCTTGAACCTTTGGAAAATCAAACCCTAGCTTCCATTTTTTCTTTTCTCCTTCTTTTCTCCCACTCACGGCACTCTCTCCCTCTCTTGCTCTCTCAATTTCGTGTAACACTCTTCTTCTCCTCCACTTCATTTAATTTCTTCTTATATACTTATTTAACTACTTAAGCCCATTAGCCTTATAAGCCCATATCCATCTCCTCCTCTCCATTTTCTTCTATTAACTTAGGGCTACTACATATATCAAGCCCACTTACACACATTTACTCTCATCTTCTTATCTTATTTGGGCCCATTCTCCATCTAAGCCCAATCAACTCATCTAACACATTAACCTCTAACTAACTCATTTAATAACATTTATTTATGCTACCTAATTCATTTAATTCATTGATTCATGTCATCAATTCTTCATTTAATATCATGCATTTACTCCTTGTCTCATTCAATTTATTCTAATTAACTTCATTAATGTCATCTTACTAACATAATCTTACTTAATTAATGCTAACCTAATTTAATTAATCTAATCATGCTTAATTAATCATAAAAAATTTCGGGGCTAACATAAAAAGTTACGATTCAAGTCACAATCGTGACAAATAATTTTTTTAAATGTATTTTCTATGTTAAAATAATAAAAGTTTTATTATTAATTATATAAAAGTTATTATTAATTATATAAAAATATTATTATTAATTGTTTAATAAATTTTATTTTATTCTATTATATCTTATTTATATTTAAAATAATTTATTTATATTTTTATTTATATAGAAATATATACAAACAATTAAAGAATAAATTTTAAATATATTTTCTATTTTTATTTATATTATTAAAAATAAATTGCTAATAAAATTCTTATTAAATTTTTTATTAATTTTTTATTAATTATATGCAATTTATTTTTAATAATATAAAAATATTATTATTAGGGTAAGGAGAAATAGTATAAAAATATTTTTGATTATATACAATTTTTGTGAACCGTAATAAATGAGTCTGGGGAAAAGGCGGTTAGGGTTAGAAGAAATAATTGGTATTAAAAAAATTATTGAGGGTATATTAGGTATTATGTATTTATTAGTATACGTTCCATCTTAAACTCTTCGAATTAGAGGTTTCTTATTTTCACTGTTTACGATGGAATAGAACGTAACATGAAACCCTCCACTTTCATCCTATTTCGTTTGGTTCCATTCCATTCCATTATGAAACCCTCAACTAAACGATGGAAGTGTGTTACGTTCCATCCCGTTCCATTACCAACCTCTCAACCAAATGAGGCCTTAGGGAATTTTTTATAAAGGAAGGCTTAGGTTGATTTAAGGAGGTAACCATTTTTCCTTTTTTTGTACTCCATTTTGTTGTGGGATTTCAACATAGGATGACTAATACAATTCCTTCTTTTTGGAAGTATGGAATTAGGACTTGATTGAAATATTCTCTAGCATGATCAAACCTAAACCTTTTGATGTTGATTCCAAAATGATTTTTATTCATGGAACAAAACTTTGGGAGGACAATACTGACATTAGATTTGTGTTTGAATAAAGATACCCAACTACGCGAGTACAATCATCAATGAAGAAAACAAATCATTTTCCCCTAGAAATTTTAGGAATAGGAGAAGGATCCCAAATGTCACTATGAATGAGATAAAAAAGAATAGAACTTCTTTGATACAGGTTTGTGTTTGGCACACTGACACACTTCACAATGAAAATCATTAACATATAGACCTTTAAACAAAGAGGAAGTAGAATTTTAATGACACTTAAAGATGGATGTCTAAGTCGGTGATGATGGAGCCAGATTTTCTCTTTATTGAATGGAAAAGATGATGAAAGAAAGGAGTGAGATAAACCGCATTTAATCTTGCTTGATAGGTTTAATTCTTCAAGGCAGTAAAGGACATCTTGTACTCTAGTATGTCCAATCATCTTCCTTGGATCCTTGTCCCGAAATATACAATAATTACGATATAAAATAACTTAGCAACTCAAATCTCAAGTTAGTTTGTTGATAGAGATCAGGTTCTTGGATAATCGAGGAACATGAAGAACTTCCTTTAAGGTTAGTAATGGATTGATCTTTACAGCCCCTATGCTTGATACGGTGGTCAATGAATTACCAATTGTAGCTATTTTCCTACTACTTGGACATGTGGAATATATTTAAAAAAAGGGTTTGATGAGTGGGTCATATGGTTAATAGGTCCTAAATGGTGGTCAATGAATTATCAATTGTAGCTATTTTCCTACTACTTGACATGTGGCCTATATATATAAAAAAAAGGGTTTGGTAAGTGGGTCATGTAGTTAATAGCTCCTAAATCCATAATCTGAAAGTTGGCAAAAGTTGTTCCTGAGACATTTAGTGTAATAGAGAGTGGAAACTCACCTGAATATACCAAAAAAAAGTACCTGCAGGTTTGTCGAGGTTGCCAATAATAGATATTACCTTCTAAACCTCTTCTTGGTTAAGACTACCTAATTCTTGAGGTGTTCCTTCATTTTGTTGGACTTTTGTGACTGGGGCTTGACCAACTTTTCTTGATTAATCTCCTCTCAGTCCCCACCCTTGGCTTGGAGGTTTTCTATAAAGTTTCCAACACTTTTCACGGGTATGTCGTGCCTTCTTATGGCAAGTTCACCATAAGTTATCACGGTTGTAGGCTTTTCACAATATGTTGCTGAATTATTGCCACAATTAGCCACCATGGCAGAGTTGTTTGTGTTGAGTGGTTCAAGCATCAGCTGTCTTCTCCTTTCTTCTCCACAAACTAAGGCCACAACCTCATTAAAAGTTCATCAAGAATCTGGATTCTGAATTGTTTAAATTCAGATTAAGTCCAACCAAGAAAGACTATCTTGCTCAATAAGGCCTTTTAAAATAGCTGCCTATTGAGGTCATTTAGTTTTTAAAACCTTGTAGTGGTCAAGCTCTTGCCACAAGATTTCAACTGATTAGAATATTTGGTAACCATCTAACTCCCTTGTTTTGCAGTCATAGTCTTTATCTTGGCTCATTCACTTGGGTTGCATCCCTAGCCTTGTAATACAGTTGTTGGAGTGCATCTCAGGTGTCCTTGGTTGTAGCCAGGAGCATACATGTGTCAATATCGCGCCATAATCATGGAATCTTTATCCCATACTTCAAATCGAGGACCCTTTAGTTTTAGCTTCGCACCTGTGAGATTATTGATCTTCCCTTTCCCTTTTAGTATGGTGCAAACGAGTTAAGATCATTAAGTTAATGTTTTCTATTCAGCTTGCATACTGCCTGGATGTTTTGCAATCCATTGAGATGTTGATATTGAAAAATCTCCTTTGATTATGTTGTAGTGGTTATTTCTACTACTTTTTGATATGTCCGCAGAAAAGAAAAACGCTCTCTAGGAAATTAAGGCTGATTGCTTAAAGAAAAAAAATTACCAGCAATGAAGGTTGGTTAGAATCTCAAGACTGTCGACAATGAAAGATGATCAGATTGATTTTTCCTAGGAATTCAAGACCTTACAGCTCTAATACCATGACATAATTTGAGGTTTGAGAGAATATTTTCTGCATTGCTTGCTTAGAAATGTATAAGAGGATCAATTATTTACATATTATCTTAACAACTAAAACAGAAACAAAAATAATGAGATCTCAAGATCATAAGATATTCTAATTAAATAGAAAATATTAAAAAGATATGAAAAATCCTAAAATAAAATTGTTTTCCCACAGTTACAGTCACTTGTCTAACACCTAACATTCGTGATGCGTGGGAAGATTGAAGGTGGAAAGCAGCATTAACACTTGGGGAAATTGTTGATATGCATGAGGGAAAGAATAAGCATGACAATGAAACTTGGTAAATTGTTGATAAAATATGCTTCAATTCGAGGAAGAGTATAGGGCAATTTAACAAATAACTTTGCATCTTTGGAATATATTAACATGATATACGGTGAATTAGGTTTAACATAACCTATTCACTCACTCTTATACGTTAGATAATAACATAGGTCTAAGATTAAGTTACCTTGGATGCAAATATTTTGCATCAAAAGAAGACTTTTCCCAAGTATGTGAGTGTTATATGTTTCCTACTTATATTCATTGGCAGGAATGGAGAGCTAGGCTACTTTTAGAGCAATCATCAGCCATCAAATGTCCATCCATATCTTATCATTTAGCAGGGACCAAGAAGATTCAACAAGAGCTTGCTAAACCCAATGTTCTTGAGAGGTGGTGAATATTTTCAGTCTTGTTTCTTAAAACTGTCAGCTTCATATATTCTAGGGACTACAGCTTGCTCCTAATAATTGTCAACTTTATACTTTTCAATTTCTTGGTTACATTTCCAAGTAATGTTTATTGGCAGCCCAAATGTAGTCCACTGTTAGTGACAAATAATGCACTTTTGGGGCTATTAACTGCTTTTGTCAGTGACATACCTGGCAGAATGCCACTATCACTTTTTGCTATAGAATATTTTTAGATTTTTTAGAGAAATGAAAATACAATTGTCTCCTGAAAGTCCAAACCTGAATGAGGAAAGTCCATGATTCTAATTCTTGTTCATGTGCTTGGTTATGATAGAATCCTTTAATCTTAATGAGCAAGCAGTTGTTAAGAAACTCCTTTAAGAAACTCTTTTCTTATAGGTTTCTTGAGAACAAAGAGGAAATAGCAAAGCTGAGGAAGTGCTTTGCAGGCTTGTGGAGTTTGGATAATTCAGAGATCGTTACAACAGCTATCGAGAAACCTGAACATTTTGTTATGAAGCCTCAAAGAGAGGGCGGAGGTCCTGAATTTGTTAAAATTGATAATCTTTTGGATTTTAGTTCTATGACATCGCCTGTTTTTTCTCAACTGTTGATTTTCTTCTTCAGGTAACAATATCTATGGTCATGATGTGAAGGAAAAGCTTCTTAGAATGCAAAAGGAAGGAACTGAAGATA
This sequence comes from Erythroxylum mucronatum, assembly GCA_027563825.1. Lineage (NCBI taxonomy): Eukaryota > Viridiplantae > Streptophyta > Magnoliopsida > Malpighiales > Erythroxylaceae > Erythroxylum > Erythroxylum mucronatum. The sequence goes on from JAOSBP010000006.1 coordinate 16,140,664, forward strand.
ATGCAGCTTACATCCTCATGCAAAGGATTTTTCCATCAGTTTCTCCTGCCTTCTTAGTACGTGATGGCATTTGTCATAAAGAGCATGCCATATCAGAACTTGGAGTATATAGTGCTTATTTGAGGTACATAAAACTTCTGCATTTAAGGATATGAATTTCAGTGTTATGTTCAATTCCTTACAAAATGAAGTTAAGGGGGTGTGCTGGGAAAGAATGGTATGCTTCATTTAATTTTTGATGTCTAAAAAAGATGGGAAGAGACCTTGGGCTTCCCAAAGAGCAGTGCTTGAAACATCACTTTTGCAGATATAATTCAGCTTGAAACAACATTAAATTATGCAGGAGCAAGGATAAGGTTATTATTAATGACCAATGTGGATACTTGATGCGGACAAAGGTATCTTCATCAGATGAAGGAGGAGTTGCAGCTGGATTTGCCGTCTTGGATAGCATATACTTGACCTGATGGATTAGGTTCATAATTGTCTCCAACTGGCTTCAATGCTTTGACCCAAAGGGTTTAACTTTGGTTTACTTTCTCACCTTAGTTAAACTTGCTTGATATCTGCAGATTTTGACATGGAATAATGTATCCACTTCCCATTGAAAGTTGCGGGTTCAGTCTCATTGGAATTCATTTCTCAGAGTGGAATACTGAATATTAAGGAAATTTCTTTTCTTCCCCTGTTTCATTGTAAGTAGGATTATCATTGGTGATCAACGTGTGCACATTAGGATCGTAAACAAAAATTATATGTTGGAAAAGTTTCGACCAGTGCACACTGAGATCTCAATTGCAAAATCACTCGTTCGCTCTATTTTGAGCAGCCCCCTTGGCACCATCAGTAGATCTTACCTTCAGAAACACTTGCACCCTGTGCGTCACCGAATGTTTGTCAGAAAAATTGACACAGACATAGAGTTTCTCTCTATTTATATTCGTGGTGATGTCTTGATATGAACTCCCTTACTGCTTTTTGCAACGTTCACGTCTTGGCCACATTCGTATTCTAGCAGCATCAGGTATAAACTTTTACGTGCCACAAGTTTTCTTGCATATCAATCCTTCTCTCCTCGACGCTTTGTAAACTTTCTGGCATGGTTAATCCCAGCAGAAAAAAGAACGGCAGCAGCTAGTTAGCAGTGAGATAAAAGAGTACATATTTTGATTCACATGACATGTATGGATATAATTTTAGCTATTTTTGACCATTGCTCCTCTCAAACACAGATTGATGATAGGGGGACGGTCATACCTGTTTCAAGGAATCGGCACCAATTCAAAGTGCTAGTTGGGAAAATACCAATAAAAAATCAAGGGCTTTTTTTTTATATATATATATAAGGATCATCTAATGAAGTTCCTGTTCTTACAGCACAGCGCAAAATAGGGAAATAAAATTCCATGGAATTTTTGTATCAATATAGCCAGATTTTGCCAAATCTCTGAGCTTTACATTCCATTTGATCTGCAGCAGCAGGCCGGAAATTTTCCAAGAGATGATCAATCCCTCATATTCTCCTCAATTGTCTTACAATGCGTAAACCATACTTTGAGCATGTTTTTTGGCTGATGGATGATGGCTGATGGCTGGCTTCACAATACAATCCGAGTTAATGACGCAACAGCCTCGACCAGGGATTGTCTTTACCATTCCCAACTAGAACCATCAAATTCTAACCTGAATGCTCTCCGCAGTAGCAGCAAAAGAAACCACTAACTACTACAGGCTAGCATATCATGCATACTCATTGGAGTTTGCTTCGCTACCTGAAGCTCTTAAATGTTTATGGTTGAGAGATACTATCATTTCTTTGCCACAAGTGTTCCCTGATAGCCGATCAATCTCTCTTTTTTTTTGGGTCCCTAGTTTACTGATTTATCTTTGTAACCAAACGAAAAACAGAAATCAAGAAAAGACTATATACTTAAAGAGTATTATGATACAAGAACCTCGAACATGATATCGTGAACAAATTACATTTATGACAATGAATTGAAAGAATTGCAGTTCAGGTTATGGGTAGCCCATTCACATACTGGAAGAATCATTATCTTGGACCTCGCTTTCATTATCTCCGTCCTTTAGATGATCAAAAAATGCATCAAGGTACCAAGGACAACTTTCATTCCATTGACCCTTTTTTGCATTTGCCCGCCACTTCTGATCAGCAATCATTTCAGGCGATAGACCCCATTCTTGCATTTCTTCCTCTGTATGATGAATCGCTAAACTGTAATCTCCCCCTTGGCCCAACTGCATCACCCGAATCTCACAGTTCCCCAGATTATTCAGGTGCTCAAATTGTTCAACTGTCCACTTGAACCACTTCATGAGGAACACACGACAAGTTAGCCCATGTGATATGATAATCAGATTCACATCATGGGAAGGGTCCTGATGAAGCCTGTTCATATCTATGTCCCTCCAAAGAGATTCCAGAAAATCTGCCAAAGCACAGCTCTTATCAAGCACAGCTCCAAAGGGATTCATTTAGTTATTAAGCTACTCTTCAGAGATGTAGTTCATGGCATTTTCCTGTAGAACATCTTAATGTATGTCCATTAAAGCAATAACCACAACCACATACTGCAAATTGATTCATTGTACCATAGACTCTGCATCTTCCTTCACCATTACAAAGCAAAAGGAAGAATTTCAACACAAGTCCAATATCAAAGGAATTGGTTGAGACTCGTATCCTGCGAGTTCAGCTTTCACTTGGGAAAACAAGAAAGTCTAGTGACCATAAGAGTGACTTGGATACATTGTCAACCAAATTCCATACAATGTAAAATAGAGATCCTAATCAAGAAAAGCAACAAGAAGCGATAGAGGACCATACAACATGGACTCATCCAGAATACCAGTGAGCTACTTCTCTTTTGACAACTTACATCAACATCAGTCTCATCAATCATTTGTATCCACATCAAGTACCAAGGGGAACTATTTTAAGCAGAAAGGTTTGTTCACAAGCAATGTGAGGAGAGAATTTTGACTCCAAAATGAGCAACAAACATCTACTATTGAATTGCAGTGCAACACATTATAAACAAGGGTAGATTTTAATCCAAATACTAATCACTTGCATAAAACCACAAATTCCAGTTTGAAAATCATATAGAAAGACCCCAAATTGTTAACATCACTAAAGTTCATTTGCTTAGAGCTATTTTACTTCCACATAGTATGTCAATATAAAATTGTCAGAGTTGGGCTGAAAACAACATAGAACATGGTAGGAATGTTTGAATGTGGTTAGGCTTTAAAACAAAACATATAAGAACATATTTGGGAGCATACATAATGAAACAAAATTTAATCTTTTCAAGTTCATTTTTTGTTTGAGACTTTCCCAACCCTAAAAATCACCACTTTCTAAATGGTTCCATTTCATGGTACCTTGCACATCAAATTCTAGAAAGACAAGCGGCATAACATTTCAAAAGCAGTGATTGCTTCATCTACAAGTGCTCTGTAAAATATGCCCAGGAAGCTTTTAAGAGCTCAATTCATTGAAGTCCTGATGCTAAAATAATTTTGCAAGGAAAAAGGACTAGGAGGACTTATGCTTAAATTTTTGAGTTCTATTGTTAATTTACACACACAATATCAATATGTCCAAAGTTACCATTGCTACTTTGAAGCAAAGAGCTAATTTGGATACTTTATTTTATGTTCTTGCTAACTGATACATTATCACAAATTCCATACAAGGAAAAAGAAGGGATCCTAATAAACAAAAGCAACAAGGAGCAATAGAGCACCACACAGTTCATAGATTCATCCAGAAGGTGAGTTCTCGTGGAAACAAATATTCCTACCAGTGAGCTGCTTCTCATCAAATGTCTCTTTTGACACATCATAACATAAGTTTCATCAATCGCTTGTAACCAGACCAAGTATTGAGGCATATTATGCAGAAACAATATTAAGTAGAAATGTTTGTTCAGCATCTCATAAGTAGACAAGAGCAATAGAAAAAGAAAGAATTTTAGTTCCAATTTGAGCAACACACATCTACTATTGAATTGTAGTGATATACAGTCAAATTTGTCAAAAACTGGGCTTAAATAAAAATAGAACACGGTGGGGATGTTTAAATGTGGTTAGGCTTCCAAAAGCTAAATTTATATCATATAAAAACAGACTTGGGAGCATACAGAATGAATCTTTACAAGATCATTTTGTTGAGACTTTCTCAACCCAAAAATCACTTCTAAACTGCTCCATTTCCTAATCCCTTGCACATTAAAGTCTAGAAAGAACTAGAAGGACTTTTTAAGTCGAGTACACAACCTGGATGTTTGAGTTCGGTTGTTAATTTACACAAACAATATCAACAGATATCCCAACAGTTGATACTTTAAAACAAAAAACTAATTTGGACACCATACAACTTCAGAAACACCATGCTACCCTCAACGATATTGTAACTGAATCAATTTCTTATCTACAATAATCCAATATACAAAACAATTATAAGAAGCCAAAAGGACTGAAGTATAACAGAATGAAGTACTTTCAAAGCCCAATAAGGAAAGAAGAAAAGAACTAACAATACATAAGAAGAAACGAATAACGTCAATTTACAATCTTTAGGTTTTCATAAGATCCCATTTCCATTTCTTTCCTCTCTTTAGCTCCAATCACTTCACTGATTCAACTTTTACCCCTAGGAAACAAGAAATACACAAAAGAAAAAGGATGGAAAGAGAAACGTACTTGAAACGCGATCAAATACATCTGCAGCAGATTCACCTTCAGGGAACCGATAGAAGAACCTTCCAAACCTCTCTCTGGTCCTTTTGATGGCCCTCATGCGCTCTTCAACCTGAAAGTTGCCGAAATCCTGTTCTCGTACCCTGCATTCCTCTCTAACCCCAACGATCCTCTCCCTCTCAAAAGACCGGCCGATCTCTCTAAGCGTGGATCGGGTGCGTTCGTAAGGCGACACATAAAAGTACGCTCGCCAGTTCTTGGCACATGTCCCATTTTCAGAGACAAGGTTGAGCAACTGGGCCCCTGCTTCACGAGCCTGAGCTAAACCAAGTGGGGTTAGCGGGATTTTGTTGTCAGGGATGGTGGTGTATGCGGCGGTGTCAAGGTTTCCCTGAGACTCACCGTGGCGGACAAGGATTATACGCTTGGGAAGAAACCGTTGAAGGTGGTGATTAATGGGGGGATGGTGGTTGTTTTTATGGGAATGGTTCGTATGGCGGTGGCTGTTGTTGTGATGGTCTTCTTGCATCTTCTCTCTCGATTCCAACTATGTTATCGTTGTTGCTGATGTTGCTTTGGCGATTTTTGGGTGCTCTTCCTCTCTGCCGCTACAGGGATGAAAGGTCGTGTTGTTTCTGCTACAAGTTGAGTGATCAAATAAATGTTGATGATGGGCAAAGAGTTTGAGGGCCGCGTCTTCAATGCTTTGTAGGGAGGCAGGCAGCTTTGTGGGGTCATACTCACACCCATGTTACTTCTTCCCTTATCTTTCAAACAGAATGTTTCTTATTATAAAATATTAAGTTTAATACAGCCCTAATCAGTGTTTTGAATTTCGAACCAGATATCGAACTAAAGGTCTTATTAATCACCGATTTAACTGGTTCGATCGGTTCAATTATTGATCAAATTAGTGTGACATCATAATTATATAATAATTATATTTAATTATATATATTATTAATAATATTAAAAAATACAAAAATATATCAAATAATATAAAAAATTAAAAAATATATTTAACCAATGATCGGACCAGTCAAATTAGATTAATTTGACCGATCAATTGACCGATTTTAACCGATTTTCACTGATTCAATTGAGAACTAATTTTTAAGAGTGATCCTGATCAGATAATCAACCAATCATTGGTCGAACCAGATCCAGATCGGTTTTCTGCTATCATTATAACGACTCCTTTCTATTTATACCTTATGGACCACCCACCGACTAAGTCCCCCTCTAATATTTAATTATGTTGAGAGTTTGTTAATTCATTCTATAAGACTTTGGAACATTTGCTTCTTTGACCGTAACAATGCGTGTGGGCAGTTGCGAAGCTTTCACAATTCAATCACCTTTGCGTATGAGCCAGCTTTCTATGACGTGTTGTTCTCGACCTTTGGACGGCTTCTTTTCATGGATTTAAATAGTATTTTGTATTTTTATAAATTAATAATATATTATCACAGTATTTTTTATATTTACTAACGAGGCGGTTGGTTCATACGAGAAAATTATAATATAAATGAGAATAAATATAGCGAGAAATGATAATAGTTATTATCATTATAATTATGATGATTGGTAATGAGGAAAGAATGATTACCATTACTATTAATAGTGGATAGTTTGTAAAAAATATTAAGAAATAAAAATTTATTATATTTTAATTAATTTATTATATTTTAATTAATTAATTATTGATATTATATTTTAATTAATTATATTGTAATTAATATATCTTAATTAATTAATGAATTATATTTTAATTAATTATATTGTAACTAATTAATTAATTATTTTTAATTAATTATAATATAATATAATTAATTAATAGTAATATTTTAATTAATTATATTGTAATTAATTAATTACAATAT
>JAOSBP010000006.1:16170365-16187643 GCA_027563825.1 Erythroxylum mucronatum
TTTAACAAACAGCTAATGCAATCCGCTGGTCAAAACAGCTGAGAGAATCAGCTATCAGCTAACAGCTGATAGAATCAACTAACAACTAATGCAATCAGCTATTTGTCAAACAGGGCATTCTTCAGTTTTGAGTAGATCATATGATAGGCCTATTTCCACCATTGAAATGGTGGAAAAGATCGCAATTGACACTTTGTTGGATAAGAAGGGCGTTTCATGTGGAATGGCCACTTTCAGTGTAGGTTATCCAAAGAGGGTTAGGTGAGAATGAGAAATGCAACATTTATGCTAAGGTAAGGGCATGGAAAACAGACGGTCCTGCATCAAGTAGAGAAACTCTCACATACAATTTTTTATCTCTCTGTATTCTTCACTCTCTTTTTTGATATATTATTATTTGAGCAAATATTAGGTTAAAGCCTATTTTTCTATTTATCTTTAATGATATTAGATGAATTAGTGTATAAAACCTACAATTTCAAGTTAATTTATTATTTTAATTTAAATTATGTTTATCACATATTTTTAAATTATTTATTAATTTATTAAACATAGTAGAGAAAAGGATAGTAATGCTATTAGTTAACTAAAAAAAAGAGTTAAAATATGTTCCAATAAATCTAACGAATTTCTTACTGTACCAGTCGAAAAACGATATAAAATGAGATGTTTTGATACCGAAATTAAATACCGACCTGTATCAGCCTGTTTCAGTCAACTTGCAAAGATTTAAATATTAAATAAAAAAATATGTCATGGTTTGTGTTTTTTTTTTGATAAATTTAATGGTTTGTTAATATTATATGAGTCATATTCAGTCATCTTCCAGAGATGGAGTGGCACTTAGAACAACTTCTGTGTTGGCTTGTGATTTAATGGAACTTCCCGTACATTGGGTTAACTATCAACTGCCAACTTGAATTTATAACGAATAATACACAACAACTTGGACGAAGGGAGGAAGGTAGCCAAGCTATGCGACGTTTCTTTAGCCGCCAGCTTTCCAAATTTTCGCCTTGCGCAAGATTGACACACAGCTCTGATAAATGATTAGTATAACTTTGCAACGCATCGGGTATAAGCAGAACTTTGCACCGAATCGGGTATAAACAGAACTTTGCAACATATAATGTATATTTGTCCTCTAAATTTCTTAAAATTTTATTTTTTTAGATTTACATCTCCTAACGAAGGTATGTAATATTTTTTTTAACTTTTTTTAAAATTATTTTTAAATTTTTATTTATTTTTCATTTTTTACTCTTTACTGTGTATTATTATTTTTTGTCACATCTGCATGTGGGTCTACCAGAAACAACCTCTCTATTATATAGGAATAAGGCCGCGTACTATCAGAACTTCCCAGCCCCTACTTCGCTGTGAAACTTCGAACTGAGTGTGATGATAATGATGTGATTCAAAAATACTATAAATTAATAATAATACCAAATATTAATAAATACATATGACTAAACATATAAAAAAATGCAAGTACAAAAGTTAAAGTCAATATATCCGGTACACAAAACTCCTTGCTTTGCGGAAATTTACAAACGGTCATAATAAACGTAATTTTCCTCTTGTAGTTTTATAAAAAGACTGTTTTTTTGACTTAAATATGTAATTTTATGGTCACAAAGTAGTAACTTTAGCTGTTGCTCCAAGACCCAACCTCCTGCAAGTATATATATATATATATATATATATATATATATAGGTTTAGCTACGAGGTATTCTAGATTGCCAAACAAAATTTTCTATTTTCAGAGCTTGAACTTGAGCCCTTTGGTTATAATGATTTCTCCATATAATGATTTTATAAATTATGAGCAATAGCATCCCTCTCGTTGAAAAGCCTAAAAACTTCATTTCTATCTTTTCCTTATACACTACTTAAGCTTTAATACATAATAGAGAATCCAAAAGTAAAAACTGGAGTTTACTATATATCAGAACAAAGGTGTGGATTGTTAAGCTGGCAACGGAGGTGGTCAGCTAGATATCACGTAAGAGTCCATCAAACGGCCAGTAATTCCTTCTCCTACCGAGCATTGATGACCACCGTTAATGAACCTCCACATCCAGTTGTCGTTTCAGCGAATCTTTAATACAGTTCAGTGACAGTGAGAGAGAGAGAGAGATAGAGAGAGAGAGAGAGGTGTTTAGGATGTTTGTTTTTATTTTTAAATTCAGTAAAAAAAATTATTTATTTAAGTTTTTAATTTTTAATTTTTAGTTTCTATTTTTAATTTTAATTTTTTTTACAGTTTTTAAAGATTATGAAAATCATAAAAGGTTATTTTTATTTCCTTTTTGTTTTTTTTCCATAATTTGATATATTATCGTTTAAATATATATTATTAATTATTTAATTTTTAATAAAAATTATGAATAATTTAATTCAACATTATATTTATATATTTATTAAATTAAAATTAATTATAAAAATTATGAATAATTTAATTTAATTTTATAATTAAATTATATATAATTAAATTTAAAATATGTAAACATTCAAATAAAATTGGATTGAATAATTAAAATATATTTCAAATAAATATTAATTTATAAATAAAATTTATTTTATAAATTATTTATTTTATTAAAATAACATAATTTTATTACTAATTTGGTAATAAATATTATATAAAATATGGGTGTTAGTCGCACTCGGCACATTAATCCTGTTGTTAGCTCTTTTATTTACCAAAAAAAAATAAGATATTAAATAAATTTATATAATTAAAAATAATATATCTTTAAGTTTTATCTAAAATATAAGTATTATCAATAACATTAACAACCAAACATGTTTTTTGTTTTTATTAAAAAGATCAAAAATTGAAAACAAAACTGAAAACAACGGAAAGGTAGAAAAGTAGAAATAGAACCAAAATATCTTTTAAATTTTCTTTGTATTCGGTACGGAAAAAATTTAAAGTGACATTAAAAATGACGGAAAAATTTACCTAAAAATTTTGGAAAATACTAAGGAATAAATTACTTTTTAATTAAAATTTTAAAATAAATGGTCAACTCCTAACAAACACTTAAATGAAGGTATTGTTACGTAAGAATGAATTAAAACACGACAGCTAATTAATTTACAAAAAACTTTTTCAATTACCATACGACCGAAAGTTTTACTCTTTCTAATTTTATGCAATAATTTCTTTTTGCAAAATGAATTAGAGATAATGTTACGGGTATCGTATCAGATTTGATATTAGATTAGATTATAGTATGATATTGCATCTATACCGGTTATCATTTCGGGTAATTTTTTAAATTTATGAAATAGTTTCTGAATTTTTTAAAAATTACAAAATAGTCCATTGTCATATTGTACAATTATACTGTATATTTTTTACCATGTCTCCTAAATTATAATAAATAATAACAATTTATGAATTAATTTAATAATTATTAATAAATATAATTAAGTTTCAAATATATAAATTTTAAATAAATTTTGATTTAATAATTGAAAATATATAAAATAAATATCAGTTTATAAATAATAATTTTAAAATTATTTATTTTAAGAAATAAAATATTTTTATTAGTATTCATTAATAAATATTATATAAAATATTAAAAATAAATTTAAATAAAAATAATTTATTAGTAATAAAAATAAAAATAATTTATTTTTAAGTTTTATTTAATTTACAATTATTATTAGTAATAAGATATTTATTACTATTTTAAAAACTTTGAAAAAAAAGGGGGGAGGAGACGTAGCAGGGAGGGAAATTTTGAAAATTTTGCAAACAAATCTCTCAATTTTTTAAAATTTTCGGCACTGGCCGGTATTTGACTGGTATTTTGAATACCGGCCAGTATCGACTGGTACAACCTAAATTGGCCAGTACCGATCGGAACAAAATGGAACTCATAATATTGCATTGATGACCTTCGCTCAACCCTCACAAAACGGAGAACTTTATGCATTGGGATATGTTGACTTTGGAGAGTTGGGAAGTTGAATGTCTTAAAAGTAAAATACAAGACCAAATTTAAACTTGTGTTAGGTTAAATCTCCTGAATACTAAAGGCTTGTTTAGTTGAATGTTAATTAATTGAATGTAATGGAACGGAACGATTTATAATGAAATGAAATGTAATATAGTGAAAAGTTGTATGAGAAGGATGGAAAGGTTTATAATGTAATGTAGTGAAATGTTGTTTGGAAAATGAATGGAATGGAATGTAATGTATAATAAATGACTATTATACCCCTTATATTAAAATGATTGTTGAAGGAGGCTTTATATATTTTTATTTTAAAATAATAAAAATTTTATTATTAATTATATACAATTTATTATTAATTATATAAAAATATTATTATTTATTATATTATTATTTATTATATTATGTTATATTATATTTTATTCTATTTTATGTGATTTATAATTAAAAATAATTTTTAATTTTTATTTATAGAGAAATATATACAAACAATTAAAGAATAATTTTTTATATATTTTCTGTTTTCATTAATAAAAATTTTATTTATTTTATTATTAATTATATGCAATTTATTATTATTAATATACAAATTATTATTAATTATTTAACAAAATTTTTTATATCAAATATTATTCTATTCTATTTAATATATTAATTCTAGTTAATATAATATTATGACTTGGTCACAGTTGGTATCACTAAAAATTATTGAAGGTATATTAGGTAGTATCTATTTATTAGTTTACGTTTCATCTTAAACTATTTTGACTGTTTATGAGGGAATGGAACGAACCTTCCACTTCCATTCCATTCCATTATAAAACTTCGTTACAAACAATAGAAGTGTGTTACGTTCCATCCCGTTCCATTATGAAACCCTCAACCAAAGACCCTAAGACAAAAGAAAACAAATTATCTTAATTAAAAAAAATTTAAGTAATTATTGATATGAAAATCGGTGGAAAGGAAAAATATATTGTAATATTAAGATTATAGATAAATAATTAATATTACCTTTGTCTTTTATTTAATCATCTAAATTAGTAAGAATAATATTTATTTCTTTTCAGATAGTTTGAAATCAACTAGATTTCTATCTTAAAGTATATTTAAATTTATTTGTTTTAGTATTTAGATGTAGTTAGAATGATTTTAATTCATTCTTAGCCGTTTTAGAACACCCAAATTAATTGCTTATTAATTATCTTTTTAAACTATGTATTATTAATGAGAAATGTACATAAAAAATTAAATGATTATAAAAACTTATTATAAGTTAATTAATACAAATTAAATAGTTATTTAAATTTGAACAAGCTAGCCAAGTTACCAACCCTCCCCAGGAGTCCCCACACGTTTGAGTGCCAGCAATTAGCAAGTGAGCTAGAGCAGCAACCGGCTATGCAATTATTTTCAGCGAACAGAATCATTTCAGTTCGTGGTTGGTTATCCATAAAATAGCTATCTCCAGTTTGGGAATTGGTGGTTGATGAAAATGGAACCGGAAGGAGAATCAAATTATCAACTCAGATCTTATTGAGCACCTTGTTTATGCGATTTATAGAATAAAATAAAATGTTCCGTAGAGGAAGTACTGAAGTGAAATTATAGGAAGAGGCAATATTTGGTTGACATGCAAGTTGCAACTAATTAATATTCTGATTGACCAAGATCTACGTCCTCAATGGGACCACAATAGCAATATTTTATATATGAAGCAATGTTTTAAAAACCGGACCGGTTCGACCGGAAAAAGTTTGAACCGTTTAGTGATCCGGTTCGGTTTTACCTAATAACCTCTCTACATAAAAATCGGCCGGTTCAACCTTTTTTCGGTCGGACTGAACAGTTCAATCCGGTCCGGTCTGATTTTTTAAACTTTGCAAAATCCCCTTCTTTTTTTTTCATCAAAATTTTCGCATTTGTAGAATTGTTGCGAAGAACATGTTCACTTGATTAATAAGCCAAATTCATCAAAATTATTGGTTTATAATATTTTTTTTGAATGCTTTGTCTTCCTAAATAATGGAGGAAAAAGATAACTGTATTATGATCACACTGAAAATCAAATGACACCATCACTTATTACAATATAATTGCCTATAAGCATAATATGATTTTCTTACATTACAATATTTTTATTTCAATAAAATATTTTATTTTTATTTATTCTTATAAGTTTTACTTCTTATTTATTATATACCGGTTTTATAGCGGTTCACTACCGGTTGAACCTGTAAACCTTAAACATTTTCTTTGACCGGTTCAATATCCGGTCCAATTTTTAAAACATTGGATAAAAGGGGTTTGAATGGGTTTCTAGATACAATACAAGAAATAATTATTTTACTTCTTTCTTTTACAAATATTTGTTAGCTTCCCTGTAATATGCATATGTTTATCTCTTACGAGACGTGATCAATGTACTATTATCAGTACATTAAAATAGGCCAAAAGTTGTTCATTTTTTGTTAATTGTACTTGCAAGTTTGCCTACGGAACCAAAAATAAGATCACCTAATCCTTAAAACACAAAATATCCTCACATGTGATTTTCAAATTGAATAGTTAGTAGCAACCAATGATCTGATATTACTTGTTAAAAAATATTTATACTTTTTTATTAGGCCATAATTGCAATAAATAAATAGTAGATAAATTACAATATATTTTTTATTGAAATATATATAAGGAAAAGTTCATGAAGCCCTAATATACTAAAAAAAATTATGAAATTTAAAACTTCAATATAGATTAGTTCATTGAAATTAAAATAAAATAGAAAAGGTTAAACTTATAGGAATTAAACAAAAATGGGATAACGCTTTCCTGATTCATCTATCTTTATTAAGCCATTAATAACGCTTTCCTTCTTTTTTTTAATCAATTTAAACTTATAATTAATTATTAATGTGTTCTCACTGTTAGAAAATCAATGAGGATAAGAGTGATCTATAAGCTATTAATCTTATAAACTATCTAACTTCTTCAAGTAACATTGATTAACTTCCTATACAAATTTATTAAAAGATATCAATATAAGTCTTATCCAACTCTAGTTGAAATAAATGGTTAAATCCTAAGAATTATTAAGTGAATTAAAGTTTAAATTAAAGTCTTATTTCGCGAAAAGGGCAAATTCATTTAGATCTTGCCCTTTGATATTTAGATTCATAAGAAGATATTATGTAAATAAATAATTAATAGAATTGTTGAACCAATCAAAGCTTAGATTAAATTATAAATTCTTACACCAGTTGAAGAATTACATAAGTAGAATATCTGATATTAAAAATAAAAATGGTAATAGTAATTTATATATAAGAAAAAATAATGCCTTAATTTTCATTTACTACTAAGAGCTTTTAACCTAGCTAATAATTAAAATAAAAGTTACATTAGAAATAAAATCAAATATATTATATAAAAAGAAAGATTATGTTAAAAATTTTAATTATGTTATGAGGAATTAACTTATGACTTACATGTTATATATAACAAAGATATACCTAAGTTTAAAATTTTTAGTGCTGGCACGAGTTCAAATCCTCTGTTCAATATTATGGTGTTTTATTGTGTCCAATAAATCTCAGCCATTTATTTATATGGGTTCCACATAAATTTCGCGTGGGTCTTACAAAATAAATGGCTGAGATTTTATGAAACAAAATAAGACAGAGTAATATTAGACAGAAGATCTGGACTCTGATAGCACACCGTCAATCTCGAAACAACGGGTGAGAGATTAATGTATATAATTATTTCTCTTCAATTTAGGCTGTTAGCCCATTGGATTTGGACCATAAAAAGTGTTTACTCTGCAGCCACGGAAAGGATAAGTATCAAAATGTGGATAAGCGTGTTGTCCACCCTCACCTTGAACTGACCAGGTCGAAAGTAAGAACCTTACTAGCTATCCGATGGCATTTCGATACTATTTTGATACATGGAAAAATGGGTCCAACTCCATCCATAGAAGGGTATACATGACGCAGTCATCGGAGAAGAAGAATTCCCAGGAAGTAATAAGAAAGGCTTCGGCAGAACAATTTGCACCGTTGGCTTCGACGTTTAGGAGGAGACTGCTAGCTGGAGTTGGTTCAGCTTCTCTAGTGGCTGTTGGCGCAAACTTCGCTGGACTTACCAGCTTTTTTCTGGGGTTATCCCCAGAAAGCGCTCGAAATCTCAAACTTGATGTGCTTTACCCCATTAGAGGGTATAGCCGTTGTATTGACACAAACGAAGGATTCGGTTAGTAAGTTCGATAACATGTCCTTGAAGCCAGAGTGAAGTTCTTATAGGACGCACAGTTGTATATTCATTGTAGTTTTTAAGATTGTGTTTTGGACTAAAGAAGAGTTTTGGTGCATTTTTAAGGATAGAATTCATATACCCAGCAAGCTGGGTTGGCGATCAAAGGATACTGTATCGTGCAGCTGAGAGAGAAGAATATGATAGGTCACTTGACCCTCCTCCCATAACTGCTCAGAAACCCGATGGCCGGCGCCGAAAGAATGTAAATGAGCCAGTTGTTGCATTTGGTCCACCAGGTTCCAGTGGCGAGCTCAATGTCAGTGTCATTGTTTCACCTGTTCCTATTGATTTCTCGTGAGTAACTATGTTCGTATTGTCAAGGCACGTGAACAGGAATATATAGATATATATATACTTGGAAACAGAATCTTCGTCACTGGATTTTAACAGCTTGACATTGCCTTTCCAGGTTTGAAGCATTTGGAGGTGCTAGGGAAGTGGGTGAGGTCATAATTAAAACGGTCACAGGATCTGGACAACGATCTGACTTGAAAGGAACACTGATGGGAAGCAGTTCAAGGGCAGGATCAGTGGGCTCTAGGCGGAATGTCAGGTATTACGAGCTAGAGTTCACAGTTGAAAGCCCCAGATTTAGACGTCATAATGTGGCAGTTTGTTGTGCTAATGGTGGTAGGCTTTACACTTTAAACGCACAATCACCAGAGTCGGCTTGGCCAAGTGTCAAGTCAGACTTCCGAAGAATCGCAGATTCTTTTAGTCTCATCTCCTGATTTGCGGAGGGGAAAATTAGATGTGCCTTGGGCAGTTTGTATGCAAATCCTTTACCCAAATGTATTCAACACATGCTTTAAAGCTGTAACCTCAGTTCACCCTAGATGGAAATGTGGAAAAGAAGATTTCCAAGACTTTTTGCAAACCTGTCAAGACAAGACATTATACGAATAACTTCAAACTCGTTCGTTATTCATCATCTAATGATTTTACAATTCCTGGCAACCAACAAGTCACTGATCTTTGAGAATTATACAAATATATAATTCTAAGCACTACGCTTACAAGATTAAAGAGACATGACAACCTTTTATAAATTATCTTTTCTATTTAGTTATATACAGTAATACTAATTCAGGCGCAAGTTATCTGTCTTCGCTTGGTAATCTTTTCCAGGTTCTCCAAATTCTCGGAAACTGCCGCAGTTAAATTATGATCCTCAAATCCAATCTCTGCACCAAGTCTGAAATATGAACATATTTAATTCATTAGTCCCACCATAGAAATGCACTTGGAAAACCCGAGCAGAAAAGAACATTTTTATTTTTCTAATGTTTCGATGTAAGCTATCATAAAGTCCTCGATCACAATCCTCTTATGTCAGTAGCCAATGAGGGAAAAGGAATGCATGGACAGAAATTTGACAAGTTAACATTAGCTTACTTTGGATCAAGCACCAATTTCTGGACCTCCTTAATGGCTGAACTGGCAGCGTACAGTGATATTTTCCCAACCTGTACCAAACCCAAAAAAGAAATATAAAAACCCAATCTTAAATGCATAAATAATATGAAAAGGTGATAAACGAAAATGTGCAAATACAAAGAGTTACAAATAAACAAGTCCTTAACATTCTTGAGCAATGATTCTTTGCCTCACCTCCAACACTTGAAGTTTTGCTTCGTGGTTATTTGGTAAACAACGGATTTCTTCAGCTAACCGAACAGCCTCACCAACACTTTCAGGAGATAAGAAATCAAGTCCCACCTGAACATTGGACTGCAAAATTTGACAGAAATACAAATTATACTTGCTTCTACTTCCCTTTCACCAAACTGTCCAAACTTCCATCTACATGGCCAGGTCATCAAATAACACACAAAAAATTGCTGTATGGTGGAAGATAATTTTTGTCCAACAAACACTATTTATTTCTATACAGAAGTTTTATTCTCTCATGATCAAGATTTCTCCGCCGATCAAAACCATTTAAGTTCCTTTTGAGCAGAAATACACAAGATATTTCATTCCATTTCCAAAGAATGACCATTCTAATGCAGACAAATGAGCTCAAGATAGTCATGGACATTCTTTTCATGAGTAATCCATTAAATCTAAAAGTCAAATATTCAAGACAGATGTGTTTGACAAAGTGATCATTTAGGATCAAGAATTTATCTTTGTTTTTCACTGAAAGATCACTTCAGACATGTAATCTTATTGTTAACCTGATGGAAAGCAAATGAATCACCATCAGCTTACCATAAGGTTCCTTGTTTGAAAAGGGCATCCAGCAGGTACAAACACCGCTTGCCCCAAATGTTGATCAAATGACCATGGCTCAACTCCTGAAGACAAGGAATAGGTTTCCATATCAAATCAATTTTCCATGCAGGTACATTTTTCTAAAGACAGCAAACTTCAAAACGAACAGCATAGGTACACTTATGCTACTCGCACGAGAAGCCTAATTTCCCAACATATAAACACTATCTTGGAAAGTGAATATTTGCAAATTTTCATACCATATTCTTCCTTCAATTTTCTCTTATGGTGCCCATCAAGGAAAAATGCTGCATCATAAAGTGGTCTTGTTGACTGGGAGCCAAGATAATAAGATCAGTGGCATTATTTTATAAAAAAAGGGCCTATATTTTAATGCTAAACGGATAACTTACAAAATCATTAGCTAGATTGTCAGCATGCCCAAATTCCTGACAGTGTCTTTGCAAAAAAATGGCCAACTTTGGAACATCCTGCCGACGGAAGACATCCCAGTGAATTCCAGCACAGGTTTCCATAGAGGTGTCACCCCCATTATTTTGTAAGTGTGGGTCCTCCAACCTATCACCCTCTTCAATGGTGTTTTGAACCTGTTGATTTTCATTTGTCTCGAACTTTTCAAGAATGGTAGTTGTTCCTGAATCCTCCAATTTTACATTGTTATCAGTAGCTATCTTCAGTCCATGCAGTATGTTATGTTTACCAAGAGAAAAATCAGGTAACCTTCCCTCGTTCAAGCTTGTCTGAGTGCCATCTGAGTCACTATCATCATGGCCCTTTTGCTTGATTTCACAAGTGTGCACCAATAAATATACCTGCCACAGCCAATGTTAGAACACAATATTCTCTCACCACAAAGATACATCTTTAATCTCTAATATTTTCAAATCTCAATAACTAAGAAAAGAACCTAAAAGAATTCTGTTGTGAAACTTAAAAGAAATAAGTTACCATGTCATGCATTTTGAAATGAAGATTGGTCACTGAATCACCACTACCAAGCTCCTGATAGGTCCCATAAGATAAATAGATCTTAGGTCCCACATCATTCTGCAAGGAGTAATTAGGCAACTTTGCAGCAACATTTAGAAGACCCAATCTTGAATGGATAAACTCAAGTAGAGGCAATTGACTAATAAAATCAGGTTTCTGGTAAAACAAGAACTCCTCTGAAGCAATGGGGGAAGGCCAATCCTTCAACTTTAACATTTCTGGTAAACCATTTTCACGGATTCGTCCTTTTTTGTATCCCTTCATAAACTGATCAAGTTTGATCTCAACCTGCTATCACAAAGATTCACATTTGTAAGAGATAGAATTCAGTATAAACAATTAACAGAAATCAGGATAAAAATAAATTTCACAGGTTCAAATACAAGGAACAGTCAGGAGCTCACCTCAGACCCATTTAAGCAATCTATAGCCTTCACTATTCTGTTCTCATCTTTCATTTTCTCATCAGATGTTTCCCGAATCCCTCTCCATATAACCATTGGGTCCCAGCAAGAAAATGATGAGGTATCAAATATCTGCTTCACAATGACAGGTTCTCCCTTGACCCAGTGCTGTCTGAAGTAACTTATTCCTTCTACCTTAATGTCTTTAGATGATGGACAATACAAGAAATTATCTTCACTGTCCTCTCTGTAAGAACACTGGGAAAGTACAGAATCACCTAACCCAGACTTCTGTAAAGCATTAGTATCATAGACCTTACAGCCACTGACCATTTCCTCCACATTCTTTACCAGTTTTGCAACCCAATTCATCTTGAAGATGCGACTAAGATTCAATGACAATAAATTACAGCCACAATATTCCTTTGGTGGGCATGGGACACTGCCATCACTATTTGCTTTCCAGCCAGGATACTTATCTGACAGATGAAGTCTTAGTCTGGCTTTTTGCCCTAGCTCTAAAGAGGTCTTATTTTCTTGACTTCCTCCATCAGTATGATCTTCGGTCAGATGACTTTTAAGACCATGTGTTGCTGACCCCCGGAGATCTTGACAGCAATGAAGGCAAAGATCATACGAGCAATTTGTGCAATGCCAATGGTAATCGATAACAGGTATTCTACAAATATTACTGTAAAAAGGTATTTCATAGTTAGTTTTCTAGAGAAAAAAACAAGCCTAAGAATGACCAAGACATCCTCACAAAGTAGCCACTTAGGAACATAAGAAATTGGCCACAAAAACAATTCAATTGAATATAAATCACCAATATATTCAGAGACACATCATTTAGGACAGAAGGACCAACTGGATGGACGAGCTAACTCTTCTAATTATGGCAATACTGATTAACTATAAACAGGACATGGTAAAACAGCAAGCAGTAAGCTTCTCATCATACCAGCACATCTGCTCATCTGCATTCAGCTTTATCCGAGCAAGATCAATATCACTTCCTGAAAAAAAAATCAAAAAATCAATTCAAAGAATAATTATGGGAGGAAATTAATTCCATATGTGACAGGAATATCAAAAAAATCTTACCCCGGAGGCTTTTCTCCAATTCTACCTCAGAGCATTGCTCACTGTGGATCTGCTGAATTACAGGAAGGACAGAAGATAATAGACAATAGAGATATTGCAATTTGTCCAGGACTGGTATCTCCCGTATTCTTACCTGCAGCTCATAAAAAGTATTACGGTCAACATCTGGAATGAATCATCCTGCAAGTTATCCATGGTTTATTCAAACACTAAGTACCAATATGTAAAAGTTTACCTTTATCATATTATCTCCTCGTAGGCACACCCTACAATTGCATATACCTCGACATGCAGGACAAATTTTCTCAATTTCTTCCAATGAAATGTCTGGATACCTAGATATAGAAACTAACAAACTGAGTATCATATAATGAAAAACAATAGGCATCTGGCCAAGTAATCTAATCTTACCATGCAGCAGCACAACTATCACAGAAACCTCTTTTATCACATCTTTGACACCAAATAACTCTGTTTCTATCATTTCTTCGGCACTGGTGGCAAGTTTGCCCACCAGTCTCTTCAGATGAATCCGTGCTTCTATCAGAGTATTCCTGAAAATAAGTTGGACATCTCAGCACCCATAGGATCATACAGCAGAAAGAGGAGCAAAAAGGAATACAATGGGCCATTGAAGTAGCCAAATAAATAAAAACAGAACAAGATATTATTATAGCTGATCTAAAACCTCGTAAAGGCTGTCAAGATATACTCACTGTCATAGCACTAGCATCATAACTTCTCTGTGATCTACTCTTGGATGAATCCACTGCAGAAAGGGATGGCGTTCTATAAGGTTCCCAGTTCTCTTCAAATTCAACATCTCTTTGATAATCAACATTTGTATTTAGAGAGTTGCGAACAGACAAACTCCTAACAGGTGTTTCAGGTGAATACTGAACCTGACCCTTTGACGCCTTCTCCTTGTGCTTCTTTGTTGATGCTAAGAGAGGATAGTCCTCAGATTTCTTGTTCACTAGGGGTATGTCAAATTCATCACTCTTACTCTCCAAATAAATATCACAATCACCTATTAATTTGTTTTTCTTCCTGAGACTAGCCCTCATTGCAGAATTAGCTGCCCTCTTCTTAGCTTGGATGTAATGCTTCTCACAAACTGTTTTATCTGGCATAGACATGGCAGTGCATCTCCATTGTTTCCCATCTGACCTTTTGCAACGTAAATCATCTGGAATCCCAACATTGTCCTCACCATTACCTGAGGAGGATCGCAGGCGATCCATTGAAGTCGAGTGCCAAATTTTAGACAGAGATGAGCACTCCCAGATATTTGTTACTAAGCCACCTGTTACAGGACATCAATTGCCCATGATAAGAAGAGAATTAAGACAGCAGATTTGTAGGCACCTAACCAAACAAAAACATAAAATTGCAACCAGTGACAAAATTAAAGAATTTATACTGAAAGGAAGAAACTAAGATCAAGAAATCATTGAAAGTACATGAGAGTGATCAACCAGCAATTCGTGAAGAATTTCTGTGAAAAAAACATCACTTAAATGAAGCTAACCAAAAACAGAAAACTCAAATTAGAAGATCCCAAAAAGAAAGGTCCTGCCAAGCCGTTCAATTTCCCCCCAAAAAAAAAAAACAAACTTCCCTTGATGAAATTCTGCAACTTTAACAAGAACACATCCACATGCTCATTAAACAACAATAGAACGCCAACGGTAGAAAGATAGCATTGATCCATAACCTAACAACACACAAAAAGTCACAAAGCAGATATGATATCAAAGCTGGGAACAATTAGCTATGCTGCCACTAAGAGAGAAAACGTGCCCTTTTTGTCTATTTATCTGCAGATGCATTGGAAATTGTAGTTATAAGCATTAACATGCTATTATATGCACAGACTTGTATATGTACAAAAAGAAGAAGTCGCAACACCGAAATTACCAGTAATGCTAATAGTGCCAGCCATAAACAACGCAGTCTATCTTTGGCTTACAGCTTACCTAGGCAGTAAAGAGACAAGTACAAATCCATTCCAAGGAACTAGACACATGCAGAGAATGAAGTTAAACAATTTCCAGCAAGAATTGGAGATAGATTAGTAAGCCAATTATAATAGACTCAATTATAATAGTGTCCTTCTTTAGTTTTAAAACAAACCCTTTGGTCACGTTCTAAACAACCAGAAAAAGAAACACCTAAGATCAAAGGGGAATAACAAAAGCAAGAGAAAGCAGAACAAGTGGGTAAGACAAGTGTTGAGGCAAGAACAAAGGGAAATAATTGCGGTCAGAAAACCCAGATCCAAAAGAACCAATGCTAGCGGAAAAGATCAAGAAAGCATAAAAGTTGAGACGAATAAGAGAGGAAGGAAAGAAGGGTTTTACCTGAGAATTGGAGTTTGATTGATGAGCTATAACTAGGTAATGCAAGGGGACAATACTAAAAGGAAACAACAGATCATGGGATTTCTTATAATGATAATCAGCGAAATCGAAGAGCTGGTTCCGTGTATATTTTCCGAGTCCAACTCCAACTCGAAGAAAAGAGATCGCCTCTCGCTCCTCGCCGAAATCCCCTTTTCTGTGTTTCTTTGTCTTTGTTTTGGCTTTTTCCATAATTTTTCTTTTTAAGAAAAGGAGTTTTTAAAGTCTCTGTTTTTTTTTTAAGGTCCTTCAGATCAGACAACTGCGGCCCGAGGAATGATGTTCCAGTCACCCAGCAAACTCAACTCTGTTACCCTCTGCAATGTATGTACTTTTGTATTGTATGTTCTGCGTATGTACTTTGGGCATACATGTAATCTATGAATGACTATACTCTCCACGACTGCGTATGCAACCGTCTCTATACACAAACCGTATACATTCTTTCAGAAAATCAGTAAGGAAAAAAAAAACATCTCGCTTACAACGTAGCAAAATGAAAACTAAAGGATGGCACACGTATGGATAGATTATTTTATTTAAAAATAATAACAAATTTATAAAATAATATAAGAAGTAGTTTCCTCTGTAACGGTTAAATATTCATGTAGTCCTCGTGGAAACTTCAATAACAAAATAAGTTGCTAACTCAATCATGTATCCTGTAAAATATAAATGACACAACATAGTTAACATATTAAGGACTAACCATAAAAATTATAACAAAGTGAAATCTTATATAAGTAAAATTTTACATTAAAATGGAATATTATCCTTTTTAGGAGATAAAAACCATTTAAAATTTAATAGAATATAATTTAAATTTTAAAACTATCCAAAAGAATGTTAAAATTGTTTTTTTTTGAAATCATGTTAAAATTGTTAGTTTATGCCTTTGCAGCTAATCGATTAGATGCAATTTTATGTATGACGTTATTATTCAATTAATAAAAAGGCATCCTTTATTTTTTGGTATTAACTTAATTACATTTGATGTTTTAATATTAAAGGTAAAGTCCCTAAAATAATTACTATGTAATTGAAATTATGATGAGACTATAATTGTGAAATTCAATTTACATTTACGTATTATTCCTAAATGTTTTTAGTTGTAGTTTCATCAAGACGAGATATTGTTGAAACAGTAAAAATAGTACATATTATGTTTCTTTCTTATGAAGAAAGTAATTAATCTCATAAATTAAAGTATATCAATACTTAAACTAATGTGTGGGTGATTACTAGAGAATAAGTCACTAAATTAACCCGACAATGAGAATCCCAAATAGAATATTACTTATGTGTCTGTGAATTTTCTCATAATAATGGCTATATAGTTGATCCTTAGACTTGAAATTACTAAGCTATCTCATATGGAAATTACTATGTTTTGATGCTACTTATTAACCATCCTAAGATAATTCAATCGGTAGTGATTGGATGCAATATGTGAAGTAAATTACACGTTAGTATAGACTTTATGTTCGATATACAAAATGCACAAGAAGGGGGTTAAATTGTGTATTTTCTTTCGTGAGTACAATCCCCTTATATATTTTTGAAAACTTGCTTTCTCGAAAACTACTAAGTAAGAATATCACGATTTATTGCAGTTAACTTCTAAGTACTTGTATAAAAACAATAGTAATAAAAATCGAGAGTTTAAGAGTAGAAGTCGACACAGCAATTTTATCCTGTTTCACCCCAAATTGTGGGCTACGTCCAATCCTCAGAATCCTTTCTAAAATTTCACTATACTTCATAAAAGTACAAATATTCTTTTCACCGAGCCTCTTCAGGTCTCTTACAGCAAGTATTGTTTTTCTCACTTAGCCTCTTCAGGCTCTCAGC
>JAOSBP010000006.1:16192728-16219311 GCA_027563825.1 Erythroxylum mucronatum
TACTTTGCTACAAATTGTATTGAGCATTTGTTCTTTAATCTTTATCTTGTTGAGTGACTAGTGAAAGGTCAAGTGTGAGGTAGGATTTGTGCTGCAAGACAAATCGTTTGTAAGAAAATTACAAAAAAGATTAAGGATCTATTCAACCCCCCTTTAGATCACTTACAGCACCGCCATTCAGTTTGAATACATATTCAGGCTGGGATCTAGAGTCATCCATATCAGATTGGAAGCTGGAATTAGTATACTCGCTTACCACAGGATTACCTTCTCCATATACTAAGAATACATCTTTAGTTCTTCTCAAATACTTAAGAATATTCTTGAAAGCTACCCAACGACCCTCACAAGGGTCCGACTGGTATCTGCTCATAATAGTTAAGCATATGATACATTGGGTCTAGTACATAACATCGCGTACATGATTGATCCTACAGCCAAAGCATAAGAAATCAAACTCATGAGAGTCCTCTTATCTTGTGTCTTTGGACCCATAGATTTAGAGAGTGTAATCCCATGTACCATCAAAAGATAACCTCTCTTGAACTGCTCCATGCTAAACCTCTTTAGCATCTTGTCTATTTATGTAGACTGAGAAAGACCAAGCAACCTCTTTGATCTATCTTTGTAGATCCTTATCCCCAAAATATAAGTTGCTTCTCCTAGGTCTTACATAGAGAAGTTCTTAGCTAACCAATTTTTTAATGATTGCAAAGCTAAGACATTGTTTCCTATTAGCAATATGTCATCTACATATAGTATAAGGAATACGATTGCACTCCCACTAACCTTCTTATACACACACGACTCATTCGGATTTTGTGAGAAACCAAATTCTTTAATTGTCTTATCAAATCGAGTATTCCAACTCCTGGATGCTTGCTTCATTCCATAAATGGATTTCTAAAGCTTGCATACCTTTTCTCCACTCATGACTATGAAACCATCAAGTTGTGCCATATACACATCCTCTGTTAGGTTTTCATTAAGGAAAGTCATCTTCACATCCATTTGTCATATCTCGTATTCATAATCAGCGGCAATGGCTAGGAGTATCTTAATGGATTTAAGCATAACTACTGGGCTAAACGTTTCGTCATAGTCAACACCTTTCCTTTAACGATAACTTTTAGCTACAAGCCTAGCTTTATGGGTGACTACATTACCCTTCATGTTAGTTTTCTTCTTGAAAAGTCATTTGCACCTTATAGGTTTTAACCCTTCGGGTGGATCAACCAAAGTCCATACTTGGTTTTCATATATGGAATCTATTTCGGATTTCATAGCTTGAAGTCATGTCAGATTCTGAACTCTTCAAAACCTCCTCATAGGTAGTATGCTCATCATCTTCTATGAGCAATACGTCGTTAAGTTCACTTACGAGAAATCCGTATCTCTCGGGAACATGACGTATCCTACCCGACCTACTAACTTCTTGTGTGTCAAAAGGTTAAACTATTATTTCATCTTTATGAACAATAGTCTCGGGTCCAGGCAGTTGATCTGCGTCTATTTGAGCATCTTGAACTTCCACAAGTTCAATTTTGCTCTCATTGTCTTCTCTTAGAAGAAACTTACTTTAAAAAAACAACATATTTTGAAATAAACACCTTTTGTTTCGAAACATGGTAGAACTGATATCCTCTAGTTTCCTTAGGATATTCTATAAACAGACGCTTGTCAGATTTTGCTTGAAGCTTATCTGTCTGAATCCACTCCACATAAGCAGGACAACCCTAAACTTTCATATGAGAAAGATATGGTTTATTGATAGTCCATATCTCATATAGAGTAACATCAACTGACTTGGATGGGAATCTTTTTAATACATAACAAAAGTTTCAAGTGCATACCCCCAAAAGGATTTTAGTAAATTCGCTAAACCCATTATAGACCTCACCATGTCTAACATGGTTCGGTTTCTCCTTTCAGCCGCACCATTGTGTTGTGATGTGTAAGGTGGAGTCCACTGAGACAATATTCCATTATCCTGAGATAATCCAAAAACTCTTGGTTTAAGTATTCACCACCTTGATCCAATCGAAATGATTTAATACTTCTCCCAAGTTATTTCTCAACTTCATTTCTGAATTCTTTGAATCTTTCAAAGGCTTCAGACTTATGTCTCATAAGATACACATACCCATATCGAGAATGATCATCAATAAAGGTAATGAAGTATACAAAACCACCTTTGGCATCTATCGACATCGGACCACATACATTAGTATGTATTAGGTCTAAAAGTCCACCAGTTTGTTCACCCTTTCCCTTAAAGGGTAACTTAGTCATCTTGCCTAATAAGCAAGATTCACATGTGTCATATGATTTATAATCAAATGACCCCAAACTACCACACTTGTGTAGTTTATACATGCGTCTCTCACTCATATGGCTAAGGCGATAATGCCATAAGTAAGATGATTTCATATTATCTCGTTTTATTCCTTTATTATTATTGATATTTAGAACCGGATTAGATATATCCAATATATATGTACCATTGCACAGTGTACCCAAAGCATATAACATTCCATTCAAATAAATTGAACAACCATTGTTACTGAAATTTAAATGGAATCCAGCTTTATTAAGACTAGGAACAGACATTACATTTTTAGTCAAAGCAGGTACATAAAAACAATTCTCCAATTCTAGTACAAGTCCACTAGGGAGTGTCAATACATATGTGCCTACATCTAATGTAGCAACACTTGCTCCATTGCCCACTCGCAGGTCTGACTCCCCCTTGTTGAGTTGTCTACAATTCCTAAGGCTCTTTATGTCAGTACAAATGTGTGAGCCACAATCGGTAACTAATACCCATATGTTGTTATCAGAAACAGTATGAATGTCAATAACATAAATACCTGAAGTAGATGGGGCATCAAATTCCTTCTTCTGCTTCAAGGACTCCAGATAGGCCTTGCAGTCCTCTTCCAGTGGCTATCCTTGCCACAGTGGAAGCAAGTTCCCTTCGAGGTAGTCTTCTCTGCTTCCTTGACACCTCCCTTAGGCCCTGCAAACTTCTTCTTCTTTTGGCTCTTTTTCTTCGAACCAAAGGAGTCCACCAGCATCATAACCTTGTCCTTGCAGACAGATGGCTCAATTGCCTTAAGCATGTTGACCAGCTCAGTAATTGTGTTGGATATATTGTTCATCCAATAGTTAAGCACAAATTGTAAGTAACTATCAGTTAAACCCGTCAGAATTAAGTCAATACTTAATTCATGATCCAAAAGAAAACCCAAGGAGGCCAACCATTCGATGTAGCCATTCATCTTCAGTATGTACTGCAATAGAGATGTCCCCTCAACCATCTTAGAGCGGAAGAGCAATTGAGAAGTCTCAAACCTTTTGAACCTTGCTTGCTCATCAAAGAGCTCCCTAAAATGATAGACTATGGTATAAGCATCCATAGCCTCGTGCTACTTTTGCAGCTCTGGTGACATAGTGGCTAGCATAATACAACTAGTCATCTTGCTATCATTGAGATGCTTCCTATATGTCCTCCGATCATCATCAGAAGCATCAGCAGCAAGGGAATCTGGTAATGGTTCTTCCAAGACATAACCAAGCTTCTCAAACTTGAGAACTATTCTCAAGTTACTGAGTCAGTCAAGGAAGTTTAGTTCAGTCAACTTGTTAGCTTCCATCAATGATCTTAGATTCACACTAGTACTCATGGTGTTGACTCAGGCAATAGCAACCTATCGTTAAATAGAGAAAAATTAGAATGTATTTAAATGTATATCTATAAGGACTTTAATAACACGCATTATGGCACGCACAATTTTCACAAATTCATAACCCTCAATATAAATCTGAGAGATCTCATAGAGAAATTCTCCTAGTGGGTCGATATACAGTATCCCTAGGAATGACCTTGGGTTTGCTTAACAAGCCACCTTTAGTTCAACCGGTAAGTATCGATCGTACCAATCACATCTCTAATGCAGCTATCGAATCTAGTGTTATCAACTGTTGGTGTGTGCACACTCATTGGGCTATCAACTTTTGACACATGTACATCTACTGTACACTACGCAACTTTGCTTCTGTCTACGTTAATCTTGGGTTTGCCCAACAAACCAACGCTTCTAGTTAAAACCGACCCATTAATCTGGAAATCCTATTTTCATGGTTCGAGCATATCTGTGTAGAGCAAGCTTGGGTTTGCCCAACAACTATAACTTTAAAAGGACTCTGGTTATCACCACATTAAAGGAAGGCGTTAATTTTAATATTCTAAATGAGGGGTGACTGAGGTCTCATCTAACTTAGATGACATCTTATGGATCCTAACATGAAAGCCCAACCAACATTTAGATTTATTATTTTCCTTTTACTGCTTGACTAAAATTACTATTGTATGTTATTTCGACTAGAATTAATATTAATCTAATTAACTTAAATTCCTAATTCCATATATTAATTCATAATTAATTTAACTTAAAAAAATTATTTGATGTCTAAAATTAAACAACTTCAATTTTGTCATACATGCCAATTTTTCCAGTCTTACTAGAAAATCTATTGCTCTACTAAAATTAATTCAAAATTAATTTCTATAATTTCCAAAAATTTCCAGAACATTAAATCATCATTACAAGCATCTCT
Source organism: Erythroxylum mucronatum (assembly GCA_027563825.1). Classification (NCBI taxonomy): domain Eukaryota; kingdom Viridiplantae; phylum Streptophyta; class Magnoliopsida; order Malpighiales; family Erythroxylaceae; genus Erythroxylum; species Erythroxylum mucronatum. The sequence continues at coordinate 16,197,349 of JAOSBP010000006.1, forward strand.
TGGTGGTTTCATGATGATCAAAATAATTTAGGAATCACCCAAAAATTATCCTAATCACCGAAACACCGATAAGATACCAAAAACGACAAATATGACTTCTAAAATTTTATGGAAATCAAATTTCGAGAAAAATCATTTAGGCATGCATCAAACATCAAATTAACACATTTTTATCACATAAAAATATTTTTAAGGTTCTGGAACCAAAATATAACCTTACAAAAACATCAAACAAAGCAGATCCTACAATTTTTGAAAAACTGCCTAGATTTAGAAAATTGTTTGATAAATTATTAAAATATTTTTAATAATTCTACAAAAATTATAGAGGCATAAACACATCCCAAACATGTTCAAATAATTTTTTCAGAATCAAATTCCACACAAAAATTTCAAGCATACTGAATCATTCACATACATCTTATGAACAAATTGGTCAAAGAAAATTGTAAAAACAATTTTTCTATAATTAATTTTGAACAAAACATTAGAGAACCCTAAGCTGTTACAACTATGAAAACAGTTTTCACATGTCATGTATTCTACATCTAACATGGAACAAGATGGCTATGATACCACTGTAAGGTTCCGATCATGCATCTCATAAATAATATATATCAAATATACGTAAAAAATAAAATGAAACCTCAAAACCAGATCTACTCATGCATATAGATATAGAAGACAAAACATGAATTGTAAGATGTTTACATACCTTTCCGACGATTTCCTTCGTTCTTTAATCTTCTATGCATTGGGTTGTCGTAAACCACAATAATTAACGTAGACTGTTTCTAATGAAATTCCACACGAAGATAGAAGGATGAAACATCACTAGGAGATGGCTAGACTTCTTTCTTTGTGCTAAAAAAGACAAGAACTCTTGCAAGAGTTAGAGAAAAAAAAAGAGTGTGTGAGTGAGAAAAGATCATTTCTTTCAGTTGTGTCTTACACAAGATACATGAAAATCATCTCTATTTTTTGCACCATTTGGCCTTCTATAACCCCCATCACCAATGGAGAGTTATGGGAAGTTAATAGTTATGAATATCATGCATTAATGGAAGTTTTAAGAAGTTAATGACCATGAATATCATGCATTAATGGAAGTTATGGGAAGTTAATGACCATGAATAACATGTATTAATGGAAATTTTGGGAAGTTAATGACCAAATTGGCAGCCAATAACACTTTTTTCAAATTCATTCCATGCAACGTTTTCTACCACGATCACATCGCGATACAATCCCATCTCATATCTTAAATCACCATTCAATACCATTTTACTCATCCTTTGGATCTCCTATGTGTGTGACCTATTAGGTTCCCGGTTATGTTAGTCATTTGAATTAACATTAATTCAAGTAAGTCAAGAGCAGTATCTAGCTACACGTCATGACCCCCAATTGATCGGAAAGTCAGTGATTTGACTACAACCCTTCCATACATAATGTTGCCATGCAATTCATCCTTTCACCATCTATACCCCACTTGGCTCAGAGTATGGTCAAAGTGTCAATTCCCACTAGACTTACTATGTCACATCTAGTCCAAGTGATATTAAGTCTTGTCCTGAGGATCTCATTACTCTATGTATCATTGAAGACCCTCTTCATGATACATATATGCTCTGGCCAGAGACTTTAGAGTAATGACCCCAATAAGAGGTTGTGGGTATCATATTCTTCTATCAAGAGTGGTGAATCCTTTATTAGCTACTCAATTACCTCTGAGTATCTCAAGTTGTACCCAATCACCACCCTATGAATAACCTCTGAAAGGCACCAATGAATAGAGTCAAAGCATAGGATCAATATCTGAGATATCCTAAGTATCTCAAGTCAAAGGATACTTGCATCATTACTATGATGAGACTGTCATTAACATTGGAATAGAATATCCATATGATTGTCTCATAGTAGGTCAATTTAATATACTTACTATCTTTAGTAAGTATCCACATGTTAACTCTAAACAACTCATGTCTACAGCTTATAAGATCTACTGCTTGATCCAATCAAGAAGTATAACATATGCTAGTCTATCCGGATTAATGATTTCCCATCTCATTAATCCTATGACTAGGGAAAGTTTAGATACTAACATAATTATACATGATAGAAATCTCATTATCATGATCTCATTATGATTTCCTTCATGCTATGTTTTGTATCAAGGACTTCATTAAATCAAATTTAAGATCAACATCAAATCCATAAATGTATGAACATCAAAATAATGCAAAATGTCTTTATTAATAATAAAATGATTTGTCTAATAAATGCTAAAGGTGATTGCCTTTAGAACATTTCTCTAACATAAAGAATTTTGATAAAATTTATAAAACTATAACGAAGGTTAGTGTATTTTATTTGAATCACAATCATATTTAATCATAATTATATTCCATCTAGGCTATCTATAAAGCTTTAAATCCTAGTCACTTTTTTAAAACTAAGTGGTAATTTGATGGCTATAAATGTCTTTTTTTAGAAGAAATGAAAAAGGCATCTATGTGTGCTTCTCGTCTCAATTGATGGGTGCCACGTGTCTTAGAAATTCTCAAGCCCTAATAAAAATCAAACAGTTTCATTATCGTAAATGGCTTCTATATAAGATAAAGAATGTAAAGAAACTTCTAAAAGGTTTGAGTGTAATCATTGTTTCTTCTTTTAGGAGATATTTGTGTGTTTTACCTTATTATATTTATGCTTTTTATTGAAGCTTTTTCTATAATTACTTGTTTTCATAATTTGATGACTTAATTTCGGGTGTCACTTCTAATTTTTGTTTCAAGATTTAATCCCTTTTTAAATTGTGCTTTTCCAATCACTAATTATTGTTACTTTTTTTTTGTTTTTTGTTTTCCTATAGTTTATGAGGCTTTAGGTTTCTAAATTAAAAAGGTTATGCAGAAAATTCAAAATACAAAAAAAATTAGCTTAGGATTTTAAAATTTTAAAATTTCTTTGTTTCCTTGATTGCTTGATTCTTGTTAGACAATACTATTGCTTCTCATTTTTTTCGCAAGTTGTATTTTATTTTATTTAAAGTAATATCTTCTTTATGAACATTTTGACTACAATCACGTTTCTCTTCTTGATTCTTATCATATACTACCATTACTTCTCATATTTTTCGAAAGTTGTATTTTGTTTTATTTAAAGGAATTTCTTATTTATTACCATATCATTTCTTTTAGCTGATCAGGCATCCATGTACAACAAACTTATTTGATTCTTTTGTCTTTAACCTATGAATATTAGTATTTTGTTTGGTAGAAATTTTTTCATCATCCACTATCATTAAGGTTCTACTCACTCTTGATATTTTAGGCTTATTATAGTTAATATGCAGATATTTTTTAGTCTAAGTTTGTGATTATATTAATTCAAGTTTTCTTTTTCATGTTCATTACCAATTAATATCCTAATTTTATATATAATTATTTTCATCTTTTTTAGTAGTTATTTTTGTTGCAACTAAATTGAACACTTCAACAAAATTATATTTGTTCTAGCGTAATGGGTTATATTTTACTAATCTTGCCTCTTTCGAGAAGGAACACTTCTCGTGGATAACCATATTATAATATGGTAATTAACAATTCGTAAACCACAAGAATAATAATATATTTATTAGTTAATAAGATAAAAAATTAAGTCAATTTATTATGTATTAATATTAATAAATAAAATAATATATTTCTATTTATAATTTATAAATAGTTAATAGTTAATTCGGTTGATTTTTATTAATAATTAAAATTATAAAACTTCTAATTATTTTATTTATTTATCATAATTATATATTATTATTTATATTAAAATATTAATAAAATTTAGTATATATATATTTATGTTTTTTTGTTAATATTAATGATTAATTTATTCTATTAGATTTTATTAATAATTAATAATATATTAATTAGTTGAACATTATATTGAATCAAGTATTTTATTAAAATTTTATTTATTTTATAATAATATTAATAAATAAGATGATCAATTTATTATTTTAATATATAATATATTTTTATAAGTTATTTGATTGGATTTTGAGCTTAAGTAGACCTATCTCTAATTCAGTTAAGACGTAGGCCATAGATGATTTCTCTCCCCTACCCCATCCGCTTCCCTTAGCTCCACCTCCGTAATCTAACCCCCTCCCTCTTAAGTAATAATAGTTGAGAAACTTGGCAGCAATCATTAGTGGAGAGAACATCAAACCTCCTCTAAATTGGCTCCAAGTAGTTAAGGACAAAGTGGAGGTAAACTAGAGTTATTGAAAGTTTTATATAGAAAACTTTCGTACTATAAATATATAGATCGTAACTTATAGTATAAAAGATATTGTTCACATGAGGATTAAATATAGTCACCTAACAATTTGAATCATACTTTGTCTAATGTAACAAAAAATTGAATTGATTGAAAATTAAAGTAAACTAACAAACTTGATACCTGAACAAATAAAAGAAACTAATAAAATTGAAGTACTCGACTGTGGAAACTTAGAGATTATTCTATCCTTATTTTATCTTCCCTTCACCTTGTGAATTCAACTATGCTTGATCTTAGATATCTAACGGTTTCGATTACCCTCTCTCGAGATCTAATTAAGTAATCCGAATTAAAATAGATAACGGTTGAGTTGCAATCTCTCGATCTCTTAAAATTGCTTCTAACTTCTCAATTAGATTTGAAGCAATCCTAAGGACAATTAACTCACAATTAAGATCTCTCTTTAATTGCTCATCAACCTGATATTTGTAAGTCTATTAGGGTACTAATTCTCTTTGTGCAACTAAACACGAATAACCTTATTCAATCTCTCAATTCAAATCAAGTATAAGAACAACAAATATCACAAAGTAGTGATATGTTGAATTCAATAAAAGATATACAAATCAATTTAAGAATAAACCCTGAAATAGATTTAGCAATCTATAATCATGTCCAAAACACAACTATTCAAATTTAGCATGCAAGGCAATAAAATACAATGAAAGATAGAATGAAATCAAATTGAAGCCTTGATTTGGAAAATCTGGAAAGCTAGAGTTGATCTTGATGTTTTCACTTTTGATCTTTTTATTTGTGATGGGCAACCCTTCTTTTTAATGTTTTCTTTCTTCTTTTGGTGTCTCTCGTGACCCTCTAGTTTTCCTATCTTTGTTATAGCCTTAATAATATCCTTTTATAGCATAAAAATAGGGTTTTTTTTGGAACTTACATGGCCATATAGGCGACTGTGTATCTCCAAAAAGCTCTCAATCATGACTTTACATGATCACAAAAGCTTACACAGACATATACACAGCTGTGTAAGTCAACATACACATACATAAATGACATCTTTGAAGCTCCACATGCTTACAGTGACTTGCATTGTCACTAAACAAGATCGTGTAAGTCCAAGTTTGCTTTAATTCTTTCATTATATGTGATGATTTCACTTGAATTCTTCTCCTTTTAGTATATGAAGGCAATTATTACCTAAAAACATACTTAAAGTAGAATAAGTACCACAAATACCATAAGACCCTTAAATAACAAAAAATACTAAATATAGGTATACAAATATAATCAATTAATAGTTTATCAAGAGTCCTACCCACAAGATAATCTATGGAAGAATCTTAATTGCTCCAGACATCCAAACTCTTAAGGATGGTGCACATAGCTAGTAGATAGCATTAGTTAGTTTCTTCATTAGGAAGTGCACTCCATTTCCCATCATCCAAAGTTGGCCCTGAAATAATGGAAAAACTATGGTTTAAAAGAAGTCATACTCTTAGAGGAGAATATGATTCGATTCATATTTGAAATTATTGGTTATACTAAAGAAATCTTAGGAGTGGGGCCTTGGCACATATAAGATAATCCTTTATTCCTCTAATTTTGGTCTCCAAGAATAAGTTTAGAGAACATCAAGCAGACTAATATTCCTATCTGGATTAACCTATATGGAGTTCCCTTAGAATATTGGTCCATTAAAGAACTCAGAATGCTAGTAAGCTTCTTAAGAAAACCTCTAAGTATGGATGCCATTACTACTAAGATAAGTAAGGTAAGTTATGCCATAATGTTTATCAATATTGACTTAAAGAAAGAACTTCCACATTCTATCCCTATTCTAAGACTTAGGGAAGGGGATGCACTTTAGGAGAACATGGTTTGGGTAGTTTATCATTGGAAGCCTTCCTTAAAGTACGAAGGGAGACAATAGAAAGCAATAAGAAAAATATTTACTAGGGGAGACTATGTTGAATTAATGGGAACATAATTAGGTTCTAAGAAGGTTGATCAATGTCCTTCAAGAATAAAGGCCAAAAAGAGGAATAAAAAATTGCAAAAGAAGTAAAAGCTAACAAGGTGATTTACATCAAACCAAAAGATTGATAGCCTGGAAAATAACAGAAAGTCTATTGAGTCCTTAAAAGAGAACAAAGATGAATAAGTTTCGATCTAAGGTGAGGAATCTTTGGTTAATACCATTATTTGTACTCCTTTCATAGTAGAATCACCACCATTAAAGCAAGAGGAGTTTATGGTTGTTAAAAGTAGGAAATTATGAAGGAAAAATAGATCTAAGGGACCTAAACTCACCACTCAAACATGTTTATAATCTTTTGGAATGTTAGGAGAATTTACAACCCCTCTAAAAAGCAAGTGTTGAAGGATTTTTTTAATAAAAATCATTGTGGATTGGCTCATTCGAGAAAAAACCTAGATTGGAAAACTTTTCTAATTGGAATCCTTTAAGTAGGCAATGGTTAATCATTTCAAATCACTAACATCATCATTTTGGCATGGTGATAGTTAATTTCAATAACAACTTAGTGTATAAATGCTTCAAGCTACAGACCAACTAATACATTTAGAGTGCTATTAAATGCAAGAGAGAACTAAAGTGCTAGTAATTTGTATATGACTCAAACTTTACTTTCCAAAGAAGATCTCTGTGGGCAAAACTAAAGGACTTACATTGCCCAATTAGGGAGCCTTGGTTGATCATTAGGGACTTTAAAACACGTATTGTGTAAAAAAATTATAGAGAATTTTGACAAACAAGGAAGCACTTTGGGCACAATGGATTCACACATATTTTCTCAAAGGAAGAAGCTTCTAGAAGATGCAAAACAACACAATCAATTCTTGGTTTATGAAGCAACTGTTAGCACTAAGAAGTCCAATGAAAGATGTCATATTCTGAATAATTGGGAAAGGAACTCTTGCCTACTTATGGTATGACAACTAGTCATCAACAGGTCCTCTAATCTACAATACACATCTACATAATCTAATACAAACTTTTCCATACAATTCAAAGGTGGAATTAGTGCCACAAAATGGAGATTAGGACATAAGCTTTCTAATAAGCCTAGGAAATGCAGTACCGAGATTCTCAATAATACAAAATTAGAGGATACATGCATATGGGCCAACCATCAAACCAGAAAGTTCACCAACTTAATGTGTAGAACTTGGCCTAGCTCCCCGTACCATAAGGTAGCATGACACTTAATCATATGGGCAAAATGCTTATTCTTGAAGTCTCTTTCCTACTTTGTTTGATAGCAAAATAGAAACTTCCTATATTAGACTACCGGACATTCCTAACTATATTGAATTGGTGCATTCTTTGTAAGAAAAATAATGGAAACCTTAACCCCATTTATTTTTTGAATGCCAATTCTCAAAAGAGGTGTGAGAAACTGTTAATTAAGTTAGGGAGCTCCTCAGTTTCAATTATATATAAAAGATAAAAATGTTCAAAATTTCTTAACATAAACTTAAACAATCGAGCAAAGAATTTTATATGATTAGGAATGTATTTAAAAACAATATTTTTTAAAAATAAAGATTTTAAGGGAATTATAAGAAAACCAATTAAATATCATAACAATACAAAACACCGTAAAGCATCAAAATATTTAATTATGTTGTTCAAAATATTCAGAAGTACCCTAACAATATAGTTGTAATTTCACTACTTATAAACATCCCAGAACGAAGCACCCAAAATTTCGATGAAATTCCTATTTTATGCACATCTCAATACGACTTCATATGGTCCTTAGAAAAATAAATATTAGAAGTAAAAAGGACAAATAAAACAACTATCTTCCACACATTTTCAATAATCAACGAAAATACGACGAGGAAAAACCCTGTGATTACAAAATCTCCACATCGGATCGGACGTTGGCTCGAAAAGAAAAATAAACAAAAGAAATGAATCCCGAGATGAGGGATGTGAAAAAGCTGCGTTTAGGCATTAAGCATTACGCCGAACAATAGTGTTTTGTTTATCACTAAATAAATTCAGAATTCGAAAAACCAAATTCTAATTTTTTTTGAAAGAGAAAAACCAAATTCTAATTGTAACCATTTCATTTCTCATTCCCAATCTTCTACATCAATTCTCGCTGGCACAGGTAACTGGGGTAGAGAGAGAGAGAGAGAGATAGAGAGACATGGCAGCGTCGATGGCGAGGGTAAGCTCTGGCCTCGCTTATCCGGAGCGATTCTATGCGGCGGCGACCTACGCCGGATTCGACGGATCTCCGAATGCGGCCAACAATGTATCTTCTAGGTTCAAAAGCGACGCCGCCTTGCTCCTTTACGCCTTGTACCAGCAGGTTAGTATTGCAAACTCCCTTGGCTTTTACCTTCAATCCAGTGAATTAAGGTGATTCCTCGCGCGATCTCATCTCTGCTCATTCATGTGACTTATTGCAAGTTTAAGAGCCAACCTGTATTTGAATTATCTACTTTTGTCATTTGATTCGGATGTCATAGTTAAACATATGGATTGGACCTGCATTATTAGGCGTTGCTAGTTTTAAGTCTTTGGTGTGTAGCTTGGATGGATCTGATACTCGTTTTGACATATTTTTTACTTGATCGATCTTAAAGTTGAACCGTTTGTTTATTCAATCCATGGCCCATCTTTTTCATATTATCACTAGGGGTTATCAAGATCATTGACGAGTTCCTGTCTTCATTTCAACCACTGCTGTCGGCAACTGCATCTTGGTTGTTTTTTATTAAATTTTTTATGGGGATGCTAATACTTCTTCCTTCATCTAATTGCTGACTTTTTTGGATCGAACATCTTGGGATATTAGTGATAGTCTTTCTTAGAGCGGTTGCTTTCTTGTTGCAAATTTCATTCCAGGCAACAGTAGGACCTTGCAGTGTGCCAAAACCTAGTGCTTGGAATGCTGTGGAGCAAGGCAAATGGAAAAGGTTGGTGTGCTCACACATGCATATACATCTCCGAGTTGTCTATTTTTTTTCCTTCTTCATTTAAAAATGTGATTACATGCTTTCATTTTGGTTTAGTTTTTCAAATTTTTAGCCTTGTGTTTCCTTTAAAAGATGTGATCACATACTTTTTATTTTGGTTTACATTTGCTTTATGACTCTCCAGCTGTTGTGCTTGTAGGGATTGGAGATCAATGATTCTTGCAGTATAATTATCTGTGAATATAAGTGCTCAAAGTTGTAGTGAGTAATGTGAAAATGAAACAAGAAAGATCTCTTATCCTGGAACAATTGTTATTTCATTTATCTTCTCTAGTAGTCTTGGGCAGCGGTGTGGTGTAATGTTGAGTGCATTGACCATATTGATTCAGGATTTGGAGGCTATTGATGATATTCTTGCTAATTTTGAATTTTATATTCACCATATACGTGGGCCTTTGGGTCTTTTCTCTTCCCTGTTTCCAGTGATACTCTAATCACATAATAGAGTAATTGTAGTGAAGTATACAAAGTTATTTGTTGTTTCAGGTTACTTCATAAGTCTTTAGGGTAGACTTATATATTGTTCTCGTGCCTTTGACTCCATTAAGAATGGATTCTCTGAATGGTTTTGTGCTTGTGCAGCTGGCAGGGTCTTGGAAACATGGCCTCGACAGAAGCAATGCGTCTGTTTGTGAAGATATTAGAGGTCTACAGTGATACAAATATCTGTTCATGTTGTAATGGATGATTTTCACAAACTAATTAATTTCATTTCTCATCAACAGGAAGAGGAGCCAGGTTGGTATTCTCGAGTATCTAACTTTGTATCCGAGCCTGTGATGGACATGCAAAGCAATGTGAGTATCTCGGTTATCATGTCAAAATTTTCTGTTAGTAATGGCCGAAAATGTTATGCTGGTTCACTCTATTCTATATATTGAACATAATGCAGTACATCTCAGTGTTGTGTTAAGACTTAAGAGTCTCAACAACATTTACCTACATCTTGATCTATGATGACGCGGAGTTAATTTAGGTGGATAATTGTTATATTCCAATGGCGGCTTTTTGATGCTATCGTTCACCTTCTTTTTATGCCACTTAGCTGCATGTATGGAATCATGAAATATTAGTGTAAAAAATAGGTAGAAAGAAGGGAAAGTCATCTTCTGATTCTTTGTTCCAAAGACCCTTAACTAGATCCCAAACCAGGGCCTGTAACAATTAGGCAGTTCATTCTGTATTTACGTGGTAAGCTTGGTCAATCTTATCAATTTTCTGCTTTTGACACTAGCAGCATGTCCCAGAACTTGACCCTGTTGTTGAGAATGGTAATTTGTTCCCTGAAATGAAAACCATTTCAACGGAGAATGGTAGCTATGTGGAAACACAGGACAAAGATGTTGTCTTGGAAGGCCTTTCAGCAATTGCTGTCTATGATCAGTGGGTTGCACCTCCAATATCAGGCCAATGCCCTAAAGCCCGTTATGAGGTGCATATTTTTCTTAGTGGATTTCTCTTGGTCCTTTCTTTTCATTCCTGATCTTGTCATTATCTTTTTCGCTCTAATACTTTCTTCTTCTTCTTTTTGTTCATTTAATGTCTTATTTCCTTTGCAGCATGCTGCAGCCATTCTTCAAGATAAGATGTATATATATGGAGGAAACCACAATGGTCGTTATCTAAGTGATCTTCATGTAAGCAACGGAACTGCATTTATGCAAATGTGAATTTGTTAAACATAAATCCCTGGAATTCAACTTCATTTGTTGTTCTATCTTGTTTTTATGATCTAGTCCCAGGATATTTGGCATGGTACATGCACATTCGCTTGGAAATTTTGATAGCACTAACAATTATCTCTATGTTTCCAAACCTCTATGATTATGAGGATTTTGTTTTTTTTTTCTTGTCACATGTTCACATTTTACCTTTGGAGAAGGTTTACTCAATGTTGTTTATTGCTACATTATGACTTACTGTGAAGTTGTAAATTTGGAGCGCAAACAGGTACTGGATTTGAGATGTTGGACTTGGTCTAAGATAGAAGCTAAGATTGGAGTAGAGTTACAGGATTTTTCTCCAACTGCGTTGACTTCTTGTGCGGGTCATACATTGGTTAGTCTATAGATTAATTTGTTATTCTCTATGACCATTTAGAAGTCTAAGTTTGGACAAAACATATCTCTCGGATGATAAGACAATTGTGATATCATATTGTATGTCTGCCTTGTTGTGCAAATAAGACTGTTTGTCTTATTTTGTTTTTGTAGATACCATGGGAGAATAAGCTCCTATCTATAGCTGGACATAGGAAGGATCCTTCTGAAACTATTGAGGGTATAGCACAATAATTTTGATTATTTTCTTGTAATTTACATCTCCTCACTTATGCATTTTCATTTTTTGTGACAGTTAAAGCTTTTGATTTACAAACTTCTACTTGGTCAACCTTAAAGACTTATGGGAAAGCACCAGTATGTGTTTTTTTCTTCCTTTAATCTGTCAGCGATCTGCGTCTGTCAACTGGAAAATGTTATTATGAATGAAGCATATGCCTGTTCTCTACGAGTCAAACCTGTGGTCTGTTTACTAGCACGATAAGGAAAATTAACTTCTGGTTATCTTGATAGCCCAAGATACTGAAGAGTCTTAGAGGCTAAGTTGTTACTTCTTTTGCCCTAGTTGCAGATGTTGCTGCATGATATTGAACTAAAACTTCGTGAACATCTTATTACTGATTAAACTTAAATGAGCTTCAAACTGGAATTTTTTGAACCCGTATAGAACTGCTATTAAAAGTGCAATTTTAATCCTTTTATCTAGTGAAACAGATTATGTTTGTCAGTGCTATTTAGGTTATTCTGATGTTTTAGAACTTTTAATCACAATTTGTAGGTTTCACGCAGAGGCCAATCAGCTACCTTGGTTGGTACAAGCATTGTAATTTTTGGTGGTCAGGATGCTAAGAGAACTCTATTGAATGATCTGCATATTCTAGACCTGGAGACCATGACTTGGGATGAAATTGATGCTGTGTAAGAAAATTCCACAAAATTGAGAAGCTACCATCCGTTTTGTTTTTTATGATATATCCTTAGTAATATTTGGCAGTTAGGAACGATGTGAAATTAATATTGGGCATTAAATGAACTAGTTTCCTTTGGTGCATGAATTATAACTTCAAATTTTCTATTTTATAAGGAGGTCAATTATTTGAATTAAAATTTTATTCCTTGTGTCGAGTGGTTTTACTGTAAGTTACGAATTCTCTATTTCTTGATATTACAAACTGTTGTTATGCCATCCAACTTTGAAGCAATTTATATGTTGGCATAGTGGTTTTCAGTGGGTTCTAATCGATCATGAATCTGATACATAACATGCTTTTATAGTGGGCTACCTCCATCTCCAAGGTCTGATCATACTGCTGCTGTGCATGCGGATCGCTACCTTTTTGTCTTTGGTGGGGGTTCACATTCTATTTGCTTCAATGATGTACATGTGCTTGACCTGCAAGCTGTAAGATTGAAAAACTATTAACATACTTTGGATCCTTCTTTCCTATGCTTCAGGAATTTCCGTAATCCATCCTCTTCAATTGATTGCAGATGGAATGGACTAAACCCACACAACAGGGGGACATACCAACTGCACGGGCAGGACATGCAGGTGTGACAGTTGGGGAAAATTGGTTTATTGTTGGTGGGGGTGACAACAAGAGTGGTATGTACTTTTGCAGCCATGAATTTCCCTTGTCTTTCCACCCTTAAGGAAAAGTGACAAAAAACAAGACAAGGAATAAATAACTCAGAAGGTTTCTTTCTTTTTTTTTTCCGTACTTTTGTTACTTCCGACATGCAAGAGGCCGTACTTATCTCTTAGGAATTTAGCCTAAAATTTTTTTTAAGTAGTTTATTATTATTATTATTATTATTATTATTATTATTATTATTATTATATCTTTTTACTTTTTTTTAAATTTTTTAGTTTTTAATTTTATTATTTATTTTTGCCCTCTTCATGTGGGTCATTTGAAAATAGCCTCTCTGTTAGTTAGAAATATGGCTGTGTACTACTAGTACTAGATTTCCTTAGACCCCGAGTGTTAACTGGATTTCTACCACGTGTTGTTGTTGTTTACTTTTGACATGCAATCCTATAACAGACTCAGTTTATGTGACTATTAGTCTCACCGGAAGAAAAGGGGAAGAAATTTGTCTAACTTATCTTTTACTTCATAATTTCATAAGCACAAGTTTCTTTGCTTGTCGACTCTTCTACAGGTGTCTCAGAAACTATTGTTCTCAACATGTCTACCCTTGTTTGGTCTGTTGTAACTTCCGCTCAAGGACGTGTTCCTGTTGTTAGTGAGGTATTTCTTACACATTGGAAAGCTTTGTACATTTTAGTGGGAATAGTTTAACTGTTTTCTTTATAGGGCTTGAGTTTGGTGGTGAGCTCCTACAGTGGCGAAGATATTCTCATATCTTTTGGAGGATATAATGGACATTACAGTAATGAGGTTGGTGGTACTTTATACTTCTCTGTGTGGTTATCTCTCTTATAGTTTTTCCTCTTGCTCATTTTGGTGACTCACTGGTAGGTCAATGTCCTTAAGCCAAGTCACAAATCTACCTTGCAATCAAAGATAATGGAGACTCCTGTGCCTGACAGTGTTTCTGCTATGCACAATGGAACCAATGCTACCAGAGATGTGGAATCTGAGTTGGAAGTGGGCAAAGAAGGAAAAATAAGGGAAATTGTTATGGTTAATGCGGACGTAGAGGCCATGGTATAAGAATTGAAAGCTGTGTTCATTCGTTGGTTGGGTTAGAGAATTCAAGGTTTATAGTTTTGTGTAGCTTTTACATGCTGCTCAGTTAACATTTTAATTTTGGAGCAGAACTCTATAACCCAGGGAAGCAGAGAACTGGCTATAGCAAATTCGAAGGCACAGAATGAAGAACTGGAATCACTAATAAGCAAGGAGAAGTTGCAAAATCTCCAGTTGAAGACAGAGTTAGGTGAAGCTGAGACTCGCAACACAGATCTTTATAAGGTAATTACTTGAGTTGCTTTAGCAGGTTTAATTTCCTTATAAGATGCAGATGGCCACTTCAGATTAGCATCTTCTTTTTCCTTGCATTCCCATTAATTTTGTTCTCAACCCTGCAGGAGCTCCAATCTGTTCGTGGTCAATTAGCTTCTGAACAGTCGAGATGTTTCAAATTAGAGGTATGTCCTGGAATTTTTTTCATCTATTATTTTATTAATTCAGTTAAATGTTGTATATGCAATACTTATCTGAGAAATGGTATTTGCCTGCTGAATTGTCTCAATGGCATACTGTTTAATGGACGAAGATGATAAAAAAGTTTTTGAGATTACAATCATACGCGCTTGTTTAATTCTCTACTCGAAATCAACAGGTTGATGTTGCAGAATTACGACAAAAGCTACAAACTATGGAGACACTGCAAAAAGAACTTGAACTCCTCCAACGACAAAAGGCTGCATCAGAGAAAGCTGCCTTGAATGCAAAACAGAGGCAGGGCTCAGGTGGTGTCTGGGGCTGGCTTGCTGGAACACCTGGCGACCAAAAAGGAAACGAGGCCTGAATTTTGGTCAAAATATTTTAATTAGGAATTCTTAGATTTCATCCCGACTGATTACTTTTTGTATGTTTGTCTGAGTTTTTTCACAAAGGGGGAATAAGAATATCAAGCTTTTATTGGCCATAGCAAAATCCCTTGAGGGGCTTTTGCAGGAATACATGCATTCCAGTTTCATTTTGCCTGCCCTGTAAATTTTCATCCCATAAGATTATCTGAGTATAGCCTTTTTCTTTTTTCTTTTCATGAGTGAAATTGCACTTAGTATTTACTGAATTGAAGCATGTAATTCTTTATCTCCTATGCGCGGGAAAATAAAAAACAAAAAGCTTATGATTGATATGTCGAAGTTATTGGAGAGCTTGCTGTCGCTCAACCTTTGTTTTTTTTTTCTTCTTTTAGTTAAATATGGGCTTCGTTATTTACATAACCCTGAAACAATTTAGGATTTGCTTGGTTAGTTCTATTTGTGAAACAGAAGTTACTTATTTCAGCATGGTCGGATCAACTATGAATACAAGCGGAACACGTGATGCCGCAGGCTTTTCTATGATTATTTTTTATGGATCCAGTTTAAGTATAATGTAGAGATGATAATGGGGCGAGTTGGTCCGAGGATAATCTACGATTTGACTAGCTCTAGTTTAAGTTGTTTGATCTTGAATTTAATTGAGTTTCAAGTGACTTGAAATCTGTCCCGTCCAAAGCTTGAATCGTCTCCACTCAGCTTTTCTCCATTGTCATCAATTTTTCAAGCCTTATAATCCTTAATCATCGCCCCTCCACCAAATTCTGCCACTTCTCTACTTAGTTCCAGAATAATCACAACATTCTGCAACCCTCGAACAACATTTGGAATAAGCAGTAGTCTAGGATTTTTTCGAAAAAGTAAAACAATTGTAATAAATGATTGAAAGGAAGAATCATTGATTCGTGCCCAATGAGATTTAAAAATATGAGAGGCTTGAGAAGTGTCATAGATTGACTAACGAGAAGTTGAAGAACAAACATGAAATTTGAGAAAAATTTTGGAAAAAAAAGAAGAATTGAAAAAGAAAAGAATCAAAGAAGAGGAAGATTCGTGACAACAGAAAGAAGAAAATTGTTCATCCTTATTTGAATATGTATAATTCGAGATGACAGATCCACCCAAATTTCTTTTGGTTTAACAATGCAAGGATTTAAATAGGAAATCAAGACCTACTAAGATTTTAGTAAGATAAGTCCAGTTTATGAGATTCTAAATTGAATAAGATCATGGACAAGTTCATGAACATGAAAGAGGCCTAGAAGAGGATGAAAGGGCAATTTGATCAAGTAGCATAAAAGCGTGCTTCTTGTAGTCACAACTTAAGAGGTTCAATTGGGTCAGTTATCCAATGCATTGTCTACAAGAAGTGTGGGGAGTCTTCCAAGCAATATGGAAGCAAATCCAAGACAATAATTTAAGGCTATCACACTTAGGAGTGGGAAAGAGCTAGAAGAATCAGGGGAAAAACGAGCTAAGAATCACATTGTAGAAACTAAGAGAAAGAGAAAAAGGATGAAGAAAAGAATGCAGATCCTCCCTATAATCCTCCTCCACCTTACTCACCAAAAATATCATTATCAAAAAGACTTTAGAAGAACGAATTAGATGTATCATTCGCAAAGTTCATGGAAAAGCTAAAGAAATGACAAATTTACTTGTCTTTTATGGAAGTGTTGAAACGTCGGCCCAAGTACGCGAAGTTCCTTAAAGATGTATTATTTGACAAGTAGACGTGGGAAGATGACCAGACGGTAGTCATGTCGAAAATTTGTAGCTCCTTAATTACTAACCATATGCCCTCAAATTTGAAAGATCCAAGGAGCTTTTATGATACTTTGTGTAATTAGTAATTTATAGATTTTGAAATGTTTATGCCAATTAGGCGCAAGTATAAACCTTATGCCTTTGTTTATGTTTAGGAAACTGAGGCTAAAAGATATAAAGCCAATTTTTTGCTTGTTCAATTGGTGGACCTTAGGCTTGGTGGAGGATGTACCCGTAAATGTGGATAAGTTTTTCATTCCTGTAGATTTTGTCATGCTAGACTTTGAAGAGGATCGAAACTGTCCGTTAATACTTGGTATACCATTTTTTAACACCAAAAAAGCTTCGGTAGATGTCCATAAAGACAACCTAATCCTTCATATTAGAGATAAATAAGTGAAATTCAACATGAATAAGGTATTGAAAAATTCGAAGGAGGGTAGCTTGTTCATGAGAATTGATAAAGTTGAATCTTTAAATGAGCGAGAGGAAGAAGAATAGATGAAAACAGAGATTAGGTTTGAAAAATATAAGGAAGTCTCTGTTCAAGAAGCTGATGAAGAAGAGAACGACGAACAGATGATAGCGAAAATAGAGGTTGAAGAAGATACAGACGTTTCTATTCACAAAGCGAAAGAAGAAGAGAAGACGAAGATGATTAAAAGGAAAGAGAACAGTTCACCTTCTTAGAAGTCAAACAGTTGAATTTGATAAATGATTCAGGGAGTTTTATTGTTCCTTATTTTATTGATAGTTTGTTACTTAAAAAGCATTATTGAACTTACTAGGTTTTCTTGATTTGATTAATTATGTTCTTTTGATTATCTCACAATATGTAACTTATTTACAAGCTACTAAATGGATATTGACCAAAATGGGTAGAAGCAAGCCACCCATAATTGATCCAGGCTAAGTTTTGAAGGATATAAGGTCAAGCTAATAACCATAACTTAGCACATTTAGTAGTTAGATTGAAATTGTTGTGTAGTTAGATTTATTTTAAATTACAAAAATAAGTTCTTGGTGATTTGAAATGGTTTAGATTGCTAATTTTCTTTTTTTTGAAAGCAATTATAAAATAGAGAAGGAAGCTCGAGGGTCAAGCGAATTTGGTTTCAAACAACAAATTGTTGAAGGAGATGGCGTAAGAACCACGACGTAAGAACCACAACAGTAGCACCAAGACATCAAGAGGATCTATAAATACTTTGTTTCTCAAGGCGTTTAGAACCCATCTTCAACACCGTCACCACCTCAATCATTGTAACGAGTTTCATGCTCTAACGTTTTTCTTTTAATTTTTGCTTTTCTTATCATTTTTAGTTTCCTTTATATGATCTTCGTTCTCCTCATATTGAAGACAATGTGTTGTCTAAGTGTGGGAAAGTTCACATGGTTATTGTCATCATGAGTGTGAATCTTACATGTCATGTTGTTAGTTTTTGATTAGGTTCACATGGTGTGAGCATAAGTGTGAATTACGTTAATGTGTCAATGATTATAACTTGATGGAAGTAGAACATAGTCATTAAAATTGTAAAGGCATATTAGCTTGTGGAATTTGTGTTCTAAGTTTCTTTGGTTAAATATGCATGTTAATTACGTATGATGTCAGTTTATTCACCTTAGAAAATTGTCATACACATTTATAATTATAAGTCAATTGAATTAGTGGCATCATTAGTCATCTTTCACGAGGACGATTAGGTAAAATAAATGAGGTAGGCTATATGAAATGTGAAAAAAAAGTGTGTATCTTTAATAAATAACTACTATCCTAGCCTTCATATTATGAATAGAGCTAGTAACCAGTTAAGAATGTGATATAGCTGAGTAATCAAGGAAATTTGCTACAAAATTTTTGTCTTTGCGTCAAAAGACTAAAATGGCATTCTAATCAATCCAATTAATAAAACGTTAACTAATTGAGTAACTGGGGGACATTACGACAAAATATTTGCCTTCGCGTCAAAAGAATGGATCAACATTAAAGAAAATTAAAAAAAATGATGTTTCGATAAATAAATCCTACCAATTGTTGAAAATAACAAGAATATTTATGAAAAGTTACTTAGTGATAGTTGCAATTTTAATTGACTACTAACTATCATTGTGTGTCAACAAGTGCTTTAGGTAAATGAATATGATGTTAATGTCTTGATTAGTATGTATATTCAATCTAAAGTTATAGCAATATGTAACAGCCCAAATCACCAGCTCACAGATATTTTCCGCTTTAGGTTGCCCCTCGGGCCAAACTCCTCATGGTTTTGTTCTTCCCACCCTTAGGAAGATGCGTCTTGTGGGGGAGAGGTATCTATACCCTTATAAGGCGTACTTCATTCCCCTCTCTAACCAATGTGGATTTTCATCATCCACCTCCCCTTAGGGCCTAGAGTCCTACGCTAGTACATTGGGTCAGAAACTAACTCTGATATCACTTGTAACAACCCAGACTACCCGCCCACAGATATTTTTCACTTTTAGGTTGCCTCTCGAGCCAAACCCCTCACAGTTTTGTTCTTTCCACCTTTGGAAAGATGCGTCTTGTGGGGGAGAGGTATCCATACCCTTATAAGGCACATTTCGTTCTCCTCTCCAACCAATATGGGATCTCATACTCTAAAACGCATCTTCATAGGTATGGAAAGAGCAAAATCGTTAGGAGCTTGGAGCCCAAAGCGGACATTATCTATGGGCGAGAGGTCTGAGCTGTTACAAATGGTATCATAGTCGGTATTCGAACCGTTGTGCTAGCTAGGCTGGGCCTTAGGGGGTGGATTGTGAGATTCCCATATTGGTTGGAGAGGAGAACGAAGTACGCTTTATAAGGGTATAGATACCTCCCCCCTAAGATTAGGTTTCTCAGGGGTAGGGAGAGCAAAATCGTGAGGGGTTTGGCCCAAGGGGCAGCCCAAAGCGGATAATATCTGTGAGTGAGTGGTCTAGGCTGTTGCCAGATATTGTCCTCTTTGGGCTCTAAGCCCCTTATAGTTTTGCTCTTCTCACTCTTGGGAAGACGCATCTGACAGGGAGAGGTATTCATATCCTTATAAGGCGTACTTTGTTCTCCTCTCTAACCGACGTGGGACCTCATCATCTACCCCTTCTTAGGGCCTAACGTTCTACGCTGGCACAACGATTTAGGAACCGGCTCTGATATCACTTGTAACAGCCCAGATTACCCGCCCATATATATTGTCCACTTTGGGTTACCCCTTAAACCAAGACTCTCATGGTTTTGCTCTTCCCCCTCTGAGGAAAACGCGTCTTAGGGGAGAGGTATCCATACTGTTGGGCCCCGATTCTTTTTTCATAATCAATAAGCATGTTTGAATTATTTTGAAGTTTAGATTAATAATTTTCTTTTGGTTAGAATAAAATTTGAGGATTTTAAATTGCTTAGGTTAAGAATATTAAATGAAGGGATTTTAGTTAAATTAGAGTTTTGATAAATTGTTAGAATTAAAAGAATAAGTTGGTGTAAGGGCATTTTAGGAAGTTCATTTATGTTCTTATAGTTAAAGGCTAAGATGGAGGGGCATTCTAGTCTTTGAAAAGTCTAATACAATAAAAAGAAATGAGGCAAGTGAAGAGTAGTCGTATGGGTGAATGAAGGGGACGAAAGTTGGCTTGTGAAAAGAAGGGAGGATGGTGAAACTACAACGTTTTGGGCTTAGGATTTTAAGTTAAGAAAACAAGAATTATTTAAGTCTTTTGAAAGAAGACTTTCGAAACTTCAAAGAAGAGAAGAGCAAGAGGGACATTCGGCCAAGTGGAGAAGAAGAAGAAGAAGAAGAAGAAGAAGAAGAGAGGTTAGGGCTTTAACAAATCTTGGTTTAGAAAAGTGATTGGAGTGATCTTTAAGAAGGAAAAAGGAAGAAGTAGGGTTTAAGCTTGTTGGACCCCGTTCCCGGAATCCAACCCAATTGCGAAAACATATTACCTTTTGCGTGGCCATTACCCCAAATGGTTCGATCAGCGAACCCTCATTGGACAATTTCCAACTCATATTCACTACTATATATTTTTATTTCCTTAAGACATCCCAAAATTTGCTCATAAGATGCTCCATGGCGAGCCCAAACTAACCAGTCACTATGATCGAACTTAATTCTCCTGTTTGCGAACAGAATTTGAAACCCTTCAATCGAAACTAAAATTGACTTCTTTAATTTAAAATCATGGTTCTATGTTTCTTGTTTAATTTGGAGCAAGAATCACATCAATCAAAGTTCTAAAACTCAAGTTATCCTCAAAATACTAAAAGGTGCTCAATCCCCAAACAAGCTCTCTCAATCGACCTCTAATTTGATTTCATGCAAAATCTCCCAATTTGACTCCAAACGATACACATTTTCATGGGAAGATACCTACATGTCTCATAAATCCATTGGCTCAAGAATTACCCCATTTGGATGTCGGATGAGGGAGTTATGATCAAAAGAGTATACCATGCTCGATCCCCAAAATCACATTGAACATACTTTGACGCGATTGCCATAACGTTCCCTAAAAATGTCCAAATGCTTTCGTTCTTAGGCCATTTTAAAGATAAGATCGAGATCTACAACTTGTATTAGAGGTCTCTGTCCGTTAAACGGACATGCATGTCTGCCTAACGGACACACACTGGCCAAAAATACCAATTTCACCCGAATGTGTTCGTTAAACGGACTGGGATGTCCGCTTAACGGACACACACTGCCCAAACAGCCCAAAATCACCCAAGAAGGTCCCTTAAATGGACTGGGATGTCCGTTTAACGGACACACACTGGGAAATGAGCCCCAAACCTTCTTCCAAGCCATTCCAATGCTTTCATCTTCCATCCTAACATCATATACACTTCAAATCATCCCAATTCCAATCCTTCAAATGGAATAACACTTCATAAACATTCAATTTACCAATCTAATACTTCAAACTTCCCAAATCTCAACTCCAATAACTCATTCAACACACCCAATTCTAACCATCTACCATAGACCTCAAGTTCACCCTTCCATTCAACATATTTCCTAACAATGCTCAAATACACAACTTCAACATCCAATTCATCACACAAGCTATCCAACTCAAAGATACTATTCTAACACAAGCAACACAAGCAACAAGTCAAAACCCCAACAAAGAGGCATACATATACACAATCATCATACTCAAATGTCAAAAGGTTGAAATCATATACAAAAGGTAATTCAATTTCATTTACAACCGAAATACACTTCTCACTTTACAAATACAAATAAATGCTTAATGAGTAACACATTAAATAAGCTATACAAGGGTTCA
>JAOSBP010000006.1:16237651-16256789 GCA_027563825.1 Erythroxylum mucronatum
AATGGTTAGTTTGGCATGTGATAGCTTGGGTTGAGAAGTTGGAAATTGAGAGTTGTGATGTGAAGGTTGCATGATAAATTGTGATATAGGAATGTTGGTTTGAGAATCTTAGAAGTGTGTGTGTTGTTGGTTTAATGGTGGATTTGGAAGGTTTGATTTGGGGGTTGGACCATTTGTCCAGCTTGTGTCCGTTAGACGGACATTCGTGTCCGTTTAACGGACACATTCGGGTGGATTTTGGCATGCTTGTCCAGAGCGTGTCCGTTAGACGAACATGTGTGTCCGTTTAACAGACACATTCTGGTGAGAATAGCCATTTGTCCAGAACCTGTCCGTTTAACGGACAGTTGTGTCCGTTTAACGGACATGCTCCGAAGGAGTGTCCGTCGAACGGACATCATTGTCCGTTTAACGGACACATTCGAGAGAAATTGGGGTTTTGTCCAGTGCGTTTCTGTTTAACGGACAGGTGTGTCCATTTAACGGACAGCCTCGGGAAAGTTAGTATTTTTGTCCAGAGCATATCCGTTTAACGGACATCCGTGTCCGTTTAACGGACACTCTCGGGTAAATTTTGGCATTTTATTCATTTGATGTCCGTTTAATGGACATGTGGGTCCGTTTAACGGACATCCCTAAATTTGTTATTTTGTTGATTTTCGATGTTGTTTTTCATTTCTTAGTCAGTCTAGGGTTTGTTGAGCGAATCCTTATTGTTTCCCGCTCGCGTTTTCGCTTCTGGTTCGGATCGTTGGGTCTCGGGAACGCTGTTTGACTCCCAAGGTCGGGCTTCGGGAATGGGGTCCAACACTTTTAGTCACTTATTTAATCATTCACTTTCTCCTTGTGAATGTGACATTCTCAGAAACATTGCATCCTTTGCTTCATAGTTCACATCTTTATAGTGTCAATACACTTAACTCTTATGTCTATCTCACTGTATTCCATACCTTGGGTGTTGATCCACTAAATTCATTCATCATCTTTTTTTAAATCACTTAATCATAATACATATCAATTTCACTTATCAGTAACATCTCCAATCAATTCTGACCTTCGACCCTCTTTGGTCCTATTCATCTAAATAAAGAGGCGGACGACTCTTTTTGTCGTATAATGCTGCACGGTATTTAATGTTATCACTTTGATAATAAGGGTGATACATAAAGCCAATCAAAGCTATACATTGATCTCAATTCCACTAACACATTCTTATGGTCGATCATAACTCTTGTCACCTTAATCAAACAACCACTTTGGTTCTAATTTCATCTTCTTAAGATCATAACAATTTCTATTTTCATTACATTCCGCTTGTACACTTTAATCTCACCATTTCCACTTATATCCTTATCTTCCTCAAACAATCTATGATCATACATTTACATCTTTATCACATTCGAGGATATACACCACAGTATACTATTGGTTTCATATTCAATTCCACCAATACAAATGTGTTGACTCATTGTCTGTCATATTTAACCATAGACTATTTCTCATTTCTAATTATCCACAACTTTCATTTTCTCATATCATGAAAGAGTATCATTTTGCTCACTAATTCGATCAGCTCCAACTCTTAACAGTTGCTCTTACGTGTGACTTATACATATGCAACTCAAACTAGGGATCAGTCGCTGCCACATGCTAAGACATGCTCACAACGCATGTACCTTGACACATAATTCGAAAACGCCCATGCAAGATCCTAATTCTGGTGCTCTGATACTACTAACATTGGACCCCGCTTGTTTCTATAGTCTAATGCTTGCGAAATCATAAAACGTGAGTGTATTCCAATAAAATCTCCTTAACCATCATCGATTCAGCTTCTTGCTTTGATACTACATATGTTGGACCCCGCTTGATTCTGGAATCCAACTCTTGCGAAATCATGAAATGTGAGCGTGCATAATACCTTGAAGGGTTATTGCATTGAACCCTCATCAGCAATCATCAGTTCATTTTCATTCTCATAACATCCCAAAAATGTCATAACAATTTGTTGAATGATGTTCCCGTACAAATCAGTCACCATAATCAAACTCAATTCTCCTAATTTAGAACAGATTTTGGGAAACTTTAAACCCAAATTTCAATTTGACTTCTTCAAGGAAATTGGAGCTCTAAGTCTCTAGTTTGTTAGGAAGTAAGAACCATCTCATTCGGAGCTTTACAGATTAAGATATGCTTAAAAAGACAACATCTGTTCATACCCCAATCATGCTCTCCCAACCGATCCCTCATTTTCTTTCCTTTAAAATTTTTCGAATCAACTCCAAAAGATACCAATTTTCAAAGAGAGATAGAAACATATCTTATGCATCTATTTCTTTAAGAATCACCTCATTTGGAGGTCGGATGAGGAAGTTATGACCAAAAGAATCCCACATGTTTAAGTCCCATTCATATTATACCTGTCTTGGCACAATTTCCATAACTTTTGTTACAGATCTCTTATTGAGTTTGTTCTTGGACAGTTGGAAAGACAACTTCGAATCTACAACTTTTATGAAGACTATAAAGTGAGATTCTACTTCAAAAAGGGTCAAAAATCGCAATTTACTGAAGCTGTCCTGTGAATGTTCGTTTAACGGACATTGTCGAGCCTAGGGGCTCTTTTTCACCTAAGAAGGTCCGTTTAACGGACATAAAGTCCGTTTAACAGACATAGGCAATGCTGGGGATCATTTTTGGCCCAAGAAGGTTTGTTTAACGGATCTAAAGTCTGTCTAATGGACATAAGGGTTCCCTAAACCACTTTAAAGCCTCTCCAACGCTTCTTACATCCAATCTAACATCATATTCACTCATAATCTTCCCAAATTCAACTCTTCTAGTGCAAAATCACTCCATATCAATTGAAACACCAAATTTATCTCATAAAACTCTCAATTCTCAACCCATTTGGATCATCAAATCCACACATTCTCATCAATATACCTTAGTTGTCCTGTGCATATATTCCATGCAGCATCACTTCTTGTAACGATTATATCTTTTCACTCCCGTATCCAAAAATTTCAAACTTTATATCGTTGGAAAGCTAAAAAGATCCTCTACAACTTTCAAGAAGAAATTTTTGCTAATTCTACCTAAATTGATATAGTTTTTCCTTTGAGTTTAGAACACAATTTTTCGTTATGAAAAACTCGAAATTTGTCCCAAATTCACTTCTTTAACTAAGGCAACATCATTCATATCCATTCATAATTCCTATTTTCTTTTCCATAACATCTCACTTATGTGTATATATATATATATATATATATCAACAATTCTTCTTCAAAGTTCATCAACTTTAATGGATAGCTTCTTCAAATATACTTAATTCCAACTTAACCTCATCCATACACAAATTCACATTTCAAATCCATACACAAATCCAACTTCGTTAACATCATAAATAAGAGTTTTACAAATTTCAATAGGCATTCCTCGCCACAATACAATATTTCACAAAATCAAAAATTACATTAAACACTTGAACTATAATTGCTCAACGTGTAGCTACAACTTTGTTTTACATAAATTTACTTCAAATACAAATTATGCATCAATAGAGTGATGCCTTGATTCTTTTTCTCTCAGTCTCTTGCTCATCACCTGAAGATGGGACAGAAATGTGGGTAAGCTTAAAATGCTCATGGGTAACAAGTTTATAATGAATAACAAGAAAAACCAATCAAAAAGTTCATTGTCATAGAAAATTCTTATTGAGTTATAAAACACATGTTTCTCCAAAATTCTTGTCAAGTAATCAAAATCACAAACAACACAATTTATGCATTTTTTAACTTATTCACAAATCATAAACACATACGCACTTCAGAATAGTTTGGGTAGTCCATAATAGGACGTACTAACATAATTCCATAAAATGGTCTTGTGTAGCCGTGAACAAAACGTACTATCGCAATCTGATATAATGGTTTTGCGTAGCCGTGAACTTAAGGAAGTTCGTGAAAAAGCTCCATGCCACTAACGGGCAGGCGGGAGAACCCTTTAGACAACTGCACTTGACTAACAGAACAAACCACCATAAACCCACTGATCGACTCTTCATCTTGATCTAAAGATCAATCCCTTGGAAACTGAATCAAAAATAATTAATTCCAAGGATTGCAATATAGTATGCAACTTCGGGTCGTCTCACTTAATTGGAACCGAACAAAAAGGTTTAAGCTAGCCTAATTGTCAAAAATGCAATTCAAGTTGATAAGAGGGGGTTTTTGATCATTGATCAAAATTGAGGAACTTAAATTAAATTTAAAGAAGACTGTGTAAAAAGTATATTTTTGGATTTTTTTGGGAAAATGAAATTAAAAGTTCAAACTATGTTCAAATGAGATAAAGTCCTCTTGAAAACAAGCTTAGGGTATCACCGTTCAAAACAAATTTTCGAGAGTGTAATCCACTAAGTTTTCAAATAATCAACCTTAAAGGACTCTTTAAGTCCAAGGTTTTAATCAATGAACTCCATTCCTTAAAACCTTGTTAAAAGCATCTTAGTGTGTGAAATGAACAAGTTAATGCAAGTGGTCATTTGGATCAAGCACAATCTCGATATCAAACACAACTAGGCAGATAAAGAAGATTAACACAATCACCAAAAGACATATATGAGACTTCATATATTGAGCATCAGAATTCTACATTTAACCATATCCATAATACAAAACATTGTTTACACTTGATTAAACTATAACCAAGCTAATTTAATCACACTACCGTAAACCCTAACTCAGAGTTTTACAATAATATAATTAAACTTAGACAATGTCGGATTACTCCCTTTTGAAGCCCGTGAACTCAAGTAGCTGTTACATTTTTAAGAGGGTGGAAGATCTAGCCGTGCATGGCTCCGAAAATCCTCATCACTGTTGAAGCTCTGATGTCACCCATGGTAGAGTTGGAAACCTGCGGTAGAGTTAATGACGACCTGATCGGCGGTGGCGAATGATGCTTGTAGATGGAGAATGACAGTGGTGAAGTATCGGGGTAGTCTCTCTCTCTCCTAGGTCTGGCGAATGGCTGTCTTCTATTTAGTGTGTATATTCCCTGTTTGATAACCTAATTTGGCAAGTTTTTAAAGGATAGGTAACGGGTCGGCTCAGTACAGTGAGTGAACTTTCCAATTAAAGTACGGATATCTGTCTGCTCGTCGCGACAAGATGATTAGTTGACGTCACGGTGTGCTCTTCTTAGCTCGCTCGCCGCGGCGGGATAATTAATAGACACCGCGGCGTGCTATCGTGTGATGATGCGCTGCAGCGAGAAGATTGGTATACGCCGCGACGTGTCTTCTTCTGGATGCGCCGCGACGTGCGTGAAGGAGCTCACGTCCTGTTGACTTTCTGATCTTTTTGACTCCCTTTTCTCCTACAATATAAAATAACAATTTGCAGTATCAATTGTCCTTAGAAAAATTACAATTTAATTAATGTTAATTTGCAACAATTTTACTAACAAATTGCATATAATATGAGCTCACTATAAGAAACTAATTTAAGCACAAAATCACGAATTAAGATTCAAAAAGTATATTAACAGCCATGAAAGTGCAGGCTCAATCATGGAGCAAGGCAAAGATGAAAGTATTCGTGATTATTTTTCATAAATGGAAAAATTGATCAATGAGATGAAAAATAATGGTCATGAAATTATGGAAAAAGATATCTTGGAGAAGATCATGTTCACGTTGACAAGTCGATTTGATTATGTTATCATAGCCATTAAATAGTCTAAAGGTTTGGAGTCTATGACTCTCAATGATTTGCAAGCCTTATTAGAGTCCCATGAATTGCAAATGAATGAAAGATCACCAAACACAACAGAAAAAGTTCTCAAAGCCCAAGTAAATTTGAGAATTGAAAAGGAAACTACAATAGGAAAAAACAAAACATACTCAAAGAAGTTCAAATTTCATAGGTAGAGGAGGCAAAAATTTCAGAACCAATTCTAGACCAAGAGTAAGAAAGAGTGAAACTCCTCACGATAAATCCACTATTTAATGTTACAAATGCAAAAAGTTTGGTGAATGTCAATTTGAGTGTGAGTCAAATATTCAATGCCATAATTGCAAAAAATATAGTCACTGTAATAAAGAATATCGTGCCCAAAGACAAGAACATAAAGATAATCGAGCTGGAATCGCTAAGAATAATAACCCAAAGACCTTGTTGATGGTCACTCATGAAACCAATAATAGTGATAATTGTCAATGGTTGGTAAATTTGGGTTGCAGCAATCACTTCAGTGGAAGCAAGGAAGTTTTTTTCGAATTATATGAATCTTTTCATTCTTTAGTAAAACTTGTCAAAACTACCAGATTCTAGTTTTGAGAAAAGAAAAGCTTGCTATAAAATTGAAGAATAGGTCTTTAAATTGTATTTCTGATATGTACTATGCTCTTATTATTTGCCAAAATCTAGTAAGTGTTAGACAACTATTAGAAAAGGGTTATGATTTACACTTCAATAAAGATGGATGCACCGTGAATGATATAAAAATGGAATGATTCTAAAGACAAGAATGACATCCAATCGTCTATTTCCAAAATACCTTAATTAAGATAATACTTCTTGCTGTAATACTATGGCCATCAATGATAATTGGTTATGGCATATGCGAATTGGACACTTAAATTTTGGAAGCATTAAGTTTCTTGCAAACAAATAGTGGGTTTCAGGCTTGCTAACCTTTTAAGTTCCTGACCAGATTTTTGAGTCATATGTAATGGGGAAAAAGCATAGAGATCCATTTCCTTCAAAGTAGGCATGGAGAGCCAAACGTCCGCTAGAGCTCGCGCATTTAGATATATGTTATGTGGAGGTTTCATCAAAATGAAGGTATTAAATACTTTATTACATTTATTGATGATTATAGTAGAAAGGCATGGGTTTACTTTTGAAGTAGAAATATGAGGCATATGAAGTACTTAAGAATTTTGTAGTTTATATTGAATGTGGTTATTCTTTCAAGACTTTGAGAACGAACAGAGGCACAAAATATATTGTTTGTGATGATTTCTTAAAAAATCATGAAGTTAAGCATCATTTGAAAGCTAGGTACACTCCTCAACAAAATGAAGTGGCAGAAAGGAAAAACTGAACTATCATGGATATGGTGAAAACTATGTTATTTTGTAAGAAGTTACCTAAAAATTTTTGGGTAGAGGTCGTGGCTTGTGTGGTCTATAATTTGAATAGGTGTCATGTAAAAATGCTCGTGATAAATCTCCACAAGAAGCATGGAGTGGACGAAAACTTAATATTAGTCATATGAGAGTGTTTGGTTGCATAGCATATTCACATGTGTCTAATGAGTTAAGAAAGAAGTTATATGACAAGGCAAAAAAAGTATATATCTTTGTTACAGCGTGGAAACAAAAGGTTATAAGCTTTATAATATAAAGACTTAAAAAGTGATCATTAGTTCAAATGTTAATTTTAAAGAAGATGGAGTATGGTATTGATAAAAAAAGAAAAGAAATCATTGTCAGTACCTGTGTTTATAAAAAATGGATTGGAAATGACGAATCAAACCGGAAAGTCATCTTCACCTTCAGTTCCTGAAGAGCCAACTCATGTTGATCCTGAAGCATCATCTCCTCCTACTTCACATTTTCTTAGGTGCTCACAATGAGAATGTCATCCACCCTCTTATTTAAAAGATTATCATGTACGTAATGATGACAAAGATGAAGTTGTGGCCCATTATGCTTTCTTTGTAGAATTTGATCTTGTAATGGTTGAGGAAGTAATGAATGATGGTCGTTGGATTGATGGTCGTTGGATTAAAGCAATGGATGAGGAAATATGTGCCATAGAAAAAATAAAACACGGAAGTTAACCATTTTACCAAAGAAGCCTATTGGTGTCAAATGAGTATAATAGACAAAGTAAAATTCCAATAGAGAAGTGGAATGCTTTAAAACAAGATTAGTTGCAAAAGGATATAAGTAAAAGTTTGGTATCAATTATTCTGAAGTATTTCCACCTGTTGCCAGATTAGATATTATATGGTTAATCATTTCACTTATTGCTCAAAGTAATTGGAAGATTTATCAAATGGATGTCAAATCGGCGTTTTTGAATAGTTTACTTTAAGAAGAACGTTGAGCAACCACCAGGATATGTAAAGCAAGGAGAAGAAGATAAGGATTATCGGCTAAAGAAGGAGTTGTATGGTCTTAAACAAGCACCAAAGGTATGGCATACTCGTATTGATACTTATTTCATTGAACATGGTTTTTCATAAGTATCCATATGAACATACCTTATATATCAAGATCAATAAGGAAGGAGACATTGTTATAGTTTGTCTTTATGTAGATGGTTTGATCTTTACTGGTAATAATTAAATATTGTTTTCAAAATTCAAGAAAGATATGGTTGCTCACTTTGAAATGACAAGTATGGGATTAATGTCCTACTTTTTTAGGATCGAGGTAAAGCAAACAAATGAAGGCAAATTTACTTTACAACAGATTGAGAATCATAAGTAGATTTATGGATGCACCACGACAATCTCATTAGCAAGCTGGTGACATTGAAAAGAGAAAAGGCACTTTCAATTGTAAAAGCAAAGTATATAGCAGCAACAAATTGTGATACTCAAGTGATTTAGCTACAAATGATGCTTAGTGAATTAAGATGGTCCAATGATAATCTACTGCGATAATAAATCAACAATTACCTTAATAAAGAATACAGTATTCTATGATCAAAGTAAGCATATTAACATTAAACATCATTATATTCGAGATTTGGTTAAAGACAAAAAAATAGTTGAATATTATGCATCTGAAGATCAAATAACATATATTTTCATGAAGCCCTTAAAAGTTGAGTTATTTTACAAGTTGAAGAACATGCTTGAAATAATTAAACCAAGTTTAAGAGAGAATGTTAGAAATTAAACTTGATTTAATATGTTTCAAGATTATGAGTTGTAAAATGTTATATTTAACTTGGTCAAAATACCAAACCAAATTATTTTTTAACTCCTTTAGACAACATCATTGAAGCTAGCATTATAGTCTGTTATTACTGACTTTGCTTTTCTATAAATATAGTCATTTGGTCATTACATACATTGTAAAAAAATCAAAAGAAAAAAAGGGGATGGGGAAAGTAAAAACTTTATAAGGTATCTAACTCCAACGAATTGTATAGTGTGAAGTATTAATAAAATTTTAAGTATGTATTTTATTAACTGGTTTATTTTAGACAATTATAGTTGTCAGCAGCCATTGTTATGCCTAAAAAGTTCTAAAAATTACTTAGGCTATTATACTCGCAAGTATATGAGGTAGTTGTAATGATTACCTAGGGTCATCTCCCATGGAGGTGAAAATTGGTTCACTTAAATTAATCTCAAACAAAAATAAGAACAAATGCAATCCTAAACATTTTATTCCTATTTGTTGAGTTAAGGCTTTAAATAAAAACATAAATTAGTCTAAAAAGTAAACAATTCAACTGGAAGCAAAGACGAATAGATTAATCAAAATGGAAGGCTCTTGAGAATTAATGTCGCTAATTTAATCTCCTATGTATGATTAAAGGGTACTAAAATTAACAGTTGGGTTATAAATTACCTCAAATAATTAACTAATCTAACTTTCATATTCAACAAGTTATCATCCGAATTAATTATGAAAACTTGACCACTAATTACCGTTTAAGTTAATATATTTCTGGTTCCTAACCTAAGCATCCATAGTTTCTCGTTCCGTATTAAACTTTTTCTCTTGATCCTTTGTTTAATACTAAAATGATGTAAGGTTTGGTCATGCCATTACATCCATTCAGCATAGAAACCACATCAATTAATAAGACAACAAAATCGTAACTCGTTTATGCATAATTGATTAAAACAACTACATTAATCCTCAATAAAAAGATTTAACCCATCATAGTATAAACACGATTCATCATTCTCAAATACTTAAATTTCATATTTAAGAATAACAAAGAAGTATTAAGGCAACAAAATAGGGAATACCAAAATGGACTATCAATCTTTAGTAAGGAAGACAAGTTCAAAAGGCAAAGATAAAAGAATTCAATAACAATAACATAGACGAAACAAGAAATGATAAACAAAATAAACAAAATAAACCCTCAGATGAGAAATCCAACAATGGATCTCTTGTCCAGCTTAGAACTCTAGCGTTGGCTCTCGCCTTCTGCCTCTGCTCTACTTCTCACCTAACTATTCCCTATTATGTTCTTCTTTTTTCCTACCTCTGTACTCTTGTTTTTGTCTCCGTCTCTCTACCTCACCCCTCCCTCTATTCTTTTTGTTCCATCCGAATGTGTCTCTAGTGTGAGTGACGAGTGAAGAGTGAATAATGAATAATCTCAACCACCACCCTCTCATTTTCTTTTGTAGTATGCTCCTAGGTCTAGGGTTTTGTGCCCTCAACCTCTATAACTGCCACGTAGTAACTAAAACAATTACATCGTGACATGGTAAGTAACGTGATGCCTATTTTCACACACAATTTGTCATGCCACATTTACAAAATAATCCAATTAAGATCCATACAACATCCACACTAATTTCACTCAATTTATATCAAATTTGAATTAAATCGCAACCAATTTCAATATATGAAAACAAATAAAATCAAACAAAATTAAACACAATAATTCCTCCACACTTAAACTACGCTTGTCCTCAAGCAAAATAAAGAACACTAGATTATAAAAACACAAACAATGAAAATAATGATTTTCCTAGTTACTAATCAAAGTTATCAATAATCAATTCAACAAACACAACCTGAGAACTCAAAACTTATAATATTCCATGAATAGACTATTCTCTACATGCTTAGCCAAAATTAACAAGTACTTCAACTCAAATACCATTTACAAGTGTGATAGATACTCACTCCACTTTCCATTCTCTCAAGCATTCAAAGGTAGTAAATATTCACTCATTATTCAATTCATGTAAGGAATCTACCATAGGCTTGCTTACTAATCCAATCTCCACCACTTATATCAAACACAAACATCAATATGAAGGTCTTTATTTTGGTTGTAATGGGGTCGGGCTAAGGGTAGGAAAAAGGAATATCGCAGTTTAAAACCATATAACAAATTGAACATTTAAAGTAATACAGAACAATGAACCATAAAACACTCAATTCTTTCCTCTCATTTAATAAAATTAACACTTCCCATTTTTACTTCTCTTCTTTTCATTTTCTGTTCATCTTTTCTTCCTTCCTTTTCTTTTTTATTTCCTTTTCTTCTTTTTCTTTTTTCTTGTTTTGATTGATT
Source organism: Erythroxylum mucronatum (assembly GCA_027563825.1). Taxonomy (NCBI): domain Eukaryota; kingdom Viridiplantae; phylum Streptophyta; class Magnoliopsida; order Malpighiales; family Erythroxylaceae; genus Erythroxylum; species Erythroxylum mucronatum. The sequence goes on from JAOSBP010000006.1 coordinate 16,248,955, forward strand.
TTTTCTTTTTTCTTTTATTTATTTATTATATTATTTATTTATTTAGAACAAGATCAAGTTTAGAAGAGAAAAATGTAGAGGATATATACAAATTATTACGACCTACTCATTCCTAACTCAAAACCCAACTATATGCTATGATTCCATCACATTTTTTTCCAAACAATTATTCCCTAAACCCAATCGTACACACTCAAATTCTTAACTTGCCTTATGGTAGGTGTAATGAAGAGGATAAACAATCAAGGTCAAGGATCATATTTTGAGTTTAAAGAAAGAAAAGGTTTCATTTAAGCTCTGAAGGGCTCACTGAGGGTGACATTATGGCGGCTTTTTAAGCAGAAGGGGTAAATCCTTTCATCATTTCAATGTTTACATAAGGTTAAGATCTCAACTAGTATTTGCAACCAAGTTTTAGAGTTCCTTAATCATGAAAGAACACTCTCAACAAAGAATATTTGAATTTGGTGTTTAATAGTTCAAAAAGGCTCAAATTCTTACCAAATGAAAAGTGTCATTCATTTATCATAACAAGCTAATGTCCCTTTCATCAAAATCCAAGCCAATTAGCGTAAGCATGCAAGTATACTCATTCACTCATATTATGCATTTCTAATTCATATCGAGATCATTTAATAACCATGTATCTCTAACTACTAAATGGGAAAGCAAACACACAACACACAAATAATGCATATTTTTTAAACTAATACTCCCCCAACATTTAAACATCACACTGTTCCTAATATGATACAAAAAAGTAAAAGGGGGATCTAAGACATAAAATAACAAGAACAAGAACAAACATAAAACTAAAAGATGTTAAACTAACAAGCATTAATTTTTTTTAAAAAAGAACAAGGATAGAATACGATAGAAAACTGTGGGCAGTGGCTGCATCAATGCGATGTGGAGCATGACATACTACATCGAGGAGTAGAGAACAGCTGCGAGGAAGACAAATAAAAGAGATTGAAAAGTAGGCATGTGCACACAAAGCAAACAGATTAAGTTGAGTTTTGCTAAACAGAAATAATAAACAACTAATTGAAAAACAAAACAAAAATTAAATGGGTTGCTTCTTTAATGTCTTGCAGTTGGACGCCTCAACGGTCATGCTTAAGGTGGGTTACTCAAAGTGATTGATTCCATTGTTTCCTCCTTTTCATTCGAATCTATCTCCAATAATCTCCCAAATACTTCCTCAATTGCATTGACTAGCAATTGGCAGCATTCATCACTCTCTTTAACCAAGTCTAGCTTTTTTTCTTCTTCTTCCTGCAAAATGAAAATCCGAAGCATTAACTTTATCAACGAAAGGACAGTCTTCAGAAATAGTAGAAGTAGGCATAAGTTCAACATTAAAGATTGAAAATTCTACTGTTACTCTTAAGACGGTCATGGTCAATTTCCTATTCTTTACCTCGATCAAAGTGTTAATGGCGGCCATAAAAGGCCTCCTTAGGAGTATAAAGTGCTCCTTTTCTTTCTTCCTCACTTCCCTCATGTCTAGGTTGACCTATTAGCTAATTACAAGCACATGTTCGTAGGTCTTAACTGTCCTAGATCCAATTTCTCATAAATAGAGTGAGGCATAAGGTTTATGCTGGCTCCAAGATCAAGCATACCCTTCACCTCATCACCATTACCCATTGATACTTTCATGATAAAATGTCTAGGGTCTTTTAGTTTGGGGGTAAATGCTGCTGCAGAATTGCACTTTCTACTTTAGCACCTTTTCGTTAGGCTCAAACTTTCGTTTCTTGGTGCTTAATTCCTTGAAGAACTTAAAATAAGTCAGAATGTTCCAAATCACATCTAACAAGGGTAAATTAACATTGACCTTAAAAAGCATTCTATATAGATAGGAAAACTGCTAATCTTGTTTCAATTCCTTAAGATGGATAAGGAATTAGTGGTTGATAAGGATCCATCACCTCGTGTAGTTTTTATCCTTCATTGTCCTTAGTGTGATGCCTAAGTTGTTTACCCTTTTGAATGTGACTTGAAGAGTTTTTCCCATTGCTTTTCTCATTCTACTCGTCTTCTTCTTTGGTGAGGCTTTCATTATCTTGATTATTAGTATTAGACAGCTCATAAGGAAACTCAACATGATTGTCAATCATTTTACCACTTCTCATAACCGTAATTACTTGGGCTTATTCGGGTTGACTAGGCAACCTTACCTTTTGATTGTTATGAATTTGAGCTGCAAGTTACCCCACTTAAATCTCAATCCTCTTGACAGATGCTTCTAAGGAGTCAAATATCTTGTTGTTCATTTCTTGATTCTGAGTTGTGACTTGAATGAATGCATTCAGGCTTTCCTCCAAAGAAAGCTTTCTTGGTGGGTTATCATTTGAGGATTGCCTTTGGAAAAAGTTTGGCCTATGAAAATTTTGGTACTGTGGTTGGGGTGCACTAGTGGATTATTGGTTTTCATGAAAAATTGGGGTGGCTTCTCCAACCAGGATTGTGGATATTTGAATACAGATCATTTCGTTCCCTTGGTTGAAAACCGTTAAGTGTGTTCACTTGTTCCTCCCCATCAAAAGGTTTGAAAGAATGCGTATAAACATTCGCTTTATGACTACAAGTTTCACATGTATCATAAACTTCTTGATTTGAAATGTTCTAGGGTAGTCTTGTAGTTAGTATCTTTACATGCCTCACTAACTCAGCTAACTGCATAACCAATTTTTTATTCAAGCTCACTTTATGAACTCCAGCTCTTCTTCCCCTCACGCTCTTTTGTTAAGAATTAACCCTCCAACGTTTTGAAGATTTCATATGTTTCTTTGGTCCTCTTCTCTCCTATAGCTCCTTTTGTTGCATTTTCCACCGCATACTAGCACTTTTGTGTCAACCTATCATAAAAGAATTGGTTTAGCATGTGAAGTGGAAAATGATGGTGTGGGCATTATATCAGCAAGAGCTTAAAGTGTTCCAACACTTTGTAAAATGGCTCTCCCTCCATCTGAGTGAAGGTAGCTATCTTGGTGTGCAACTCAAATATCTTTTAATGGGAAAAGAATTTTCCCATGAATTTGTTGTACACCTCTTCCCATGTAGTCAATGAATTGGGTGGAAGGGTTATTAGCCACGCCTTGGCCCGATCCTTCAATGTGTATAGGAAGTACCTCATCCTGAGCTGATCCTCATTTAGTCTATCTAAATGGAATGTTTGGAGAGTGCTATAGAATTCTTGAATGAAATTTAAAGGGTACATGTCTTTATTGGGAACCCCAAAGAAATACGAAAGCATATTGTAATGGATGCTCTTCAATTTGTAATTTCTAGCTGCCTCTCCCAAACATGTACACGACATCGCAATATGAATCACTAGTTTGGCGTACTCCTTCATCACTAACTGCCTTTTACCCAACTTGTGGTTATTCACTTGATCTTCACGATTGGGTTCCTCGCGATCATCTTTAGAGTCCCCTTGAGGTCTTCGTCTTTGATATGTGTTATCAATAAAAGGGACGGGTTCACTATCTAAAGATATCCTAGCATAAACTCTCCTACCTAGCACAAACTAACTATGGAAAGTATTAAATTAATAACAAAAATTACAAAACACGATAACAACATAACACAATAACACATACACGCATGAACAAACATAAACAATCAAAATCACTTTAGTAAACAAAAACAATCAAAATTAATTCAAGTTTAAACGTTAAACATCTCCTCGGCAGCGACGTCAAAAACTTGTTGTGCCAAAAAAGTTTTAAAAATTACCTAGGCTATCCTACTTGTAAGAATATGAAGTAATTGTAATGATTAACTAGGGTCGTCTCCCACGAAGGAGAAATTGTTTCACTTAAATTAGTCTCAAACAAAAATAAAAGCAAATGCAATCCTAAACATTCTATCTTGATTTGTTGAGTAAAGGCTTTAAAGAGAATAACAATTTGGTCTAAAAAGTAAACAATTCAACCAGAAGCAAAGATGAATAGATTAACAGAAATGAGAGACTTTTGAGAATTAATGTTACTAATTTAATCTCCAATGCATGACTAAGGGAAATGATTGGATAGTTGTCTTACAAAAATTAACATTTGGGTTCTAAATTAACTCGGATAATGAACTAATCTAACTTTTATATTCAATAAGTTATCATCCGAATTAATTATGAAAAACCGGCCACTAATTACTACTTAAGTTGATATCTTTTCAGTTCCTAACCTAAGTGCCCATAGTTTCTCGTTCCGTATTAAACTTCTTCTCTTGATCCTTCTTTTAATACTAAAATAATGCAAGGTTTGGTCATGTCATTATAGATATTCAGCTTAGAAACTGTAGCAATTAATAAGACAACAAAACCGTAACTCATTCATACATAATTAATTAAAATAGTTACATTAATCCTCAATAAAAAGATTCAACCCATCTGATATGTGTTTAATTGTAGATATTTTTAATTATTTACACTTAGCGATTAATGATACAAAAATGATTAAGATACTCACTTTAATTTATATTTGATTTTAGATACAATTTAGAAGCAAAAAAATTAAAGTGAGTCAAAAGCACGACGTATGGATCATTTTCCGAAGATTAATATCTACTTGCTTTCATGGAGGAAGAAAAAAAATAACAAAAGGCAAGAAAAATGGAAAATAAAGGAAGCAACCAACGCAACTTTTTTGGAGGGACAACAAATTGAATCAACATTGAAAATGCAGCGTGGAAAGACTCGAGCAGCATTTCATAGGCGTAAACAAGAAGAGACGGAAGGGATTTAAGTTGAGTTGCATTTTAATTGGGAAATCAACGTTTTGTTTTTGGCTGGAGAGAAAAATTAAATTGAAGCTGGTGTTTTAATAGCAAGCAGCATGCAACAGGTGTGGGAAGAAAAAAAAATCAAACGACGATGCATTAGAGAGGGATAGCACAACTGTGGAGCAAAACGCATAAGTAGAGGTAGCAATAAAATCACGCAATACAAGCAGCTACGGAGGAGGGACGGAAGTGACGCTACACAAGGGCTCCAGGGATAGCGCATAAGCAAAACAGAAAATAAATACAAGGGCAGCAGTAGAATGTAACAGACGCAAGAGGGCTAGAGTGCGCGGCAGGCGCGAGGGCAGTAGCGCTAATGGACAGACATAAATAAAATATAGGGCGATGGCTTGAAGCTGTCGCGTGGACGCTGGCGCAGGTGTGAGCAGGCGACTTGGTGGCTAGTTAGCGCAGATGCAGGGAACAATGCAGCAACAAGAAGAAATAGAACAGTGGCATGGACAATAAACCTCAAGGTTTATTTGTCAAATCAAAGGAATAGTGAACAGTAAAACTATAAGGATTTTTGGTTAGGGATTAAGATGGGAGTTGAAGTAATTTTTTGGAAAATACATATGAAGGGCTAAACATCCCGATGCCGGTTCGGAGGTAATATCGATGCCGACAACCCGGGTTAAGTATTTTTTAATTATTTTGTTGTTTCTTTCTCTCATTAGGAATTGATTGTGTTATCCTATTTTAATTGATTTGGGTTTTGTGAATGGATAATCGAATTTTCGTAATTATTCCGTTATTTGTGTATGAACTTATTGGGTATTGTGATTGATGATTTTAATTCATTCATTGAATTGTTAATTTCTAACCCATTGCTAGAATTTCGATATAATCAGCAATTGTTATGTTGAAATTCATGTGTAACAACTAATGATTCGTAATCATTAGGGATAGTATGACCTAGGTTAAATGACGCATCATATGTGGTTATTGTCTTGATTAATCGGTTTTCCTAATTCGTAATGCTACTACCTAATTAAATCTAGAGATCGTATCCTAGGTTGTTTAATGGTTAGGTTTAATTAACGATTGTATCTTGGTTAAACAAAACCTAAGGGAAAACTCGGGTTAATTATTAACCTACGATTAATAGTTTCTAGGAGTGGTTAAAAAACAATAAATTAATAAAATATGCTTAGTCAGGGTGTAGGTCAAGATTGAACCAAAGAACCGGGTTCCTACCGAATTTCCCACTTTTATTATTATTTTGCATGTTTTCTTTAATTTGTTTTTATTAGTTAGTTTTATTTTATTTTCTTATTCCAAAAAATCTAAAACCCCCCATTAAGTGTAAACACCGGTTAATTTCATTTCATAAACTTTACACACACTCTCTGTGGGATCGACTTGGACTCGCCACTCTACAGTAGTATTATAGTTATTTTAATTTTGATTAGCGTTATGACGCGTGGTCAACATCATAACATAAACACGGTTCATCATTCTCAAATACTTAAAGCTCATATTCAAGAATAACAAAGAAGTATCAAAGCAATACAATAGTGAATACCGAAATGGACTATTAATCTATAGTAAGGAAGACAAGTTCAAAAGACGAAGATAAAAGAGTTAAATAATAGTAACAGAGATGAAACAAGAAATGACAAACAAAATAAACCTTGGATGAAAAATCGCCAGTGGATCTCCTGCCTAGCTTAGAACTCTAGTGTTGAATCTCACCTTCTACCTCTCCTCTACTCCTCACCCGACTGCTCCCTATTATGTTCTTCTTGTAACACACTACCACCATAGAGCATATGCCTGAACATCTAGAAGACATCCGAGAATATACCCTATGAGAATGACATATTAGAGCAATCATATTTACTTATTATGGCATTATAGAAGCACAAGTATTTCAAAGGATCAACTTTTCCCATTTTAATAACAAAACATAACTTATATCGTAGCATTACATTTCACACTCTACATATTTACATTACAAAAACATTTGTGAGTTTACTGTTCTATACAAAATGTTCTACATGAAATGAGAAACTAAACAAACACATTTTGTAGCACTCCACTCCCGCAAGACCTGAACCCGACATCGATGATGATATCCGAGCTCATGCTCCGAGAGGGAGGCGTGCTAAAGCACTCAAACATTTAGATATCGGTATGCTTTTTTTTATCACAAACATATATGCGAAAATTGATACTCAAATAGGGCCCACCTTCACTTATAAACATTTTCACTTAACACAAATTGTCAATAGCCATTCAGGCCCTTTTTTAATTTCAAAACACTTGAGTCATTTCAAAATACAAATTTATTACAAAAGTTACGGAATAACAATTCAATACAAAATAGAGAAATGCAATGCAGACGCGAATTGATCCCGACCTCTATCCTTCACTTGAAAGCTGTAGGTATACTCTCGTTGGCTTAACGGGGTATTCTTCTAATCCTGAAAAATATTTGCAAATTTTGGGTGAGTTTTGGAAACTCAGTGAGTGACCATCATCGATGGCTCACCCAATCGCATATCACATAATTGACACATCTCACTTTATTTCACATTGTTTCACACTTCACATTCAATACACTTAATCATTCATATAATGCAAATGAAGTGCACATGAGACTCACTTTCATTTATTATTATTGTTATGACCGAGTGCCTTTTTATACTAGCTCATATCCTTTAGTGGATACCGAGCTGTGTTATAGGACGTCCTATATCCCTAAGTGGATACCGGGTATAGTCGCATTCGAGCCCGCAACTATAATCACACTCTGAGCTTTAAGCTCTTTTTCATATTCTGAGCTTTAAGCTCTCTTTCACCTTCTGAGCTTTAAGCTCTTTATCCTGGTGACTCCAGTCATAACTTCCTTTATCTTACATGCATTCATGCAATGAAATGCATCACTCACATTTGTATGCTCTTATTCAATCATATTCGCTTATCATCGAACCCTAGTCCGGCATTCAACATATAGTTGAGAATTCACTTATCATCTTGCATGCAATGCACATTCTGAAAACACTTAATTCATCTTATTCACATACAATGAGCACTTCAAT
>JAOSBP010000006.1:16273874-16284434 GCA_027563825.1 Erythroxylum mucronatum
GCATGCTTATACTGTTATTGTGAAAAGAAATCGGTTAATTTAGATAAATGATTACTCACTAAGCTATAAGCTTAGCATGGTGGATTTGCCCCGTGTAGGTTCGGAGCGAAGAGTTTAAAGACTAGGACGAGTCAATCGCAATGGCCAAAGGAGTATGTTTTATCTTTCTCAAAACTGTATTTTGTTTCGTGTGTTTGGGCCTGTAAATATTCTTTGGAGTTTTGTTCTGAGATTATAAGATGTAATAAATGTGTGTTTGAGATTCTGTTTTGTTTGTTCTGTTTGTTCTGTCTTGGGTGGCATGCACATATCCTCCCAAGGGGTATTTGGGTGTTACAGCTTGTGGGTTAGGTTCTTCTTCAAGATTTTTCCTATTTTCCTCAAAGGTATGACCGACCCCATCATAAACCATTTGCATATAAGGGTTTTCAGTTTCTTCCACATAATTTGTTGTAAATCTAATCCCCCCTTCATACTCATTTAGGTTGACAACGATTCTGCTTGATTACCCCTTGCGGTGCTAGAAATGCCGAGTTTCCCATGTTGTGTCTACTTAAAATAATTGGGGACAAACCCTTTTCTCAGCAAATGCCCAGTAACTTCATCAATAGTAAGGAAACATTTGCGTTTGCACTTTTTACATGGACATCTGATCTTTGGCCCATCCATATACGCAAGTTGAGAACATGCATAATGAATAAAAGCTTCTACTCCCTCAACAAATTTAGGATTAATGAAACCATCAATAGTTTTTCGTCTATACATCCAAGATCTATCCTGAAAACTCATTTCTGGACAACAGTTAATCCATAGTTAGTATCATTCATGTTAGAAACAAATTTCAAAACATCTAAGATAAGAGATGTGAAAGAAGATCACAACTTCTCGTTGTGACCCCTAGACTCCTCGTATTTTTTACCAATAAGCCTCACAGTTACTATTGATCACAAGTTATAGGTTCAGGTTTATGGGTTGAGATCTAAAATATTTGTAAACTTAACATCAAACATATATGTTTGTAATCATATGTGTTAGAAGATAATTATTATAACACTAGTATATTAAATATGTACTAGTGTCAAATTTCATAAGTATTCATAAAAATATGAATACTTATTTTAATTAATTAGTTTAACATATACAATTAATAAAAAACACCCATGTAAAAATGCACACATAAAAAGTAATTAAAACCTCATCATTTAAGAAAGCATCAATGTTCATAACAGATTCACATAATTAAGGTAATTGGAACAATAATATAAGTCAAACTCGTCCTATATAAATTCATACATCATTGAAGTTCATACAACAAACAATTTTCAGTTTGTGGAAGCCAAAATCAATCAGTCATGTAATACGTTCAAATTCCCATTTTAACCCGCAAACAAATACCCATATTATACAACATTAAAAAAACGTAGTAAATAACAAAATCACTAACCTTAATCGACACACAGAACGATCTTTCTAAAGTACGTGAACAAAGATGATGACAAACCTATATGAAAAATATACAAACTGATACAAATTCAATTAAAATGTGTGGAAAATCATTGTTGACATGAGTCAAAAATATAAGGACATTAATGTCATTTGAATACCTGCAAAAGCTTTTCTTTAATCTCCTTTGAATTAGAAATACTGCCAAAAAATGAGTTCCTACAACCAATAAGAAAATTGTTCACAGTTTAGAAGCATTCTAGATGAAGATATGCCAGCCTAAAAACTCACATAAGCTAGATCACCATAAATGATTCAAATGCTTACAACAAACATCACCAAGATGAGAGACCAAATTATAAGATGCTTAAAAATCAAGCTTTCTAAACTAGTTGATTTCAAGATCTATTAAGCCAACCTAACTCATCAATACAAATGTTTAGGTTAAAAATAAATGGGAGAAAATTTTAAAGTAAAAGTATGAATCTTTTAATATGTTTATAAAGTTTAAAGATTTGGTTAAAAAAGAAAGTGGTTTTTAGATTAAAACTTTAAGAATTGATATAGGTGGAGAATATAATTTTCAGAGCTTTTCTAAACTGCAAAAAATTTATCACCCTCTTATAATTGTAAGATCTCCCTAACAAAATATAATAGCTAAAAGAAAGAATAAAACAATCTTAAATATAGCGAGAAATAGATTGAAAACCAAAATGATGCCTAAGGAGATTTAGGCAGAAGCATGTGTATGAGTGGTTTATCTTTTAAATTATAGTCCTAAAAAGTGTTTAATATATGTCACTCCATCATAAGCATAGAGAGGAGTGAAGCCTTTTGCATCATAATCAAGAGTGTTTAGCTCTATTGTCTCTCTTTATGTTCTAAAGAAAGAATGGTCCAAAGTTGATGATTGAAGTTATTTGTTTTTATTATATACAAAAAAAATTCAAAAGGGTACAAGTTTTTCCATCCAAGTAATGAAAATATTGTTATCAATAGAGATATTAAATTTAATGAAGAAACACTTATGGATGAAATCAGTCAAATAGAGGGATGTTATGATTTTTTAAAATTTTGCAGATTAAGAAGAAAATGAGGTAGTTTAAGATTCCAAAAATGATTTTTTTTCCTGTTAATCTCACTAATCCCATCATCTTAAGCATCATTATCCACATCGTTACTAATAAGCATAAGACTTTCAGTATATTAAAGACTTATCAAATTTTATGATAATCGTATTTTATTCTGTCTATTCACCGATATTGTTTCTTTAAAATTTAAAGATATTAGTAAGAATGAGAAATGGATTCATACAATGAATGAATAAATTCAAGCCATTAAAAAGAATGTTACTTGAGAATTTATTTCTCATATAAGAGATTATCATGTAATTGGATTTAAAAGAGTATAAAAAAATTAGAAAATCCCAATGGTGAAGTAAAGAGATACAAGGTAAAGCTTATAGATAAAGAGTATAAGTAAAAACAAGCCATTGACTATAAAGAGGTATTTGTCTATATTACTCACCTAAAAGCAATCTATCTATTAATATGTCTTACAGCAAAAATCATTGGATAATTAATCAATGTCAACTCCGATTTCCTTAATGATTGATCGTGCGTCGTAACGCTAATCAAAATTAAAATAACTAGACTACTATTGTAGCAGTGGCGAGTCTAGGTTGATCCCACAGAGAGTGTATGTAAAGTTTATAAAACGAAATTAATTGGTGTTTACACTAATGGGGGGTTTTGGATTTTTGAAATAAGAAAAATAAAATAAAACTAACTAATAAAAACAAATTAAAGAAAAAATTTAGAAAATGATAAAAGTGAGGAATTCGGTAGGGACCCGGTTCTTCGGTTCAATCTCGACCTACAGCCTGACTAAGCATATTTTATTAATTTGTTGTTGTTTGACCTCTCCTAGCAATTATTAATCGTGGGTTGAAAATTAACCTGAGTTTTCCCTTAGGTTTTGTTTAATCAAGATATGATCGTTAATTAAACCTAACTACTGAACAACCTAAGATACGATCTCTAGATTTAATTAGACAGTAGCATTACAAATTAGGAAAATCGATTAATCAAGGCAACAACTACATATGATGCGTCATTTAACCTAGGTCATGTTATCCCTAATGATTACAAATCATTAGTCGCTACATATGAATTTCAATTAACAATTACGGATTATATTGAAATTCTAGCAATGGGTTTTGCAATTAACAATCCAATGAATGCATTAAAATCATCACTCATAATACCCAATAGGTTCATACACAAATAATAACAAAAATCCAATTATCCATACAAAAACCCAATTAATTAAAATAGGATAATACAATCAATTTCTAATGAGAGAAAGAAACAACAAAATAATAATAAAAATACTTAACCCGGGTTGTCGGCATTGATTTTACCTCCGAACCAGCACCAGGACGTTTAGCACTTCATAGGTGTTTTCTCAATAAAAATACTTCAGCCCCCATCTTCACGCCTAGCCAAAAACTCCTTTGTTTCTTTTCCACTGCCCAATTCCTGTAGTGTCACTGTAGCTTAATCTTGTTCACGCTTCACTGCTTCTTTGGGCACCTAGGCTGCGTTTAACATTTAAGTGTATACATTAAACACAGCCCTCACGCCAGCTCCTTTCTTTGCGCCTCTTACTCGATTTATTGTTTTTGTCTGTGCGCTACTCCAGCGTCTGAGCCAGTAAGCCAAAGCAGTTTGCACCTCCAGCTCTTGTGTTCCTAGCTAATTGATTTTATGCTTGTCTTCTTTCTGCCCTCTAACTTCTTTTGCATACGTGACTTGCGTGACTTATGCGCTGATACCTGTTGCTTTTCCTGTTGTGTTTGTCCATTGCTCATTTAATTCCCTTAATTAATTTGTTTCTCCTTTGTGTAAAACATTGCGTCTCTACTAGTTCCCCTCTTGATGGGACAATTTATATTGTTGTCTCCCTAAACCTCTCTGTTCTCTGTTGTGTGACTTGCACTTTCTCTGTAGCATGCGTGTTTTGCTCCACAACTGTGTTGCCTCTCAAACGTCTGCCTTCTAGAGTGTTCCAACTTTGGCTCTGAGTTAATTGTTGCCTGTAGCATCGTCCCTCGTGCTAGGTGACTGAAGCTCCTTTATTCATTTAATTTGTTGTCCGTCTCCTCTTTGCTAATGTTGACAATTTTTATTTCCTGCCTTTAAATCCTTTCATCAACGTTGCGTCGTCATTTTTCTCATTACTTGCTGCTGTCCTCTTCCATATTTTAAGCCCAATGCAAGCAAAATCATGTTATCTTCTTCTTCCATAATTGTTCTATATTTCTTGTCTTATTGTTTTTTTCCCTCTTCTTCCTCCATAAAGACAAGAAAAAATAAATATCTGAAAAATGACCCATATGTAGTGCTTTCGACTCATTTTAATTTCTTTTCTTCCAAATTGTACCTAAAATCAAATATGAATTAAAGTGAGTATCTTAAACATTTTTATGTCAATAATTGCTAAGTGTAAATGATTAAAAATATCAACAATTAAACACATCAAAAATCGAAGTTTTAAGTCCCATGGGAAACGTAAGGAGCTAAAAATCATAAGCCTAAGTTTTGTTGATGGTTTGTTTGTGTTCTCCAATTAGGATTATACTTAGTCTCATTTCTCAACTTAACCCTTACGATGTTTCACAAAATGTCTAGACTATTTATCAATAACAAGGAGAGTGTTATATTCATATATAGAATTGAAAACAACATTAAACCACTATTAGCTTCTATTATAGGATTCAGGGCATAACATCTACCTTTCTAATATCTAAAAATTCCTTTCTCTTCAACTAATCCTACCCAGGGTGGCTAAAAACCCCTGATTGATAAAATCCTCGATAGGATTAATAACTAGAGCCATAAAGAGCTTTCCACTATAGGCAAATTTCAAATAATTAAATCAATTTTATCATATGTGGCAATTCACTAGGGATCATATGTAGTTTTGCCTAGATGTATCACCAAGAAGATAAATAGAATCCTTAAAATTTTCCTACGGTTTGGTCATAAGCTAAAATCCAAAGGAAGTTGAGTGAAGTGGTTTGAAATATGCCAACAACAAAAGTAAGGGGGCTAGGCATTATGGCTTCAAGAATATTAAACAAGTGCCTTCTAACTAAAAAGACATAGAGGCTGATTCAAGACAAAAAATCTATGTAGGTTAAGTGGGTGAATTCGTAGCACATTAAAGGGAAATCCTTATGGAGCTTCAAAATCCTTAGAAATGCCTCAATATTGATAATACATTAGAAAAACTAGAAACAAACTAAAATCACATTGAGAATACCAAGTTGGTAATAGGGAACACTTCAATTTCTAGTTTAATCCATGGTTCCCTTATGGTACTCTTTATCATATCCTTGAGTTAGAGGGATTGAAAAGCTCCATCAGATAAAATGCTAATGTTGCTTGTAGTTTAAGCATTCTAAAATAGTGCTCTAATAGGGATTTAACCTCAAATGTGGTTCAATTTCTATCCAAATTAAATTTGAAAAGGCAAGTAGACAAGGTTAAGCGGAAGTTAGAGGCTTTGGGATGATTCTCCACTTGGTCAACTATGCTTATTTAGAATGTGGATCATCCTCGTGTCAATTGACACCAGATTGTATGGTGAAAAAATTACAGTTCTAGGCATGCACACATATTATGGCAAGCTCTAAAATTAAGATTAGCCACGTTGGATAGAGTATGTAAATTCCTCCATATCCCTAACTAGGCACCTTATGCAAGAATTATGGTGAATCTCACGATCACCTATTCTTCCTATATCCCTACTCTAATAGAATTTGGAGATCTATAGTGGTAATGTGTGGTATTAATAATTCACCTACATCCTGGTCATTTATAGTAGAATGGAGCATACTTCACACTCACATGCAAAAAGGAGATAGATGGAGAGTTTGTATTGCATTAGCTTACCATATTGCTAGCATTTGATCTAAGAGAAATAATAAAATATTCCAATCCTTCTTGATCATTGCACAAGAGACTATATGGAGCACTATGAACAAAATCAAAATGTACATTAACACTTATAAAGGCAAACACACAATCAGTAGCAAAATGCTAGATAATTGGAACATTAGTCAAGGTGAACATCTAACATGCAACCTGATATGAAGTGCAAAGTCTGTCTATTCATAGAAGGAATGGTTTGTGGAAGCAAGGTGAAGTCTACATACAGTCCACACAATAAGTATAAGGAAGCAGGCTACTAGAACTTGTAGGAAGTAAAAGATGGTTAATGGGGCTTAGTGATGAAGCAACTGCTCTTGTACGAAGTAAGGATTAGAATCTACAGATAAAGCAAGGAAATGGCGTTCACTTGCTTGAACAATGCGTGGATCTCTGATATTTCTCCACCTATGTTTTATTGAATTAATCAAGCAGAATTAAGGATTTAATTAACTTAGAACAAGCTTTGTCATAATGCCAAGTGTAACCTAGCTAAGGTTGTACACTACCTAGTATTCTTTAAATGAATTATTAATTCTTTAAAAAAAAGATAAGGATTCTAATTCTAAATTCTTCCATTGGTCACTGTTTGCTAGGAGAAATCATAATAAAATGTCCAAGTTACTCATTGATGAGGATATAATTATCACTGATCAGAATGATCTCAAAATCTATGCTAGAGATTAATATACTAAAGTATTAGGAACTCCAGGCGTTAGGAATCCTACTTGCCTACTTCATGGAATTTCCATTTTTAAGGTAATCTCCCTTGAGTAGTATGAATTTCTTAAAAGGAGTTTCTCTAATGAGGATATAAGTGCAATGGCATTCACTATTAGTCCCAATAAAGTCTTAGGCCCTAATGGGTTTATTGGCTGCACTTATTAACAAAATTGGAGCTCCAATAAGTTTGATAAATGCAAAGTTGTTGATGAATTCTTAGATAATGCCAAGAAGTTGAAGGTACAAAATTGCACTCATTTATGTTTAGTCCCAAAAGGGGACTTTAGACCAATTTCTTATTGCAATACATTTTACTAAATCATCTACAAGTTGTTAGCTAACAGGATCAAAATATGTGCTTCCTTCATTTATTAGCCAATATCAAAGCTCCTTTTATACAAGGTAGAAGTAATGGAGACAATGTGTTGCTAGCATAGGAATCATTAAAGAACTACCATATCAAGTGCTCTGGAGCTAATTATGCTATCAAATTTGATATTCATAAGGCTTTTTACTCAGCAAATTAAGTTTATATTTTTGCTCTATAAGTATTTGGGTTCCCTAATAGGTTAACTACTTAGATCTCCTAATATATAACCACTACTTCATTTAGTGATTTGATAAATAAGGAAGCTAGTCAATCTATCAAGGGTTTTAGAGGGAAAAGGCAAGGTGATTCACTCTCCCCTTATCTCTTTACTATATGCATTGAGATACTTAATTGCATTGTCTAGAAAATTGTTCTTGCTGATCGTGGCTTTAAGAATTATAAAAGGTTTAACAAGCTAATTGTCACATATATTACCTTTGCTATTGATTTGTTATTATTCTATAAAGCTAATGAAGCCTTAATGGCTTGCTTAATGAGATCTTTAGAGGAATTTAGTGCTTATTCTGGGCTTTATATCAACAGCAATAACTGTGAATTTATGTTCTCTTATGTGGAACAAGCTTCTTATCCTAAGATTCTCATTTACTTTGTGGCTTGCAATTAAAGAAAGGCCCACTACCTTAGATAGAATAAGAGGCACTAATTAATATAAATTGTATGTTGTGTTTGATGGACTAAGAAACCAATATGCATCTTTTGTTTAATTGCCCTTCTTTTTATTTGTAGGGATGTTATTGGCTTTTGTAACTTGGATCTATAAATCAAAGGCTTATTGGGAATAATGTAATGGTTATGTTCCCTTTGTAAGGTTATGAAAGTTGTTGTATAGTTTGGTTCTTCGCAACACTATTTATGGTGTTTGGTGGGAAAGGAACAAGAGGATCTTCAAGGGCAAGTTCAACTTTCCAAAGCATGTAAGTGAGTGCAACATTAGATGTATTAGAGAGCTGCTTATAACTAGAAGTCAAAACTTGTCACTTTTATCACTTGTGAAATTAACTTCGTTCCTCTAATGAGTTCTAGTGAGTTGTCATAGTCTTAACATATTACACATTTGGTAACTTAATGAACTTTAATAGTCTTAGATTGTATTTGATGTATTGTTTTGTACATTTCATATAAACTACGGTTAATTATTAATGCAATTTATTTACTTAAAAATAACTTTGACTTGATTCTACAGTAAAAATTGCTCTTGATCACATCCTTCACCTATAAATTTGTGTATACATATAGTTAGAATTTATTATGAAAAATTAATACAAGTAACTATTACGAATTTATTAGAAAGCCTAACAAATTAAAAACACAATTTGTTGGGCCCCGATTCGTATTAAGCATGTTTAAATTATTTTGAGGCATGTTTAAATTATTTTGAGGTTTTAGTTCAATATTTTTAATTTGGTTGGAATAAATTAAGGATTTTATTGTGTAGGTTTTGATTATTAAATGGAGGGAATAGATTAAATGAGAGTTTTATAAGTAGTTTGAATTTTAAAAGGAATAAGTTGAATTAAAAGGGCAAATTAGGAAGTTGTATAGGGTTTTAAGGCTTAAGGTGAGTTAAGTGGGCTTTTAGCCCTTTGGCATGTCTTTTATATGAAGAGTTAGAATAAGTTGGTAATTAGGAAGAGCTTAAATGTTTTTAAGGCTTAAGGTTTATAAGATGGGCCTTGAAATTTTTATACTATGGAATGAAGAAGAAGTGGACTTTATAGTCTTTTAAATGGCTATTAAATGAAGAAGACATAATGGATTGCTAGGGAGCCCATAAAATTGTTAAGGTTTAAGGAGGGAAAGGTAGCTTGGGCCTTTAGCCCTTTTATATTGTAATTGAATGAATGAAGAAGAATGAAAGCAAGTGGGCTTTGTAGTTTTGTAAATAGCATATTACATAGTAGTTAAATTAAAAGAAGGAAGCTTGGGCTTAAGTTTAAATGGAGGCCCACGAAATTGGTAGCTTAGGTTTTAAGTTAGTTAGTGAAATAAAAGAGAATAAAAGGAAATAAAATGGAAGAAGCAAGGTGTGTAGTCGTATGGCTTAGTGTTGTTGGACGAAAATTGAGGAGATAAGAGAGGATTGTGATGCTATGTCGTTTAGCTATAGGATTTAAGTTAAGCATCTATTTTATTAAGTCTTGGAAGAGAGACCACCGAAACTTCTAGCACAAAAGAGAGGTTCACGATTTTTTCCAAGCAAAAGAGAGAAGACTTTCGAAACCATCAAAGAAGAGAGAGCAAGATGAAGGTGTCGGCCAAGCTAGGAGAAGAAGAGAGGTTAGTTTGTCTTGGTTTTGAAAGTGTTTGTGTGAGTCTTTAAGAAGAAGAGTTTCGAAAAATCCAAGAAGAGAAGAGAGGAAGAAACTTTCGGCAAAGAGGAGAGAGGAAGGAGAAGAAGAAAAGAGTTGGGATTTTGTTGGTCCTTGCTTTAGATAAGTGATTCTAAAGGTTTCTTGAAGAAGAAAGAGGAAGAGGAAGAGTTGATGAAGCAAATCAGTAGTCGTGGGTCATGCTTAAGGTAAGGTAAAATCCGAAATTTATGGTTTGATTTGTAGAGTTTGTCTTTCATGCTTTATGGTTGGAAAAATTCTTTGAGAGGGAATAAGAAAAATCTGATTTTATGGAAGCAAAAATCTGATTTTTGTGGGTTAGGGATTTCGGCAATTCTTGGTGCTTTTGTTAGGTTTTATTCTTTCTTGTTGCAAAAAGGTGGATTGAAGAGTTATGTATGGAAGAACAAGGAAAGGAAGAGTTTAATCTTCCTTTGAAGCAAATCAGAATTTTCGTGGGAGGGGTTTCTAAAATTAGGGATTTCAAATTTTATTAGTTATTTAGCTAAGTTTTGATGCTAATGGATTAGATAAATTATGGGTAAGGTTATAAGGAAGCAATATCATGTTTTCGTTTCCAAAAGATTGTGAATTTTGTTATGTCTAAGATGGGATTTTGGCTTTTTGCTTAAACATGGTGGTTTGAAGAGTGAATATGAAGGAAAGGGAAGGTTAGCTT
>JAOSBP010000006.1:16303996-16319937 GCA_027563825.1 Erythroxylum mucronatum
TCATATCTTTAGTAACATGGGCTGTCATAGCATAGTCATTAGTGTTACTATTCATATTTAATAACACTTATCACCTATTACCGTATGTCATTTTTGTTGTAGTGTTCATGAAATTTGGTTAATTATATCGAGTGTTATATCCCAAAAACTACAAGTTGTTCGAAAACAAGGACAATATTCAGAGCTCACCTTCAAAACATAAGTCAAAACTCTTAAAGGCATAATCAAAATTCGGTTCCTTCATGAAAGTTTTAGACCTATGTATCTAGTTTAATCTCCAATTGGAATTATCCAATTTGGAGGTCTATATGCTAAGATATGGTTGAATTCCATAAATCTGTTCAGTGAAACATATCCATTCAGCAAGGTACACATCCCAAATCAACTAATTTCGGTCTTATCATACAAGAGCAACACAAAAACACAAAAAACCTATTTCTAGTTATTTAGAACCCAAAATAGACGTTAGAACCAAGAATTAACCATTATAATAGCTATATACAATGCACTAGTCGACTAATATATCATATTGGTCGACCAATATGCATCTATAACACTAATTTTGCTAGGCATTGGACACTAATCGACCAATGTTGTTATAGACTCAGGATACATCAATTTTAACAACTTTAACCTATATTGGTCGACTAGTAATCTATATAGATTGACTAATAATCCAAAAAACATTATTTTAACAACTTGAAATGCTTAAATTCAATTTGATGAATTAAAATATGAATTAAACACTTCCTAAAATTTTCCCCAAAGCTTGTTTTAAAGATCAAGAGGCTTTTACATAATGACATTAAATGAAATGTTTATACATAGTGTTTTTTAGATCATCATATTAACAAAGTGAGATTATAAATAACAATACAAAATGTAAAATGACTATGATGAACCTTAATCTTCTTTTACTTTTGTTTTGACCTTCATTTCGTTGGTTGTAAACTTCAACTTCTCTTGTTTAACTTCACAAACTATCTTATTGATTTTATGGCATCATTTTGTTATGATCTTTCTTTTCATCAAAATAATAAACATATTAGAGGTAATTATATTTTCTTATCATCAAAACATCAATTGGAACCTCCATTTGTTCAATAAGCTCAATTGATAGTTATTGGATATAACATAAACTATATAGAGGTAGATGAATGATCAATAAATGATTCGTCACCCTAAAATGATTAGAGAGAATATTTCACTATTTTCAATTAATATTAATTTGGAAAATCCTTGGCCAAGATGGAATAATACTTTAAAATTAGTTATCAAATGTCATTAATAGAATTGATTGCTAATAGTTGAGAACTAATATGAATAGGCACAAATATAGTAGAGATTGCTTCCATGCTATGATGAAAAGATTAAATTATATAGAATAATCATGCGTAGAACTGTAGTTAAAACCACTTTGATATTCTTAATATTTGAATACCCATGACGTGTTGCTAGACACTAATATTGATCTATGGATCCAAATTGCTTAATTACAGTATTAAAGATAAATAATCCTAAATATGATTTAAGATTATAATTTATATACATTGCCAACATATTTAAAAACATAATGGGTCATATACAAAGAATGATTAATAAGAAAAAAAGGCAATTTAATCAAGTCATACTTAATTATAAAGTTTGAAAACTTTAAGAATAAGTATGAGATAATTAATAAAAATGAACTATATAAGATATTGGATCATATTTAGGCTTGATTAATATTTAATTAGAATTAGTTAGTTTAATGAAAATTAACATTTTATTTCAATTAAATTACTAAAAAAAATAGACTTAAGATCTAAAGGAGTTAGCACTTATTTCCTATCCTATTTATACCACTTGTAATATTCTCTTATCTTGCTCGTGTGAATACTGTTAGAGGACAAATAGGTATGAAGCTACAATCGTTGCAATGAGTCAATTTAAAAATGATTAAAGAGAAATATCAAGAAAATAAACAGGTTACATATTAAAGTACATTTTATGTTTATTTTATTATATTATATTTTATATATTAATCATGATATAAAAATTAAGTTATATTGACTTTTGAAAAGTTAAATACATTTTTTATTCAAATTGGAATTTCTTCTTGATTTCCCAACATTATAGACGGTCGTCTAATTATTACAGTAAGTCCTCTCACAAAATTTTAAAAGCACATGAGATTTTAGACAGGATTAATAGCATCGCCACAAGAAGTTGACGGTATTTTGCCCTTAAATCTTTATACAAGTCGCCCTTCTGGATTTGATGAATAGTACACAACTGGTGGGTTAAGGTAAGGAATGAGGAGCGCACGAAGAGGACACGGATCAACCGACCATTAAAAAAACGCGGTTTTGTACTTCCTCAATAATTGCATTGGACCTAGGCCTAGGAGGGCCACTTGCCCGTTCTCTGTTTAATCTAAGTTTGAAGGTTTCAACGTCTCGTATTGACGCTTATTGGCAGTTGGCAGAGAAAATAGGCTTTTTGTAGAGAATATGTAGAAGGAGAGATTCAGTAGCGAATAACATCCCATCTTTATAATTTGTTTCTCTTCCATTTGCTATCTCTAGCATCTTTTGTCTCTCCTCTTTGTTCTTCTACGATTCTCCTCCTATATCTCTACAGGGTGGCCATTTGATCTTCTTGAGTATGATTTTTTCAAGCTCGATTATTTAGACTCTTCTTATCATCCTTTTAAGTTATATCTGAATGCTTTTTCTGTTCACCAATCGTTTCACTCTTTTCCCACCTTGTTTCTCTTAAAGCTGTTTGCTTCGATGCATTTCAATGAATTCCACGCGTTCCCTGTTTCTCTCTCCGTACAAACTGCCTTCTAATTCTGTCATCTCACAGTTTTAATACGGTAATCGATCTGGGTTGTCTTTCTTGACCTCAAAGTTTTTAGCTTTCCTCCTTCCAAAACATACTTTTCCTATTCAATTTTAGTTCTTCAAATTGAACATAGGAGGCGGATTTGTTTTGGAGATTAAGATGATGATGATGACTATGGAAGGAATGATGGATAAGGGGGTGTTGGATGACGTAATAAGGAAGCTGTTGGAGGGCAAAGGAGGCAAGCAAGTGCAGCTCTCTGAGGCAGAGATCCGTCAATTATGTGTTAATGCACGACAAATCTTCCTCTCTCAGCCTAATCTCCTTGAATTAAAAGCTCCCATTCGCATATGTGGTCAGCATTTACCTTATCCTCTTGATATTTATTCCTTATCCTGGTATTCGATTGTGCTCTTCCATGTTTACTTGGTATCACGCGGTATTGTAATTTTCATTTGGATGCCAAACGATTTTTTGGATGGAATCGTTGAGAGAGGTTTTTGTAAAATGGTGGGTATCAATTCGGGCTTTTGTATCTTTTTTTTTTTTAATTTGGGTTGGCAAGGAATTAGTAACGATATATATTTTCCCTCCATATTGGGACGGTCTGCACATATGGATCATTTGATGAACTGCTTTTTAACCTTGGCATATCAGTCCGATTTTGGTACTTATGTAGGGTATTCATGTTAGTGGGGATAAAGCGGTTGAATTTTAGGGGGAGATGTTTTGAGAGGAGGGATTGATATTAATATCTAGTAATTATAATTTGTGTTCTTCCGATTGCATTTTCTTCTCAGTCCCATGATTGAATGTATTGCTGAAATGAGAAACCTGTGTAGTCATCTTCATTTCGTACAATTCACTATCAATCGGTATATATCTAACCTATTGCCCTGTTCCAGGTGATATACATGGACAATATCAAGACCTTTTGAGGGTATTTGAGTATGGTGGATACCCGCCATCTGCTAATTACTTGTTTCTTGGAGATTATGTTGATCGAGGGAAGCAAAGTTTGGAGACTATATGTCTGCTTCTGGCCTACAAAATCAGATATCCTGATAAAGTTTACCTCTTAAGGGGAAACCATGAGGATGCAAAGATCAACAGAGTATACGGATTTTATGATGAGTGCAAAAGGAGATTCAATGTGAGGCTTTGGAAAATATTTACGGACTGCTTTAATTGTTTGCCGGTGGCCGCACTCATTGACGAAAAGATACTATGTATGCATGGGGGACTGTCTCCAGAGATGGAAACTTTGGACCAAATAAAGGAAATCTCCAGACCTACTGAAATTCCAGACAGTGGACTGCTATGTGACCTCCTTTGGTCAGATCCTGATGCTAAGGTTGATGGCTGGGCAGACAGCGATCGAGGGGTGTCGTGTACCTTTGGGGCTGACAAGGTGGCGGAGTTTCTCGACAAGAACGACCTGGATTTGATTTGCCGAGGTCACCAGGTAAGGCTATACCATTTCAAGATGTAATGTTCTGAAACCAATCTTTTCTAATTTTGTATTGTATTTAGGTGGTGGAGGACGGATACGAGTTTTTTGCGAAGCGAAGATTAGTGACAATATTTTCAGCTCCAAATTATGGTGGCGAATTCGACAATGCCGGCGCTTTATTGATCGTAGACGACTCACTAGTGTGTTCGTTCGAGATATTAAAACCAATGATTTCAGCAAGCAGTTCAAAATTGCCCCTGAAAAAGGTAAAGAAAATCTTCATTCATATGAATACTGATTTCTTGTTAATTTACTACATTTGATTTCCTCCTTGTTTTTGTTCAAACAGCCACCGAAAATTGGAGGCGCCTAAAAAGGCTTCTGAAGGACGAAGACCGCTTCCAGAACAGTTCTGCAAGGGAAACCCAACTTGAATTAAGGAAGAGAATCGTTTAATCTTCCTTAATTCAAGTAGCAGAAATTTTTTAATACCAATTCAACTGATTATTTGACATTTTTATCTGCAGGAAAGTTATTATTACGTACATTGGGTAATGTGCATGTGCTACTTGTAACTATCAATTTGAGTATATATGTGAATATCCCTTCCCTTTTGGCTTACATTACATATATATGTGTATAGATGTGGCTCAAGTTTAATCGGTTTTCACAAAATGTTATACATCATAGTACAAAGTAAAAGTAATCCGTGCTGTTAGAGTAAAAAGGTAAAAAGTGGACACTTGAATCTGTCTTTACCCATTGCTTTGGTGTACAAATCAATCACTTGAACACTACTCCAAACTTTCTTCGTTAGCGCCTCTACTCACTGAACTCTCTCCTGAACAAAGTAGCAATCCATCTCCACATGCTTTTTCCTTTTATGAAAAGCCAGATTCATTGATATATGCACCACAGCTTAGTTGTCGCAGTGGAGTATGGTCGACCTCCTTTGCTATGCTTGAAGTTCCTTCAGTAACCATCTCAACCACAATATCTCACTTACTGTTGTGGCCATTGCTCGATACTCTGCCCCTGCTGAAGACCTGGCTATAACCGTTTGCTTCTTCGATCTCCAAGAAATAGGTGACCCTCCTAATGTGATAAAATAACCTATACATGACCTTCGAGTCATCCTGCAACCTTCCCAATCAGCATCGGTATATGCTTTTATATCGAGCTCTTTGCTTCTTTTCAACAAGATTCCTTGTCCTGGCGTACCCTTTTATCGTTGCTTCCATATGCGCATCTCGTGTTGCTACCACGGATTGGCTTAGCGTGTTAACTACAAACACTATATCTGGCCTTGTCATTATCAAATACACGAGTTGTGAAAAGTATAAATTTAAATATAATTAACTATTGTACAACTGAACGATATATGACTATCCTTAACAATAGTTTATGGTTTCTATTAAAATACTCGATGGCTATCATGTAAAAGTTAATTTTTGGACCTTTTAATATCATAAATTTTAAGTAATCTAAAATAATAAAAATATTTTTTAGAATAAGTAAAATCACAAAAGAGGTTTCTATCTTCTACCCTTTTGAAAATTATGTATCCATTGTTTTCCCTTATATTCTTTAATGAATTTCTAAATATTATAGATATTTTGATTAGTAGTTGAATGGTATTTTTTTTCCATTGTTCTATGCAATGCATCTTTAGATCTTTTAGAAACTTTAATTAGCATATGTGTTTTATATAATTTACCATGTACTATTTAATGTTTCTCTTTAATTTTTGGATACTTTAATTAGAATTCATATATTATGTGATTTCTAAAAATTTGATATTTAATTTGAAATTTGTTTAAATGACTTGAAAATTGCATCAATAACCTTGATTCCTTTTATATATATATATATATGTTGGCATAATATTGCAAAAATTTTAAAGAGAATATATTTTAAAAGTTCAATTGTCATTTGATTTTCAAATTGAACTCACATTACAAAAAAGGCATGGATTGAGGAAGACTTTTTCAAAATTTTCAAAGTTTAATGTATGATAAAGGTTATAATGTGAGCTTTGTAGGTAAATCATGTATTGATAAAAGAGTAAAGAACAATTATAAAGTATTTATTGAAAATATGAGAGTGAATGTGTCTGCAATTATATAATTTGTGTGTCATATATGGCACTTATCAAATCGGGATGTGAAGCACTTAATATTTATGAATGATGACTCTTGGATGTGACACCAATGATTAATATCGAGCTGATTGAGAAACTTAATAAACACTACGTACCTTGTCGATGGACTTTCAATAGTAATGTTTCAAAGAGACAAAGTGTTCAAAAAATGTCAAATGCTAAAAAAATTTCAAGAGCAAGAGATTGATGACGACTTCTAGACCTTACAACTTTTGCAAGCTTAGGAAATAAGCATTGTTCATATGGAATTGATGATTAATACAATGTATTCACTTGGAGTTTTATTTATTATTTATAAAGATGAAAGTTGTCATACATTTGTTAAGCCTGGTACTATAATTCAAAATGAAAATATTTATCAAATGAATATATTAAGAGTGATCATAACAGGAAATCTGAAAGTGATATTTTAGTTATCTTTAAGGAAAAAGGCATATTTCATAGCTCCTTTAAATTTAAGACACTTCATTAAAATGAAGCAGTTGAGAGGAAGAATAAGACACTTCAAGAATGTTTAGGACTTTGCTTAGTGAGTACAAATTGCTTAAGTACTTTTTGGTTGAAATCATTTCAACAAATTGTTACATTAAGAATCAGTTGTATTTTAGGCCATTATTAGTACCAATTGTTTAAGTACTCCTCTAACCATGTTTACAAGTTGTATAAAGCTTTACGTGCACTTATGTAAGTAGCTAAGGCCTAATATGATAGTCTTGGTACCTTATCAAAAATTATTTCTGTAAAGGTAAGATGTGCCACTATTTATTAAGAAGTATGTTCATTGTATAAGTTTATGTTAAGGATATTATTTTTGGTATTGCTAGTGAACTTTTAGGAAAGGAATTTTTTAACACTATTAGCAAGGAGTTTGAGATGATCATGATGATATAATTGAATTTCTTTTTTAGACTTCAAATCAAGGAAATGAAAATTTATATTCATATATAAGTACACCAATAGCTACAAAAGAATTTTGACATGAAAGAGGTAAACTTGTTTGACACACCTATGAGTATCACCATAAACAAACAAGCATAGAAAAAGGTACAAAGTTTATAAGAAGTTGTATCAATGGATGAGTAGAAGTCTTTTACATCTTATTGCAAATCATTCTAAGATCTTATTTGCAAATACATACGTGCTTAATTTGAGGATTCACCCGGAGTGTCTAACTTACTTTCTAAAAGGATATTGAGATTTGTTATAGGCACATCTTCCTTAGGTCTTTAGTATCCTAGGATAGATAATTTAAATTTTATATGAGGGCTAGCTAATAAGGTTATGTTCTTAGCATGATTTTGAGACCATTTAACTTGTTTTTGGATGATTTCTATAAAATTTAATATTCTTTGTGGCTTTTTTATAGGCCTTATTTTATTCCAAGATGAAGGAAGGATGAATTTAGTCAAGTTAGAGCGAATTTGGAGAAACTTTATATTGATTTTGGATGAACATATGTTGTGTATGTTCCTATATTTAGTAACACAACCAAAACATGAAACTTTTTCTAAATTGTGTAGCCAATTGATGCATTCTTTCTCTTTGACAACTTGGTATATAAAGGAACAATGACGTAAACATGGCCTTATGTTCCTCCTATATTCTAACCTAGTTTATTCTACTTATTTGAAAAAATTTCACATGAAGGAACGCCCCCAAACATAGTCTTATGTTCAATAATATGACCAAGAAATGGACATGTCTTCATAGCCTTCGGATATGTGTTTAATAGATGCACAGTAGAGAATGTCTAAGCCAATACAACTGTAAAATGAATCCATGTTAGTAACTTTTATTAGTATTAATCTTTACATAAATTATGGTTTCTATTCACCAATAAGGACCCATGTCGATTTTGTGCTGGTCGTAATTTTAGGGATTCTTAGTGATAAGAAAGGAGAGAGGCTATGAGAGTCAAGAAAAATTCTATTGGAGGATGAGAGTATAACCAAAGTAGAGTGAATCCATTAAAAGGAGCATTTTAAGATAGGAAGGAAGCAACAAAGTTCATGATTCCATCAAGATCCAACCAAGAAAATCAAGACTCAAGATCTGTGAGAACTATTTCTTTCATCCTGTTTTCTTTATCATTGATCGTTAGTTTTCTTTTTCTTTTTATAAACTAAATTAACGTAAATTTAGATATGATAAAAAACCAATGCTATTGTTTGAATTAAATCTTTGATTTAATATAAGACCAAATACTTTTTTCGAATTATTCATGAGTTTACATTGTGTTGAATTGAAGTAGCATAAATAGAAGATTTTGATCATATGTATATATGAATTAAGAAATTATGTGTATAATAGGTCATGGCATGAAAAAAGGGAATTTTATGGGATCCTAGAACTAAGATCATATAAGTATCTTACGTTTGAGTCAAATCCTACTAAGAAAATTCATAGAACAAATTAATGCTTTCTTGGGGGTTTTGATTTGAGATAACTTTTAGTTAATCAACTTAAAGATAGGGTCATACATATTAAGAGAGAATACAATTGTAACTTCAAAATTACTATTAGCCCAAAAAAACTAGGGCTAATCATTGAATTAAGAAAAATGAAGCATATAAAAGGATATAGGAAGATCCTTCATCTAGATCTTATTTGTCTGTTGGTTGTTTCATCCGTATATATTGCTTTAATTTGTTATTTGTTATTTTAGTTTATTTAATCTTATAGTTTAAATAAATAGTTCATTTTTAGATTAGATAAGGAAAGATGATTAGTGATAGTAGTTATAATCCTTATGAGATTGACACTCATTCTTATTAAAATATACTATAAAAATGATAGGTGCAATTGTCTTTAGTGATTTTTCTTTTATTATTGTTTTATGTTTTAAATTTATATAACTTAGTTTTTTCATTGTTATAAAGGACTAATATATTAGGAATATTTTTATTTTGATCAATCTAATCATTTTTTTCTTTATTTTTATTTATTTATTTATTTTAGAACTTCCTTTCTTAATTTTGTGTTTGTGACTGCATTTCAAATTTAATTTCTTTAATGTATGGCTACGAGTAGTCCTAGAGTATTATTATAGCCATAGATAAAAATAGAATGGACATTACTTTGAAATTTAAAGGAGAGAAACCTAGAAGTTCTAAGAATGCAACTACTATACAAAATGGCAGGACAAAGAAGATATTGCACTATAGGCGACTGCGTTAGACAATTGATTAAATCTATCTACAAGTGCAAATAATTGATTGTAGTAAGCAACAATTTTGGAGTATTTTAGGTTATCAATCTTGAGGACTATAACTATTAAACTTATTAATCCTAGCCAAATAATTAAACTAGATAAAACTAGAATTCAAAAAAAGTAAATCACTAAACTATGAAAGAAAGATAACTGAATAGCAAAAAAGGAATCAAGATAAATAAACACTATGGTTCTAAGGTTCACATATGAGAACTTTAAATTCTCTTGCAAGAATGATTATTAAGGTTGAAATAACAATTAACCTAATGTATCTATTTCCTCTCGAGGCACATAAGTATGCTCAATTAAGTAACCACCACCTCTTAATGTGCATCTCAACCTAATCGAATTCATTAGAAATATTTAATTTATTTAATTATCACACTAGTTTAGGGAATCCCTTTCTTTATTCTAGAATATTTATTCTTCCAGTGCACATATTAAACTGCACCTTTGTGTCCTTCAAACAATCCATAATATTAAATATGTGGTAATTAGACATAAATCCAGTAATTAATAGCAAACATAATAAATTAAACCAAATGATAATCATTCATGAATTAATAATCCAATATCCATCATAAACTACATCCTTTAACCTAATTAGGGATTTAGCTACTCAACATAATGAAAACAAAATTTAAAAATCAATCTTAATATAAAAGAAAGTAGATAAGAAAAGATTGAATAAGATATCATAAATTACATCCATGTTGAGGTTGACCTCCTTCCAATCCTTTCCGTAAATCATTTCTTAATATTAAAAAACTCTAAAACAATGCTAAAATATAAGGTAGAAGTCACACACCTCTTATAAAGCCCTTAAGAAAACCCTAATATAAGTATTTATAGGAAATGATCACACCAAAAGAGTTCTAAGGTAATTAAACTTATTGTAAATCCATCTTTCTTTGGGACAAATGTTAATGTATTAAGCCTTGACAGACAATCCAACTGTAGAATCAAAATGAGTGAAATGCACTAAAGTTTAGTGACTTTCAAGGATTACAAGTAGGACCTAAAAGATGTGTAAAATGGAAACTAGACGTTCTAAAAGGCAAGAAGATAGTGCTTGTCTTGCAATATGTGATATTGTATACTAATTTGAAGCCTTATGTGTTGCACATACTGTTTGCTGAATTACTCCATAGGAAGGAATTTGTCTTAAAAAATCCTATAATTTCTTTCATCTCAAGTTGATGTGAATATTGATGAGAGAACCATCCATAAACATTTATAGGCAGTGCTATTAGAGTGTTTTCTATTTTAATTACAAACTCTAATATTATCTAGGTTATTTAATTCCTCAGTTGTCAAACATCTTCTGCAGAGTTCCTTCCATATTCCTCTATTGTAGTTGCAATTGAATAATAAATGTTCAGTGTTTTCCTCGATTTCTTAACATAACCAATTTGTGATGTGCATATATATGGAGATTTATCAACAGTTTATAACTTTCCTTTCATTGTAATCCATAGGGTAAATGCAGCTCGAGGGTTGATATAATTACACTAGACAGTTTTGGTCCAAATCACTTTAGGTAGATGTTTGAAGATTAACTTCTTGCAAGACTTATTAGTGAATCTGCCGTTAATGGTGTGTTTTATTCATTTGCAATAATATATGTTTGGAAATTTTCATTTAAGAGAGGTACAGACAGTGATGGATGTTGGAATATCTCCTGGTCTAATAGAGCTGCTACAATTGAGGCATTAAGTGAAATTAAAGATATGAGAGATGATGCTTGATTTTCATTAATAAGTTGCCCACTAAAAGCTAGTTATCATACCAAAAGCTAGTGGATTCTTCATTCCCTATCAATGCAATAAAGTCATATTGAAATCTATTTCTCAATTTCAAAATTGCTTTTCAGTTTGAGGAGGGGAAGTGTTTAATATCAAGAGCCCATATATTTCTATCCTTGATGAAATAAGTATGAATCCATTTGCACCATAATGATTGTTTATAGCCTTCTTGAATCATTGGGGTGTAAACCTCACTCCATTTCACTTTGCTTCTACAAGTTCTATCCTTGTTACCTGACCACAAAAAGTTATTAAGAACTTTGTCAATTAATTTGGTGATGGACTTTGGAAAGGCCAGATGAGTTACCCGATAAGTGTTAATGGAAGTCAGTGTTGAGATTATGAGTTGGGCTCTTCCTGCTACTGATAAATGCCTAAAGATCCAGGATAATATTTTGGATTGAATTCTATTAAAGAGATCCATGAAGTCTTTTATTCTCAGTCTTTGAGAAGAAATGAGAATTCTTAGATATCTTATTGGGAGCTCTTGTTGCTTGAAGCCAACGATATCTGAGATCAATTGCTTACTACTGGAAGCACTCCTTAAGAGATAAATGTTACCCTTGGAGTAGTTTACCTGCAATTTAGAATATCTTTGAAAATTTTAAGGTTTTTCATTAATGTAGAGGTAGATAGTGCATCTACTTTAGACAATAAAGTCATATTGTCTACAAAACAAAGATTAGTCAGTTTGAGTTTCCTACACTTTAAGTGGTATTTGAAGCCCTTTGTTCTTTCAATAACCCTCATGATTATCTTATGGAATGTCTCCATGATAAAGCCAAATATGTAGGGTGATAATGGATCTCCTTGTCGAATTCCTTTACAACTCTTGAAGAATTTGGTTGGCTATCCATTCACTAGAATGCTATATGAAGAAATCATTATGCACTACTCAATCCATTGAATGAAAGAACCTAGGAATTCCATAGTATGGAGGATATTGATGATAAAGTTCCAGTTGACATTGTCATATGCCTTTTAAAGATCAATTTTGATGCAACAGTTAAGATTGCTCTTCTTTTTGGAGCAATTACTAATGAGCTCTTGAAGAATGAGCATGTTATCTCCATTCACCCTCCTAGATATGTAAACTCCTTGGTTATGACTAATATGTTTACCAAGTAATCCTTTAATTCTTTAAACAATGATCATTGAGATAATTTTATAAATGGAGTTGCAACAAGATATAGTTTTAAATTCAGAAAATTGGCTCACCTCACCTTGCTTTGGAACCAAAGTTATTAATGTCTTATTAATCTCTTTTAGAAGTGTGCCCTTGTTGAAAATTTCAAAAACTACTTCTGAGATCATGTCTCCAGTGAGAGACCATGTTTTGTTAAAGAAATTAATAGTGAAACCGTCTAGTCCTGATGCTTTGTAAGAGTGGAGTGTAGCAACTATTTTCCTAATTTCTTACAGGATAATAGGCCTGTATAACAATTTTGCATCATGAGAAGTTATAGAATCCTTCAACACCTACTGGAGGAATTGTATAGATGAATGTTCTTCAAAGGGTTTGTTCATCAAGTCATTGAAGTAGTTGAAAGCCCCTTCCAACAACTGGTTCTAAGAGTTAATATTGATATCATTATGTTTGAGATAAACTATTTTGTTTCTAACTTTCATCTATACTATGGGCTTGTGAAAAAATGAGGTGTTCCTAACTCCATTCTTTAACCAATTAAGCCTAGCTTTTTGCTTCATTAGAGAAGAATCATAAAGGATTTCTTATGTGTTGCTATATAAAGCGCCCTTTTCTTTTAACTGCGAAATGTTGAAAAAGTTTTATATCTAATAATAAAACTCTCAATACCTGCAAGTATGCAGAGCATATCTTGTAGTATCGAAAGACATCATTTCCATGAGGATTATGCAATAACTAACAGTTTAAACCTAACTTTGTCTAAGGTAATACGAAATTGAATTGAATAAACAAATCACAGAAAGTAAAACAAATAAATAAACAAAACAAGTAAAGAATAAAATAGTTGAGCTGCCAATAAAATTTAGAGATAGAATACTTAGGACTTATTCTTTCCTTATTTTGTTTAATTAATTATTGTTGATTCAATTATGTGTTTGATCCTAGATTTCATAAGGTATTGATTACTCTCTCTTAAGAACTAATCAATTAACTCTAATTGAATCCGAAAATTCAAGATTTATAGCCTCTTGACTCCTAAAAATTTCCATAACATTTTCAATTAGATCTGAAGCTATGTAATAGATAATTAATTTCTGAAATAAAATCTCTCTTGATCTCTCTTTGAATGATTGTTAATTTGATAATTGCGGGACTTATTAAACTATTAACTCTTATTGCATAATCTAATTTGATTACTTTGACTCACTCTCTATTTATTGTCGAGTATAAGCATGCATAATTATCACAAACACTAGAATATGTATTGAAATCAATAATAATTAAAGTCACAAAATAAATCTAGAATAAATCCTAATCTGGAATTTAAAAATTATGAACATGTTAAACATCCTGGAATTCAGATTACATATCAAGATTAATGAAATAACTAAAGGAAAAGAAGAAAAACTATATTGGAGACTTGATCTAGAAAGTTGGAATCCCTGGATGTTCTTCTTGATCTATTGATATATGCATATTTGAATATATTTTTACACCCATATTTGATGTATTTTGCTTGATATTTTATACTTTTGATGTATATTTGGTACTTAATTTGCTCCAAATGTGTATAATTTGCTCCAAATGTGTATACAGATTATAATTGCCTTCACGAACTTAAAGGAAAAAAATTTGGACAAAAACACGACATAAAAAAAAACTAAGATTCGATGCACAGAATGTTAGACAAGCATCCTTGTTAGACAATTTCAATGTTCCCTATTATTTGGCATCAATCACCTTATGCCACAAACTACCAAGCATCCTTGAAAAAAATTTGGCCAATAAAAGCCACATTTTAAGACTCAAGTCACCATTTTGTTCGCTCCATAACATTGCATCAGTATGTCTAACATCTCTTCCTCTGGAATACACTTTGATTAGGTCATCTCATAGATAATTGATACACTCATACAATAACCTCTTTTTGTGATGGTAGGACAAATATAAAGGGAGAACACTGCTTGCAACAAAGTTTTCTATATCAGTGTACCATGGTACAATAAGGTAGTTGAGCAACATCAAGGTTTCATTGGGCAATCACTCATTATCGTATTTGCTTTGCTCTAATTTCCTCCTTCAAGACATGATAAGTGGTCAACCACCACATTCTCCACTGCCTTCTTGTCTCTTATCTCAAACTCTTATAAGAGCAATACCCATCGGATAAGTCTCAATTTCATGTCTTTA
Organism: Erythroxylum mucronatum; assembly: GCA_027563825.1. Taxonomy (NCBI): domain Eukaryota; kingdom Viridiplantae; phylum Streptophyta; class Magnoliopsida; order Malpighiales; family Erythroxylaceae; genus Erythroxylum; species Erythroxylum mucronatum. Next base: position 16,318,793 of record JAOSBP010000006.1, read on the forward strand.
TTGGCGAAGAGATACTTAAACGCAGTGTGATCGGTAAAAATGATCACCTTGGATCCCAAGAGATACGACTGAAACTTGTCGCCTGTGAATAGCACCAATTGTAACTCCTTTACAATAGTGGTATAATTTAGTTAGAGTCCCGTTAATGTCTAACATATGTAGCCTTTTGATTTGTCATTGACCCATCACACCACCCACAGCTTGTTCGCTAGCATCGTACATGACTTCAAATGGTAATGGCTAATCTAGTGTCGTTAAAATTGGTGTTGAAATTAGTGCCTTTTTCAATCAATTAAACACAGATAAAAAACTATCATCGAAATTAAAAGGTACATCCTTGACTAATAGATTCGTAAGAGGTCTTACAATTAATGAAAAGTCCTTAATGAAGCTTAGGTAAAATCCTACATTTCCTAAAAATGATCACACGCCCTTGACATTAATTGGTGGGGCAAGCTTCTTTATGACTTTTATTTTGGCTCTATCCACTTTAATACCTTGGCATCATATTTTATGTCACAATACTACACCTTCGTGCACACACTTCTTTTAATTAATAACCAAGTGTAATTCTTCACATCTTTGGAGTACGCTACCCAAATTTGTTAACCATTGCTCAAGAGAGCCTCTAAAGACTCAAAAATCGTCCATAAAAATTTCCATTATGTCCTTTATCATATCTACAAAGATAGACATCATGAACCTTTGTAATGTAGCTAGAGCGTTGCATAACCTGAAAGGCATTTGTCTATAAGCAAATGTTCCATAAGGACATGTAAAAATGGCCTTTTCCTAGTCCTGCGGATAGATAAAAATCTAATTATAACTCGAATATCTGTCCAAGAAATAGTAGAATTAACATCTAGCCACCCTTTTATCATTAGATCTATGAATGGAAAAGAAATGTGATCATTTTTAGTCACTTTGTTGAGCTTGCAATAGTCAATACATACTCTCTATCCTATAACTATTCGTGTGGAAATCATCTCCTCACTTTCTGTTGGGTCCCCGACCCACCCACAAATCGATATTGTCCACTTTGGTATTTTATGGGAATTGATCCCTCAACCTCACAGTTTTGTAGCGTTCAAACGCTTGCATCTTACTATTGAGCTAACTTAGCTCAATGGTAAGAGGCGAGCGTT
>JAOSBP010000006.1:16320037-16336096 GCA_027563825.1 Erythroxylum mucronatum
CTGTTGAGGTACTTGTAACCTCATTTTGGACTTATGATTGAGAGATTGTTGGCTTTACTTTGACATCCTATTGTGGCCACATATTGTTATATTAATCTGGGGATTTGTTTTTGTTGTTCATTGATGTTGATTATGCTGTCTAAGCGGGAGAATGATAGAATTTTATCATAATTGTGGACTAGCATAATAAACATAATTTTGTACAAACCCTGACTAGCTTAATGGTAAGAGGCGAGAGTTTGAACGCTACAAAACCGTGAGGTTGAGGGATCGATTCCCAGAAAATACCACAGCGGACAATACCGATTTGTGGGTGGGTCTGGGACCCAACACTTTCACTCTCCATTAAAGTCATTCCTCCTTTCTTTGGTACACATTATACCGGGCAGACCCATTTACTATCTGAAATTGGGTATATGATACATATGTCTAGCAGCTTTACTACTTCTTTCTTGATTACTTCCTTTATGTTATTATTCTTCATTGGTGTTCCCCCACTGCTCTACTTCCTTCTTCGAGGTTGATCCTATGCATAACTACATTCAAACTTATACCTTATATGTCAGATATTTGCCATCTCATGGCCTTCATCTGCTTTCTAATGATTTTCAACACCTGACTCTCTTGTTCCGCATCTAGTTGATTGGAAATAATGATGAGTAGAGTTTGGCCCTCACTTAGAAAGGTATACCTTAGGTATGTGGGTAACGGCTTCAACGCTAAAGTTGGTGGCTTTTTAGTGGAGGGTGTTACAGGTGCTTTGGTTCTTAGTAAAGGCTTCAACTCTAAAGTTGGTGGCTTTTTAGTAGAGGGTGTTACAGGTGCTTTGGTTATCATTAGTATGTCTTGATGCATTGGAACACTCGACTACTCAGCCTCTCCTTCATCCTTCATCTCAGCTTTATCCTCCATCTCAGCTTCCTTAAATTTTACTTCTTCACATCAATTCTCCTCTTGCTCTTTAGTACATTCATCTATTATATTGATCTTCATGTAAGAGCTTCCTTCTTTCAAATTTTTTAAGACTGTGTTCATACTAAACTCCACATGATCGTCACCAATCTGAATGTTCATGAACATCGATCTACACTCTCCTAATGTTCATGAATGGTTGTCCAAGAATTAGTGGAAAATTCCTATTTTTCTCCTCTTGCTCTTTAATACATTCATCCATTATATCAATCTTTATACAAGAGCTACCTTCTTTTGAATTTTTCAAGACTTTGTTCATACTGAACTCCACGTGATCATCACCAATCCAAAGAATTAATTTGCCTTTATGAACGTCAATCAACACTCTCCTAATTTTATGAATGGTTGTCCAAGAATTAGCAGACAAGTCCTATCCTCTTTGAAATATAGTACCATAAAGTCTACAAGAATAATGAATTTGTCTACCTTAACAATAACATCTTCCACCACACCAAACGGTCTCTTGATAGATTGATCTGCCAATTGCATAAGCATTGAAGTTGGCTTCATATTGCCTAGATCCAATTTCCTAAAGATCAACAGAGGCATAAGATTTATACTTGCACCTAAGTTGCATCGACATTTTGCAAATTCTAACTCTTCTACAAATTGTAAAGCTCCTTGGATCCTTTAATTTGGAAGGCATGTGAGTGGTGATAACAAAATTACAACTTTTAGTTAGTGCTACCATTTGATTATCTTCCCAAGTATGCTTGTTTAATAGTAGTCTTTCAGTAACTTTGTTTACTTGGGTATGTGTTCCAATGTCTCCACAAAAAAATAGTTAATTTGCAAAGTCTTCAACTTCTCTACAAACTTTCCAAATTATGCATCCAATTTGTTCTTATGTAATCTCTGTGGAAATGGAATCTTAGGTGGCTATGGAAGAAGGGCAACATAAAGAGTGTCCTCACTCTTTTCTTCATTCCTTTTCTACTTTTCTTGTTCCTTTACAAGGAGGGTTTCAGCTTGTTTATCCACTAGTTATTTTAGTTATTTCTTACTCCTAAGTGTGATTGCCTTGAGTTGCTCCTTTGGATTTGCTTCGATATTAATTGGCAGGCTCCCCACACTTTTTGTATATAATGCATTAGCAAGTTGGACCACTTAATCCTCTAGGTTGTGAATAAAGGAGTCATGATTCTTCACTACCTGCTCGAACTTTCCTTCCATCCTCTTTTGGGCCTTATACATACTTATGATCTTATCCATAATCTTGTCCAACTTTAAATCATTGGCACTGGACTTATCTTGTTGAAATTCAGGTGGACCTTGGTTTCTTAATTGAGTTCCTGCATTATTAGACAAAGAAAAATTTGGATAGTTCCTCCACCTAAATTGTACATGTTAGAATACGGATTATTTCCTCCTCCTTAACCAATCTGTGAGAACATATAGTTGAGTTTCTCCACATTGTTTTTTTCCATTAAGAATTAATCAGTGGTAACATGATTCTCTAGCCCGTATAATTCACATCTAAATTACTTTAAGTGGAGCTAAAGAGGAGGCTTTTAGGTTGTTTAATTACTTTGTTAAGTTAGCGATCTTAACTTGTAGTGTTGTCACTAAATCGACAGCAATCACTCCTTTTTTATCACAAAAGGTTGATTGTTGTCTGCTTTTATCCGAATTTCAAAGACAACTATTATTCTCCATCTCCCTAGTAACTATTCTGCTTCCTCAGTTGTTTTCCGCATTAAGGATTGTCTAAAAGTTGCAGATATGGTGCCCATCATGGGTGGATTAACTCTATTATTTTATAAATCCTTGTACCAATCTCTTACTTTGTATAGTGACTCCCCATCATTTTGTTGGAAATTAGTAATCTCCTTTATCAATCATTTTGTCTTTGTCAGAGGGAAGTACTTGTGTAGGAAAGCATGCATCAACTACTCCTATGTTGTGAAGTTGGTTGGGTTGAAGGAATGGTACCACGCCTTGGCTCTATCCCTGAGTGTGAAGGGAAAGAGCCTTATCCTAATATAATCTTTTGACATACCATTATAATGGAAGATATCACATATTTCTATGAAGTTCACTAGAGGAGCATTGGTATCTTGATTAATCAACCTGTAGAATTGTACGTTGGTTTGTAGCATATTCAGCAACGCTAGTTTATTTTCGAATGACATTGCTTACACCGTTGGTTGAGTGATGCCTTATTGTGCTACATTGAACCCTAGCCTCATAAAGTCCATAAGGGTTCTCTGTTGGTCTCCGTGATTGAATTTTTTTACCATTTTTCTTTCTGTCTCTTATTGGCATCTTGGTCTTCAGATTTCTCTTTCTTGCCTTGTGATGTCAAAAGCTGGAGTTTCTTTAACCTTACTTGAACTCCGAGTAATTCGTGTGTTCATGCAATCTCAAGGACATAAGAATGGCAAAATTTCCTTAACTAAAAGGAATTCAAATCTTCCTAATACTAAAATTCTCCGACAACGATGCCAAAAACTTGTTGAGCAAGTTCTATATATAATAACACTCTCAATACCCACAAATATATGGATCATATCTTGTAATATAAAAGGTTATCATTTCCACAAGGATTTACAAACATCTAAACAATTTGAACCTAACTTTGTCTAAGGTATTCAGAAATTGATTTGAATTAAAATTAAATAACAGAAATTAAAAAAATAAACAAATAAAGAGTTAGTTGCTAATAAAAATTAGGATTTGATCAAGATTAAATACTTAGGAACTATCATTTCCTTATTTTGATTCCTTTAATCTTGTTGATTCAATTTATGTTTGATCATAGATTTCCTGATATTTTGATTGCTCTCTCTCAAGATTTAATCAGTTAACCCTAATTGAATTCAATAATTATAAATTTTTAATCTCTCAACTCGCACAAATGTTCCTTACTTATTCAATTAGATTTGAAGCAGTCTATTAGATAATTAATTTCACAACCAAGATCTCTCTTCGATTGATTGTTAATTTTATAATTATAGTTCTATTAAATTTCCAACACTCATTGTAGAAACTAATTCTAATTGCTTTGACTCACTCTCTCAATTTGTTGTCAAGTTTATGCACAACAATTATCACAAAAATCCAAATATGTAGTGAAATCAACAATAATTAAAAGTTACAACATAATTCAATAATAATTCCTAATATGGATTTAAAAATCCATAGACATGTTTAACATCACAGAATTCAAATTACACATTAAGGATAATGAAAGAAATAAAGAAAAGAATAAAAACTCTATTAAAGCCTTGATCTGAAATGTTGGAATTTCCTTAAGCTTTTCTTTGATCTCCCTACTTTTGATCTCTTTTGATTTATGACTTCTACATTTTTTTATATATTTCTTGTTCTTGTGTAGTGCTTTAGGGTTTTGGGGTCGTGTCTAGGGTTTCTCCACTTTATTCGATTCTAAAAAGCCCTGAACTAAAAAGCACGAAAAATTGAGGCCTAAAAACCTCCTGTCATTATCGTGCTCCATGCTTTTTGAACATGATCGTGACACCCTTCATACAACCTCCATCTTCGTTGTTCTTCAATTTCCTAATTTCTAACACTCGAAAACACATCAATCACCTCTTGAAACATAAAATTAATATTGAATTCATGCTCTAAACCACACAAACACTCAAAATATAAACAAAGACTAACAATAACACAATTTTAAGTCTAAACGAATGATAATTATCTAAGAAACACTTGAAAACACGCTAAAACTCCTAGAAAAACATAGTATGAACTATTCCTATCACGAAGCTAGCAACCTTGGATAATCTAAAGTTCCTGATAACCTAACTGGTTTATGTTAACTATATAACATAAAGAATGAATCCATATCCCTTTTTTTCCTATGATTACTCGACATTTAGTTGGGATAACATGCAAGGCCTATGCAAATTTATGAGAAGAAGCAGATCTTACTTGATGTTATTCAAGATAATAAAGGAAGGTAGAGGGCTTACAAGAGTTGACAAAACCTTTTTAACATTACATCTGGAAGCTCCATGTAATACCTATGGAAAGAAAGGAATGCCCAACTATTTCAAGGACTAAGTCATACAAAGAAGCAGGATTTGAGGAAGCTAATTGTAGGTATAAGGGAGCAAATTCTTACTAATCAGCTTCAAACAACTTTTAGTAATGAGGTAGCTAACTCCTCAAATCTATGAAAAGAAGAATATCAAAACTCTCCTTACAAGCAAATCAAGACTTATTAGACTAATGTTAGTTTTTAGGGGAAAGGTTACTCCAATTAAAGGCATGTAGAGTAGCTTTACCTAGAGTTATCCCAACTTATCCTTTAAAAGTTTACCTTAGTTTTAGTGTTAGTCTAAGGGATTGATTATCTTGTAAACTTTGACTTCTCCTTTAAACTAAGGGTGCGTAACACCTTCCCTTTAAAAACAAATTGACTATAAAACCTTTTACTCCATCACTCATTCATTTTTAGTTTTTATTTACTTATTTAATTTTTTAACTAAATAAAGTGATCACTTCTTTTAATTGTTTTTATATAAGACAACACAATTGAAATAGGTTAACATGAAAATATTTCTTAATTAACTTATATAAAAAATTAAGCTCTAATTACAGAATTTGGTCATCCAATTATTCTCAAAAATTTTCAGCTTATGAGTTTTTATTTGTTTAATATTTATTATTTGCTTGTAAATTATATTTAAAGTTCAAACTAACACCCACTATGTATGTATTTACTTTGGAAGATAAAATATTGAAGATTCTTATATTCTTAAACTTTTTTTATTTACGCCATATACAATAATTTTGTTAAGATAATATGATATTTAATTGAAATAGTTAAATTTCTATTTAATTTTCTTACTATTAAATGTATCATTTATATTGTTTAGATGTCAGATAAACTTAACTAATGACATCATTATAAACTATTTAAATTATATTTTACTTTCGTAATTATTTAATTTTTATTGTTAATTATTCTTTAGTTATATGCATTATTATGTTTATCAATGTTGAAAGAATTGATGGAGATATATAATCAAAATGCAATTGGATTAAAGTCTGATGAGAAGAATTAAAATCAACTTAATTTTATATATTATTAACAATTAATAATTTTCTTCTTGTGACGAAGACTTCGCTGGGTCTTTGCTGGGAAAACAGCGATGAGCACAAACAGCGATGAGCACAATGATGCCACAGGTAGGGCTCCACTCTGAATTCGTTGGGTCTTCGCTGGGAAAACGGCATCGTCCGCCAGACCCACCAGATAAGAAAACAGAGACAACAAAGGCTTTCACTATTCGCCGCGACGAATTTCCCAATGTCATCTGGGGTAAAAGCAACTTAACTCCATATGTTGAGGACATGGATATTGAGCACTTGCCTAATTTGTGCGATGTGATACTATGAGAATCCATTATAGGGATGAGCATGAATTATTGCCCTGTTACTCTTTCAATTGTGATTTTTGGGAAGAGCTCGAGAAATCTTTGACGGGGATTGTGACCGTCAAGGTTTTGGGTAAGTCAGTGGGGTTTTATTTTCTTTCTTCGAAAATAAATCAGCTTTGGAAACCCAAAGGTAAAATTGAAATAGCTGATTTGGAAAACGATTTTTACATGATTAAATTTGCAAAGGATGAGGATAGATATATTGCTTTAAGAAAAGGTCCTTGGATCATCCAAGACCATTATCTTATGGTGCGAGAATGGAGTCCCAAATTCCATCCTTCGTCTACTAGCTTTGATAAAGTCCTTGTTTGGATCAGGATCCCAGAATTACCTATGGAATACTACAATGCTAACATGCTCGCAACCTTAGCGAGATCTATCGGTCATCCAAAAAAACTAGATGCAAATACTTTTCATGCCCATAGAGGAAAGTTTGCACGAATTTGTGTTGAAGTTGATCTCTGTAAACCATTGGTTCCGATGATTGAGGTTGAGGCTGTGAAATATAGAGTAGTGTACGAAGCTCTTCACAAGATATGTTTCCACTGTGGAATCTATAGGCATGTTTCAGAGACATGTTCCAACAAAAAGTCCAGCGATGAGAATGGTGATTCTATGGCTAAAAATTGTCCAGATACTGACGCTTCCAATAAGGATGACAAATGGCCCATTCATGGGGAATGGATGGTTGTCACAAGAAAAAATAGAGGGCTAAGGACATCTACTTAGAATTTGAGTTTGGTCACTAATGGAAACAGATTCCAAAGACTTGCTAATTTGGAGGCAGAAATACCTGAGCATGGAATGGGAAATCAAATGGAGGAGAGAATGAATGCTTCTCAGCTATCTTTAATTTTTGGCCAAAGCAATAAAAAGATATTTCATAAATGAGGGACAAAGAAAAACATGAGCGTATATTCGCGCAAGGATAACAGAACAGGTCGTCTATGCTAGCACAGCTCCGAGCCTCCGTGACCAATTGTGGGACAATTTGCAGGAGAGGTTTGCAAGTAGACACCTTCCTTAGCTAGTAATTGGTGATTTAAATGATGTTCTCAGTCGGGAAGAGAAGCAGGGTGGTCGTTTTTATGCGAACAGAGTTGCTAAATTCAGTGAATATCTTCAAGAATGTAACCTTGTTGATCTTGGCATTGTGGGTCAGAAGTTTACGTGGGTTCGACGTTCTTCCCATAGAATTGCTGAGCGCCTTGATCGAGCAGTCGCTACCGTAGAATGGAGAATCATGTTCCCTAAAGTTGTCATCTCTCATCTGTCGCGGATTTACTCCGACCATAATCCTATTCTTGCTCAATTGGGTGGTCTTGATCATGCTGGCAGCACGCGAGGTTTGAGTCCTTTTAGGCTTGAAGCAGCCTGGCTGACGGATAATCGTTTTCATCAGTTGATTATGAGTACTTGGGACCCCAATATTTTACCACACGAAGCTCTTGAGAGAACTGAGAAAGCCTGTATTCATTTTAATAAAAATATTTTTGGAAATATTTTTCACAGGAAACGGCACCTAAAAGCTGGAATTGATGGTGACCAACAAAGACTTCAACATTATGATTCAGCTAATTTGAGAGATCTCGAGAAACGACTTTTCTTCGAATATAACCAAGTTCTTTCCCAAGAAGAGGTTCCTTGGTTTCAGAAAAGTAGAGAGTAGAACCTCCTATTTGGTGACAAAAACACCAGGTTCTTTCACGCCACAACCGTGGTGCGCAGGAAAAGGAATAAAATTGAGAAGTTAAAATTGATTGGTTCTAATGATTGGTGTGCTGAACCTGGAGCTATAAAGAATGAAGTTTTTTCTTATTTCAAAGATTTGTTTGCAAACTCTAAAGGGAATGGCGAGAGCAGAGTAAGTCAAAATCACTTAACTTTGAGCCCGGATGCAGTTGATCCTCTGTCCAAACCAGTACAGCTTGAGGAGGCTTGGAATGCTCTTAACTCAATGGGAAGTTATAAATCTCCAGGTCCTTATGGCTTTCAACCTATATTTTTTAAACAATTTTGGGATACGGTGGGAGGCTCTATTGTATCCATGATTCAAAAAGCTTTTCTCACTAGCGACATTGAGGGTATTTCAGTAGAAACTTTGATTGCCTTAATTCCTAAAGAAGCTTCACCAGATTCTATCAAGAAGTTCCGGCCAATCAGTCTGTGTAATGTTACATACAAACTGGTGACAAAGATCATTGTTCACAGGCTGAGACCATTTTTAAATGCTATTGTCCACCCTTTTCAGAGTAGTTTCATTCCAGGTAGAAGTACTATTGATAATATCTTGATGGCTAGAGAATTGATGTTTTCTATGAGGAGATTTAAGAGCAAAGTTGGATCAATGTTAATCAAAATTGATCTTAAAAAGGCCTACGATCGGATTAACTAGAATTTTTTAGAAGGTACGTTATATGATTTTGGCTTTCCAACTATAGTTGTTTCACTTATTATGAATTGCATTAGGAAGACTTCTCTTTCTATTCTTTAGAATGGCAAGTGCCTCCCGAGTTTTTGTCCAAAGAGAGGAATTCGACAAGGTGATCCCTTGTCCCCCTATCTTTTTGTCTTATGTATGGAGAAACTTGGGGCCATGATAAACCAACAAGTTCAAGACAATAATTGGGCTCCAGTAGCCTGTTGTTGTGGGGGTATTACAATTTCTCACATGTTCTTCGCGGATGATGTTATCCTCTATGCGAAAGCTACAAGCTCCCAAGCTCAACGGATTAGTTCTGTTTTACTCAAGTTTAGTGCTGCCTCAGGAATGAAGATTAATGTGGATAAATCTAAAATATATTTTGCTAATGGTGTTACTCGAGCCACAACGGATCAGGTGGAGAGTATTTTGGGCATTAAAGCCACTACTCATCTTGGCAAATACCTTGGAGTTGATCTTAATGATGGGAGGATGAGAAGTAGTAGTTTCATAGACTTGGTGACAAGAATGAATAAGAAATTATCTGGGTGGAAGGCTAGCTTGCTGAATATGGCAGGGCAAGTATCTTTGGCAAAATCTACCTTTAATGCGATGCCAAATTATCTAATGTAGGTTGCTTGGCTTCCAAGTCATGTTTGCGGTAAAATAGACCAAGTTATAAAAAGTTTGTTTGGAATAGTACTGATAACAAAAGAGGGATCCACTTAATCTCTTAGGATAGAGTGACTAAACCGAAATCTATAGGTGGATTGGGTCTTCGACAGAGTCGGTTGATGAATACTGCTCTTCTTAGAAAGTTAATTTGGACAGCTCACGAACAACCAAATAAAAACTGGGTTTCTCTTATTTGTGACAAGTATGGTAAAGGGTAGAGCTTTCTTAAGTGGGAAAAGAAGTCAAATTGCTCAAAGGTTTGGCTAGATATCATTAAAGTCCGAGATGAACTCAGAAATGGTTATAAGTATAGGATTGGTCATGGTTTTTCAGTGTCTATTTGGCATGATAATTGGTTAGGTCGAGGGTCTTTGATTAATAGGCTGACTATGGTTGAGGAGGAAGATTGGGGCCTGATGATTTCTGATATATTAGATGATTCCGGTGATTGGAATTTTCGCAACCTTCATATAGAAATTCCTGATGCAATTCGTAGTGAGTTTCCTCGCATTCGTCAACCTTTTACAGCAGTGGGAGAATATAAACTCATATGGGGCCCTTCTTCTTCTAGCCGATACACAGTAAAAACAGGTTTTTGGTGGCTAGCTTTGAAGGATGAAGATGAAAACCAAGAACAGTGGAATTGGATTTGCATGTGTGTGGTTCAGAAAAGGTTAAACTTTTGTGTTGGCTTATTTGGCAAAGGAGGGTTCATACATAGCAATGGCGTTTTCATATCGGTTTGTCTCCATCTAAGGGTGTAAACGATGCGGTATGGGGTCTGAAACAATTTTTCACCTTTTTGTTGATTGTTCAAAGGTGACAGAACTTTGGAGAAAGGTTTTTCCACTTGGTGGTAATTTTTCAGATTCTACTGTTTTCTTCTAATGGTTTAAAGCTAACTGTTTGAACTCTGCATTATTGGCCAATGGTGATTGTATTGATGTCACTTTCTTGGCAATTGTTTGGTCCATTTGGTGTATTAGAAATAGATAAGTTATAGAGGATTTTATTGTTCCTCCTCTTGAACAATTTCGCTCTGTCGCAAGTGTTATAAGGGAGTGGAACCAAAGTTTTTTAAAACCTAGTGCTACAAGTCATAGAGGCAGCAGGTTAGTCTATTGGCAGCGGCCTGTGGATAATTTTTTCAATCTTAATGTGGATGGGGGTGCTTTGGGAAACCCGGGTGATGTCGATATTGATGGAGTCCTCCGTGATGGTCATGGAAAATGGCTTGGTGGATTTTCTGAATATATTGGCCAAGACACTAATATGAGTGCTGAAGTGCTTGCAATAAGAACGGGCTTCATATTGCTTGGGATAAGGGATTTAAATGAGTTGCTTTATTCTCTGATTCTATGGAAGCCTTGAGATTAGTTGACAGTACTGATTATTACTTCCATCCTCATGCAAACCTCATTGAAGATATTAAAATCATGCTCAACTGGGGGTGGGATGTGTCTTGTGATCATATTATCAGGGAGGGTAATAGTGTGGCTGATGTTTTAGCCAAAATGGGCAGTCATGATAAGCTGTCATTTCAGTTTTGGTTGTCTCCCCCAAATTCAGTCCTCATTGCTCTTGTTGGTGTCACTGTTGGAACTTTGTTTGAGAGAGTACAATAGCTGAGCTTCGCTCTCTATTTCTGTTATTTTTCTTTGCTTTATTGTTTTAACTTTCCTTTGCACAAAAAAAATAATAATTTTCTTCTTGTAAACCTATAAAAATTATTAAATGTATTAAATTAAACCAACTGAATTTTTAAAACTAGAAACAAAAAATCTAAATTAATCTATAATTTGATTTTTCAAGAGGAAAAAGGAATATAAATATATAATATAACGGTGAGAATAAAAGAATATATAAACCTCTAGTCGAATATAATGCCTAGTAAAATTAATTAAAACATCATTAAAAATCTTCTTTAGAAAAATTTCACTTGTTCAAAACATCAATTAAACAGTATAATTGAAATGCTAAGAAAAATGTTAATAAAATTATTGATAACAAAAGAAAGCTATATTAACATATAAATTTGAAGACCTCTGCCCTTTTATCTTGAATTCCTTACATTTTACTGGGCAATTGTTTAGTTTGCTTTTAATCCTATATACATACACACACACATATAATATATAAAATTTTGGTCCTTCAATTTTTTGGTGTGAGAGTAACCAATTTCTTTTAAGGATTAAGGAAAACAATTTGTTAATCTATTGATTTATTCCTTTTCTATAATCTCGTCATTTCACCAACTTTGAATTAAAGAAAGTTTTAACAAATAAACATTCAGGAAACCAGCGAGGGGATTAGTCACTGGATCCACCACCGTCACTGGATCCACCGGTGAATACCCTAGTTTAAGACCAAAAAAAAAATTTATACATTCCAATTTTCCAATTACAAGTAACTGACTAGATATATTGATTTCTCAAGGGCAGATGTCTGAATACAAGACCAAATCATGAACATGTTGAGATTGTCACAACTATATTCTCATCGATTAAGAGTGGTATGAAAAGCTTACGGTGCCGCAACACTACTTATCACCCTTGTATTAGGAACAGTTATGTTTTGTTTTTCACATTGCAAACATGTGTCCTGTTTATCACAATCACCTCCCCATGGTAAACCACCTCACGGACAATGATGAAGTACGTTTTCCACCTTTATCTTACTTTAACAGACCTTGACTATTACAGTTTAGTCCACCTTGAAGATACCGCATACAAGATAATGGAGCTGCCTGTTCTATACTGAAGCTGCAAAATCAAATACAATTTTACATAGGGAACAGATTAAAGACAGTTTTCATCCAAATTACTGAAATTCCCAAGTCTGGAAGAAAAATATGCTCCAAACCCTAGAAATTTTTTGCAAAAGCTTGTTTGTTTCTTTTGGAAAAATTGGAAAAATTAACAAGTATAAAGAAAATAGAGAGCTTGATATCAAGAGCAATTTCCAACAACATAATTGTACTTTTTAAACATTCCCAAATTTTAAACATTCCCAAATCTTTCTATTTTCAAATTATCCTGTCAAAAAATTATGATTCACCCAACTACACAAAATTGAGTGACTCATAGAACCCTCGACTGTAGGACCATCAACCAGCAGAGATATCTCAGTTCCCCTAAAGAAAGTTGAAAAATGGGAGGAAAAAATGACACATAACAAATCTTTGCTCACCCCAAGCATCATATCTTGAATAAGCTATCCTCAAAATGTAACACCAACTTCTCCTCAAGAGGAAGAGCAGAATGAAAATAGCCATAGTTTTCTTATTCACCTGTAAAAGATGCCGCAAATGCATATTCAACTGTTCAGTCCTTATCAGTTTGCTTTCCTATTCCCTTGTTTCGCTGAAGATTTCATGTTCATCTTGCCTTCCAACCTCTTTGCTGTTCGTTGTAAAGCTGCTAGCCTTTGGCGCTGACTGTAGCTCTTCCTTTTGCTGCAGAATCAATAGTTAAGACATTTTCATTACATTGAAGCTACTAAACAGATGCTTGACTAATCAAGGTACAGCAATCATGGATAAACTGTTTATAAACAAAAATCAATTAATCAGTTATTCTGAAGTGCCACGATGCAGAGATTATGACAGAACGCTTAAGGTTAAACTCTCCAAACTTGCAGCTTCAGCCTAATCAAATGACTGAAATTTCCCCACCCAAATCCATTAATGGTAAATATACAGTTCTCAATTAGCAGCATCTGCACTGACCATTTTTCAGTGAATTCTCATTTTACAAGTACATTTCAGTGTAAGTGGTCTACCTTACAAAAATTAGTCCTGCCGTTAGAACCATTCCTCCTACAGCCCAAGAAACTTTTTCATTAAATGGCCTTTCCTGCAGCCAGAGTTGTAAATCTTCTGAGATCCCTGAGGTCTCAGCCCTGTGAGGTGACACAGATTTCCAGGAATCAGCAATAGAATCAAGACTGGCCTTTCCACCATAGCAAGGTGCTTCTTCTCTAACAAAGTTCAAATCATCAGAAGTTTTAACAGTGAAACCAGCAGCATTACAGAGCTCTGTGCCATTGGCAACCCATTCCGCACCTTTACCACAAACAAAGTCACTCACTCCACATGGTGCTAGAACCTAACAAATAAAATCTAATTAAGTATAAAATCTTGGAAGCACTCAAAAAAAGAATAAGAACAACATCATACTGCAAATCTTGCAAGCACTCAAAAGAAGAATAAGAACCACATCATACTGCAAAAGATCAATTATCGGATCTGTTAAAACACACAACTCCCTCGATAACAGACAGCAGGTTGAAGGACTGGTTATTAACAACAGCTTGAAACTGCAGTCAATAAACTCGTCAAAAACACATTTTTCAAACTCGTTTAGAAGTTGTCACAAAGAATTAATCAGTCCACACAAAATTGCCAAACTGATATGTAGGTGAAACCAAATCCAGTATACTTGTGATTTTTTCACAAATTTTCTGATGGACATCATATGACACATGCACTCACGTCTGTCTTGGTGTCCAGAGAAAAGTATGCATCTGCACAGGCTTGATAGACTCTGTCACAAAAAGAGGCGCATATGAGAGGAGGTCCAGGTTGAACACCAATATGTGGATCACAGATGGAACATTCTAATAACTCCCAAAACTGCAAGCATTCTTGGCTGGCTTCTCCTGTTGAAGCCAGCCTCCTAATGGACAGCAAAGCAGGATATGTCTGAGCTACATCACAGCAAGTTCTTTTGCGGAAAACCCTGCAAAGAGTCAAATCTTTGGCACCCCTGCTTACCTGTTTTGGCGGTTTCCCTTCAGATGAAAATGATGGAAACCGGCCGCCTTTAGAGATACATGCACCACCGGATGTCCCTGCATATATTAGGGAAAGAGCTTTAACATCGTAACAGCAGATGATAAGGGTATTTAAAATACGAAACAAGTTGTTACTTTTCATTCCCCAAAAGAAGATTGAATTTCTCATGACTACCATCTTTCACCTTATAATTTCACTCTGATTATCAAACTTTAAAAATTAAGTGAACTAATCATAAAAGGTCAAAAAAGCCTGCTCAATAGTCACTGAATAGACATTCTTTAACCCAAAAAAGAAAGAACGCTGACTCCAAAAACCGGGATTGCTTATTTATTCCAACCACAAATGCAAATAGCGGCGTGAAAACAAATACCCAGCATAAAGAATGAGCCCAATATGTCTCAGCTATCAAGAACAGAACAGAGTTCAAAACCACATGCCAGAAGAAAACATGAAAATATTTAGTAATATCGTAGATTTCTTGATCCTCTTGAAGAAAGGATCAAATAGCAACAGCCCATTACTGCCCCCATGAAAAAAACAATCAAGTGAAAACGTATAAAAGGGATGGATAAAAAGTCAAATTACTAAACAATTAAAACAGGCTAACCAGAGAACTTGAAATTATACAGACCCTAAAAGGGGTGAAAAAAGAAAAAAAGGAAAGAAAGCCATACCAGAAGACAAGGTTAACAGCAAGTGGAATAGAAGCAGAAAAATTAGGAACTGAGACTCCATGACACTTATTAGGGTTATTGGGGCAACAAATTGTTAATTACTGGGGCTACTAGTTGTCGTGTAGTTGGATTCTGAAGCGAACTCAAATGTACAAGAAGTAAAAAGAAAGATGAAATGGAGTTGGTACTTGAAAGTGTTCTTCTAGGGTTTGACTTTGATCCTATTGGACCAAAACTCATCCCATCTTATCGTTAGGCCCATGAAGCTTGAACTGAATCTGTTCACTAATATATATATATATATATATTTGAGGATTGAGGATTAAAAAAACGTGTATTTTTGTTTTACTTAAATTTTAAAAATATTTTAAATATTATAATTAATTAACAGTATTTTATATTTCTAATATTTAAAAATAGTCATTAAGCAATTTTATATAATGCGTAAAACCATATGAGAAAATTGTATCTTTCACTTAATCTGACTATACTCCTCACAAGTTATTTATGTTGTATTATAAACATTATATATTTCTTTTTAATAAAAAATAAATGTAGAAGTGTATAAATTTTGTTGAACCAATAGAAATTATATTTTTAAATTTAATAATATATTGAATAATAATAATTTCAAAATTTTGTATTTAAATTTAAAATAGAAAGTCAAACTATAAGCTAAAAATCAAGAGTCAAAAGACTCATTAAAAAGAGATCAAGGGATAAACAACAATCAAGTTCAAGCACCATGAACACCTCAGGGACTTTACTAACTGCACTTTGTCTTTTTTTTTGGTACATCGGAAAATTAAAAAGCAAACACTAAAATAAAGAAATAAGAAAAATCATTCTCTCAAAAAGCACACTTCTAAAGCATCAACAGTTAGGTCTAGCAAGAGATCTGAAGGCGGTGAAAACCATTCTTGAAATTCCTGTCGATTTCTGCTTCCTCATTTAGCAAGGGAATCTGTTACGCGATTTCCTTCCCTTAGAGAATGACCCCATAGAATATCCCAATCCCAATCCTTACAAACAATGATATCAGCGACAATATTAGCCAAAGGGTGAAACAACCAATCATCACTAGATATCAACCGAAGGGCCTCTAAG
>JAOSBP010000006.1:16336196-16351092 GCA_027563825.1 Erythroxylum mucronatum
CGCGCCTGCGGCCGTCGGCGCGGGCGGCGGCGAGCAGCGCCTCGACGCGGGCACGGGCCTCGGCGGGGACCGGTGGGGGCACGCCGTCATCGTCGCAGGCCCTCGCACTGTCGAGCATTCTTGTCACAATGTCGCGTCCACTTGACACCATGTCTAGCAGACTTGACACTACCGGCGTGGCCCGCACCCCTGACGTCGGCAACGCCGTGCGCTCGGCCCGCCGCGGCGCCGAGCTCACGCAGGCGGAGCTCGCGACCGAGGTGGGGGTCAGCCGCCAGACCATCGTCGCGATCGAGAACGGCGGCTACGCGCCGTCGGTCTACCTGGCGCTCGCGCTCGGCCGGGCACTCGGCCGCAGCGTCGAGGACCTGTTCGCGCCTGCACCCACTGCCGAGGAGACATCATGAGCGCGTTCGACCGCGCCACCACGCGCATCGGCGACCTCGATCACCCCCTCTACACCGAGGAGCGCCAGCGGGACGTCTGGAACGAGGCCTCCGCGGTGGGGTTCCAGCTCCTGCTGTGGGGACTGCTCGGGGCGGCGGCGGTGCTGTCCGTGGTGATGGGCCCCGCCGCCACGGTGCCGGCGCTGACGATGCTCGGCCTCGCGGCGCTCGCGATGGTCGTCGCCGTGACCCATGCGGCCCGGCGCGGCGTCGAGATCGCGCTCACGGCGCGCAGGAGCGGCGGGTGGCGAGGCGCCCTGATCGGAGGGCTCCTCGGCCTGGTCACCACCAGCCTCGCCCGCGACCTCACCGCGGGCGCATGGTGGTGGTTCCTCGGTGCCGTCCTCGTCGTCGCGGGTGCGACGTCGCTGCTCGAACGCCTCCTGCGCCGCCGCGCCCGGACCGCGGCGGGCGGCGACACCGACGACGACACCGACGACGACTCCGGGTGACCGGGTCCGTCGCGGGGTGATCGACCGGTCCGGCGGGTACGCCGTCGTGTGCAGCTCCCCGTGCCGGACCCCGGCCCCGACGCCGCCCAGGCCTGGGTGCGCGAGCACCTCGCCGACCTGTGCTCCGACACGCCGACCGCCTCGCCCGCGTTCCGCGGTGGCCAGGTCGCGGCCGACGCCGCCCTCGCCGCGTTCGACGTGACCGGGTACGCGTCGAAGCGCAACGAGGTCTGGCCACCGTCGCGTCGCGGCGCCTCGAAGCTCTCGCCCTGGATCCGTCACGGGATGCTCGACCTGCCCACGCTGTGGCGCACCGTGGCCGAGGGCCCGCCGCGCGACCGCACGAAGTTCCGCGACGAGCTGGCGTGGCAGGAGTACGCCCGTCACGTCCACGCCCGCCTCGGCCCGGCACTCCGCGACGACCTGCGCGCCTGTCCCCCACGCCCGCCCGAGCCGTGGGAGGACCCGTGGCCGCGCGACATGCACTGCCTCGACGCCACGCTCGGCGAGCTGCACGCCGACGGGTGGCTGGTCAACCAGACATGTCTTTGTCGACAGCAGAAGCAAAGTACCGAGCTGCATCAATGGCAGCTCAGGAGAGTGCTTGGCTTGGGCAATTATTGAAAGATTTGTATCAGCCAATTGAGTATGCTATTCCTTTGTACTGTGACAACCTATCAGCAATACATTTGGCAAAAAATCCAATTTTTCATACAAGAACTAAACATGTGGAGGTACATTATCATCTTATCAAGGAGAAAGTTCTGCAAGAAGAAATTGGACTACATCATGTTAAGACTGAAGATCAGGTTGCCGACTTATTCACAAAAGGCTTAAGTGGCAAGTGGCAACAAGCTTGCAAGTTTCTGTCATCAGCTTGGCATAGTGGAAATGAGGGAGAGTGTTAAAATCCAACACCAGCTGTTCAGATTTCTATTTTGCTGTTTAGTTCTTTATTTTTTATTTTTTATTTTTCTGTCTTTGCTGGTTGATTATTTCTAAGTTCTAGCTTTCAGCATGTGTTTTGTTATCCCTATTTTCTAGAATGGTTGTTGCTGAATTTTGGGTCAGTTAATGTGATAAGGGTAGTGGGTCATTATCCTTGTTTTTTGTTAGTTTTTAGCAGATGGAAGCCTTTTTATAAGGCATTCAGTTTCAAAAAATACGTCTTTCTCTCTGTTCAACACAAAGGTAGCGGGACATTGCCTGACAAAGAACTGATATTCATGATGTTGGATGGTGTTCCAATGAACCCAAATTCGAGATACATACGAATGTGCACACCTGTGATTGTTTCTGGGTAGATCCTTACAGATTTTCAGATTTTTGTTGATCAGTAGTCTGAGTATTCGCGCAAAATAGTGTCAAAAGTAGCCTCGACAATAGACCAAAGTCGATTTCTTGAGGATCCGGAAGGGCCATGAGCTTACTACATTTGTGTGCTAGCAAATTATGCACTCAAGAAACCAACTAAACATCATTCTACAAAGAAATTTAAAAATAGTTCTTATTGCTTTGCAACCTAGATTTGCAGTTGACTTGATACACAAGTGGTTTCTGTGCGAGTTTAGTCTATGATTTCACGGGACAGGTTGAACCAGTATTGGAAAAACTAGCTCCATGAAACAAGTCTGACAGGTAATTATCCAGATCATCTGGGCAGATTCTCACCAAACCCTCCAAGTTCCTTTCCCCAATCATCTTGACCTGATGGATATCAAAAAACTCTCTGTATGCTGGTACAATTTTCTTTTCTATTGAAACCTTCAGGTCATCCCTCAGCTTCCTATCCACCACAATCCATGATGTCTGCTTCCTATATGCTTCCTCAAAAGCTGCATTAAACCTCTGAAAGCATGATTTTTCCACTTCAACTGAAAGTTCTTGAGAAGTTCTGACAGGTAAAGTTGAGATGACCTTATTCCAAGCATGGGTTTCATAGTTCAAAGCATACTGTTTTACCTTATTGGCATGCTTGATCACCCAATCCTGACCAAGTAGGACTTTCAGGCGAGTACTGCATACCTTATTAACAATGAATTGAAGATTGTTGAGTAGGAATAGATATGACAAGGACACATCTTTGTATATTTCAGATTTCTTATCAACCTTGCATAAAAGCACTAGTATGAGCCAAGCCAGGCGAAGTGAGACTGCTGGTGTTAGGTCGTTATCCTCAGAAGTTGGGCTGTCAAAGTAAGATTCTGGTAATTGGGTTCTACCCTGTGATGGAGAATCAGTGAGAATGTTGGAGAGGATTGTACTGTAGTCAGCCAGTGAAGATATGTAACTCATAACTGTTCTTGGCAGTGGATGAATCCCTCCACCAGGAATTGGAGTTTTTGAGGAGTCCTTGTGAATTGTTGATTCAAATTCTGATAAAATTGCACGGACTGACTCTCCAAGTCTGACTAATGATGAATGAGCTTGCAGTTTGACAGATGAAGTTGATTCAGAACTGAAGATCAACTCTATATCTGGCATATGATCGAAGAGTGCTTCATAGAGATCCATTAATGGAAAAATTCTTTCTGGCAACTTCTTGGACTTGGCAACGAGTTCAGGAAACTTTAACAGATTCATTGCTCCTTCTTTCGTTATCTCGGAGAAGCAACATTCTCTGATTCTCTGAGATGCTGAAAATACATGATCAGAGAGGATTTTCTCTGCATTGAATAGTGTATTCAGAGCCATCTTTACTGCATGCACCCAGTTATTGATCATATACTCAAGATCTTCCCAATTCTTTTTCTGAATTTTTGAAGACCTGAACTGTTCAATCTCAAGTAAGGACAGGCCTTCATCTAGGACTGATTTCCTGACAACTTTGTATATTTTCACACACTCTTCACCATAACCACAAGATATCATGCAGTCAACTATGGCCTTCAGGTCACACATAGCAACTCCCTTGAGCTTTTCTGATTTAGTATTCCCATTTCCTGATATTTTGGACTCTTCTTCGGATACAATCTCATCCTCGCCTTCAAAACCGCTTGACCGATTTGAGGATCCACCAAACGATTGGCCTGAAACGGACTCCGGATCAAGCTGATCCCGATATGCTGATAGTATCTGATACAATTCTTTTTCAAGTCGTTTCATAGCAACCTGCATGAGGTTCTGAGCCGTCACCAGCTTGTGAGATGCGGAAGGTTCAGATAACAAAAGGTTCATAGATTGACGCAACCCTTTTACAGTTTGAAGAAAAACTTTGGCTTCTTCTCTGTTATGACCGTGAAACAAAGAAGTAACCTTGTTGATTGATGGAGAATCAAAACGCCATTTGGAGATGATTGATTCTGCATTTCTTATGCTCTCTTCCACCATAGATAAAGAAAATGATTCGACAGGTAAGGTAAGATGAAGAGAAGATCTCTGAAATGAAGACTGAGTAGACATAGTTTTGGAAGATGACAGGGAGAGATTTGACATTCCTCTTCTTCCCATCAGGGTATTATCAATATTTGAAGATTGAGGCATTGATATTTCAGGTATGGAGGAGGAAAATTTCAGATTGTAAGCTCAAAGATAAGCTCCTATGTCTTCTGTTTGATACTTAAACAGCTTAAACTTATGGTCCTTAATGGGGTTTAAGGAGGGTTTATATAGAGAAAGGAGCCGCAAATTTTCTTGTAACACCGAGAAACATTTGACTCCAAGGATCATTGACTGACTTGAGATTACATTCTTAGCTTTCGAGAAGAAGATGACAGTTAACACAAGTACCACAGATTTTGTATTTTAGTTAATTTAGTAATCAACTTTTTTCATGACAGAGACAGTGAAATATGATACAGTCGTGGCATGAGAAGTCCAAATTCTGATGAGCATGTCCAAATTCTCATGAGCATGAGCCTTAATCAAGAAACCTAACTGCTCTGATCTTGATTAGAATTAGTTAATTCCAAGTTTTAAATTACAGATTGCAAATTACCCTTTAATGAACAATTTGGATGTCGTAGTTAGGATAAATTATACATAACAATATAGTCATAATTGTGCAACTGTAGCTCACAATTTAAATTAATGTTATTATTATTGATTGAAAAAGACATCCAACTTTTCGATTAGACTTTTAACTTTCTGATTATATTTGTTTTAATAACTCTTATAATTAAACATGATCAATTTATTAATTAATAAGATAATTTTTATTAATTAATAAGTTTTTATAAACCAAAATTAATTAATTAATTTTATTAACAATTTTTTTAATTAAACTTCAAATTTTTAATAGGTAAAGACAATCTCTTTCTCCAGAAACCGCGCCTCAGCGGAACTTCAACTGAGTGTTGATAATGATGATGATGATAGACAATTTCTTTCAATTATATTTTAATTTAGTCAATTTTATGATGGTCTAATACTAGTTAAAACTTAAACTTCTTGTCTTATAGGTTTAACTTAGGATCCGACTTTTAAAACATCGACTAAAACTATATGTTATGGAAATGTCATTTGATCAATGAAATTCATTAAATTTTCACAAATTTTAAATGAAAATGTTTAATAACTAGTTTTGAATTAGTGAGAAAACAATAACAATTTATTTACAATGCATAAAATTTTTTAAATCCATTATTAAATAATTTTAGAATAAAAATTATTTGGTAATTTAATATTAAATAAAATTTTAACTTATAATCATCAAAATGTTATGGACTTAACCAGGTCTATTTCTGAGCAATAAACGTAATTTTCATTAATTTAAAAAAAGAAAAAGAAAATAAAGAGTACTTTTTACGAGTTCTTAACATGCTCATATGAAACTTCCATGAAAATTAACTCAGTCATCAATTGACTATAAACTTAATAATATATTGAGGTCAATTATATATATTGATAATGAATTTTCTTCAAACCCATTTCGAAATTTCTTAGATTCTTCAATTCATAATTAAGAAAATTCAGTTTTTAATGGATGCTTAATTATATTTTGGGTTTTTTGTTTTGTTCTTTGTTAATGTCAACAAAGTAAGGACTTGGATTGACTTCCTAAACGTCATAACATATTATTCACATGTTAGTGGCATGGACTTACGTTATATAATGATTTCCTGCTATGGATAAACAAAAATAAGATCTTTTATGTATTATTTTACATAATTTTGAAGCAACCGGTAATTTACTCTTTTACTATCAAAAAGTCGTAAGTTCGAATTACGAAAATAATCCTTTTATAAAATACAAAAGAAAGCTGCGTATAATTGATGACTGTCTTATCCGCTAAAGTTTGTCCTTTGTCGATAAACTATTCAAAAAATTCGAAGATAAGAAAGAGAGGGATGTGTGAATTTTATGCAACCACAAAAATTTCTAAGGATGGGAAAAATCTTCAGGTTCATGCATGAGAAATTAAGGGAAGTAAGCAAGTCTTGAAGCTATTTTTAGCAGATGCTTCTATTCTGGAGTTTATTTTCTTCTCAAAAACGTAAGGACTTGGATTGATAACCACAAAATGTTACTCACATGTGTTATTTAACATGGACTTTCAAGTTTGGCTTCAGTCACGTTCTTAGGTTAGTTATACTGATTTGAGATTTCTTATCTTTGCCTACTTATTTTCCAAAGAGAAAAAGGTTTTTTGAGATAAATACATGGATTTAAAGTAAATTTAGAACCAAAATTTTAATAAAATACATGAAAATAATATTACAGCACGATTTAAAATTACGATATTTTCAAATTAAATTTTAGTAATTATTATATCTTATCTTTCTACTAGTTAGGGATAAGATTGCATATTACTTAACCTCGTCAAATCTTGTATTTCAGCGGGATTTATATTGGGTGTTGTTATTGTATTGTACCTTATCTTCAAAGTTTATTTTTTATTATTTATACAAAAGCCCCACCAAAATTCATTAATTTTAAATTTTTTAAAAATTTTTCCTCATTGAAATTGATTTCTAACTTCAGGTAGTGATGTAGAAATATTTAGGTTTAAAATTCTTTAGTTTTTCTTCCTAGCTAGCTATATATTCAAGCCATAGAAATGTCAATTATGTTTGATATTGTTGTATTATTTTCGTAAATTTATATTTTAAAATTCTCTCCCTCACTTTCTTTGTATGAGTCATTTGAAAATAGCATCTTTACTAGTTAAGAATAAGGTTGTGGATTACTAGAATTTTCCAAATCCCGAGTATCAGTTGGATTTCTATTGAATATTGTTGTTGTTGTGTTATTTTAAAATTTTAAATAATAAAAGCTCACAATAAAAATGCGTTAAAATTTGTAAATATCAACTCAATTAAATTTATTACTCAATTAAATTTATTTATCACTTTGTCTTATAGATTTACCATATTTGTAATTCTTCTACTATGATCATCTAATCTTCTTAATCAAGTGTTTCAACTTGACATTTTTTAAATCAAATCATCTGACGATTACTAATTTTTCTAATCAAATCATTTCTCATCAATTCTTTTAATAAAAGGGTTCGTGTGACAAAACTAAATTAGTTTTAAAATAATTTGAAATCAAATAATTCAATTTTACAAATTAATGTAATCTAAATAAGATTTATATTAAGAAGAGAGACTACATATGATTATCTCACTTTCTCTTTTAATCCCTTTATCTTCTTTTTATTAGTAATTTATACTTTAGTATCGTAAAAACTCGAACCAACTAAACTCGAAATGAATGTTAGAAGGACCTATTAAATTTGCAATGGGCCTACGGGCCCACACGAGAAGAGGTTGGTTGAGAGTAATGTTACTACTTCCAACAGTGAAGAGGAGTGGGATGTTGAGGCTCTGCTAACTATAGATTAGGAGGAGTTGGCCCTTACTGCAGCCATATCCAATCGAATCGATTGTGAGGCTAACTGGATCATGGACTTGAGCTGCTCGAACCATATGACGGGTGATAAGGAGAGGCTACAGAACATATCAAAATACAAAGGAAGTCGTGTGATGGTGACAGCAAGCAACTCGAAGCTGTCGATAGCTCATGACAGCAAGCAACTCGAAGCAACTCGAAGCTGTCGATAGCTCATCAGCAGCTAAGTCTAGCAAGAGATCTGGAGGCGGTGATAACCATTCTTGAAATTCTTGTCGATTTCTACTTCCTCGTTTAGAAAGGGAATCTGCTACGCGATTTGCTTCCCTTAGAGAATGACGCCATAGAATATCCCAATCCCAACCCTTACAAACAACGATATCAGCGACAATATTAGCCAAAGGGTGAAACAACCAATCATCACTAGATATCAACCAAAGGGCCTCTAAGGAGTCCGACACTACCATAATTTTTCGAAACCCAGTGCGCCAAGCTATTTGCAGCCCTGTCCTTATGGCCAATAGTTCGGTCGTCATATTCGTCGCAACTCCAATATAGCCAGCAAACCCACGCAGCCAGCACCTATAATGATCTCTAAAAACACCTCCAATTCCAACGTCTCCAGGACTATTTAAAACACTACCATCAACATTCAAACAGATGTAATTAAGATATGGGGCCAACTATGACACCCATCGTTGAACTAGGACAGGATCCCTTTGAAGACTACCAAAACAACGACACCAATCCTGTATAGTCACAAAAAGAAGTGATAGCACTTTGTTTATATAAAGTGCAAAACTTCATTCCAGTTTGACAAGTGGCATAACGAAGGAGCTCTTTACAAGACCTCTGCATACAGCACCCATAGTACCTATTCTTCAAATTAAGCTACACCAATGCCTCGCATAAGCTTTATGCGATAAACAATGCTTCGAGGATGAATGGGAGAAAATATTTAATTATCCAAGCAATGTCAAGTACATATCTAAAGGTGATAAGAAGTTGTTTAAATTCACGTTTGATTGCTTTATGTATGCAATATGGAAGCAAAGGAACTTAAGAATATTTTAGTACAACCAAAAGAACATCCATAACTTGCTACAAATACTTGGAATTGGATTAGAGGAATAATTATTGCTAAAGGAGTTAGCAACCAGCTTAGTTTGGAGATGGCATCAAAATGGAATATATTGTAGACTAAATAAGAAATAAAGGGTTCTAAGATGCATTTAAAGTGAATAGTAAGAGAAGTGGCTACACGTCTAAAATCAAGACAAATTGAAGCAAGAGTGTTGGTTACCTTGATTTTAGTTAAGGTTAGAGAAGATTTAGAAGTGAACACGTCCTCAAATAAAGTTACGTATCAACCTATCTGACTTATTGGGCAACTTAGTGGTAAGACATGATCTTTAACACAAACGTAGCCTAGACTGTATTTACCTCATAATTTATAGACAAATTTAAGAATTTACACCCATAGATGTGTTCCAAACTGTGTCTGAATCCATTAAGACAAAAAGGATCCAATTGTCAATAGACATTGGTGTGGATATTAATTGTGTTGTAATGGAATCAAAGTTTTTATAATCAACATGACCTAGCATGCGATCATAGTATAGATTTTGCCAATTAAAGCCTTTAATTTTTTAAGTTTTAAAATCCCATTTTTATGCTTTATTATTTTAGGGAAGGTTCCTTTTTAGTGTATGCAATTAAAATTGATGATTAATAAAATTACGAAAGTTTTCTTTTGTGTTCTTCAAAGCTTTTAAACTTATCAAGTTATTTACTTATGACATTCAAATCATCTTATAATCTTTGATATAGTTCTTCATAATGAAGGTTCAAGAATTCTTTGTATCTTTGGTTTATAATGTCATATAATCATTAAATCAAAGTTTTATCCCTAAATTTGGTTTTATCTTCCTTAGGAATGTATTGCAAATCAAGTACGTTGGATTTTAAGGTTTTATCCTTGGGTTTCTGATAAATGCATATTTGATCATATTTATACATTCATATTTGATGTATTTTGCTTGATATTTTATACTTTTATTGTATATTTGATACTTAATTTGCTCTAAGTGCATTTATAGGTTATAATTGCCTTCATGGACTAAAAGGAGAAGAATTTGGATAAAAACGAGGCATAAAGTAAAGATTTGAAGGAAATTATTGTGAAATTATTGCGCATTTTGAGAATCACAAAAGAGCCTAGTAGGTGTAATCCATTAGTTTGAATAGCACATCTTAATGGTATGATTGTGGAGAGTGACATTGCATGCATTGAGCAACTTTGTATGATAGGCATACTTTTTGCATATTATGCTCAATGCTGCAAAATATTGGTGGATTAAAAGATTTAGATGTAGAGGAAATGGTAGCAATATTTTTACATCTCCTTACCTTTTATGAGAGAAATAGAGAAATCTAGTATGACTTTCAGTGTTTAGGAGAGACAATAAGTAGACATTTTTATAATGTATTGAGAGTTGTGCTTAAGTTATAGAGGGTTATATTTAAAGTCCCTGAACCTGTCCCTTATAATAACACTGATGAAAGATGGAGGTGGTTTAAGGTAATAATATTCATTTATGGATTTTTATTTAGTACAAAATTTACTTTTGGTTAATAATAACTAATATGATTTTGCTAATTTCAGAATTGCTTAGGAGCTTTAGATGGTACATATATTAAGGTACATGTGCCAAGTATTAAAAAAACCTAATATCATACTAGAAAGAATGAGATTATCACAAATGTCTTAGGCGTGTGTTATATGGATATGCAATTTATATATGTACTACTTGGATGGGAAGGTTCAGCTATTGATGGTGTGGTGCTTCAAGATGCATTATCTAGAAGGAGTGGATTAAAAATTCCTCAAGGTGAGATATTCAATGTTATATGTCTAAATTAATTTCCTATATATTAAAATCATATGGTTTATACATTTAACATATCATATAATATGTCAATATTATCTTATTGATGCTAGATATAGAAATTGTGAAGGATTTCTAGCACCATATAAAGGTCAGCGATATCATCTTATTGAATAAAGATCATAACATTAATCAAATACTTAATAAGAGTATTTCAATATGAAACATTATGCAGCTAGAAATGTTATTGAAAGGACATTTAGATTATTAAAGTTACGATGGGGAATACGCAAAGTGATATCATATTAGTTTTCTGTTATACTCACAATATTATTTGTCAACATATGAGGAAAGATCCATTAGAAGATGAGTTGGATGATATACTAGAAAGTAATGTCCATGTTGATTACGTTGACGATATTGAAACATCTAATGAATGGACTGCATGAAAAGATAATTTGGCAAGGAAAATGTTTATGTGATGGAGAGTTAGAAGAGGTCGTTAACATTTATTGTTAATAATTTATATAGTTTACATACTTCTTGCTTTCTTCGAAATATTTGAATATTATTTGTTATTCATGAATATTATTTATTTTTTACCAATGTTTTAAAAACTGGACCGGTGACTGAACCGGAGAAGCAACTGATTCAAGGGTCAATGGTTCAACCGGAATTAAATCGTGATCGAATCGGTAACTAATAAATATATAAATTTTTATTTTATATATTATATATATAAGATAATTTTTAAACATATTATTTAATTATTTATCTAATTGTAAACTTAACTTAAACCTTTAAACTTCAAAACATACAAGTTTTTTTTAAAGTTCACCAACACAACACAAAATAAGATAATAAAACTTACTAGTCATATTTCATAAAAAAGATAGAAAAAAGATCACTAATCATAATATTAATTCAAGTTGAAATCATCAAAATCAAAGCATTTTAACTGAATCAAATGATTTTTTTCTTTCACTGGTTCAGAGGTTTTTACCGGTCCGACCGTAAAATGAACAGGTCAATCACTTACAAAAAATAATGACTAAATTGGACCGTTTCATGCTCTGGGTCACCGGTTCTCCGTCCGACCGTCCAATTTGGTCCAGCTTTCAAAACAGTGTTTTTTTACATATGTAATATTTTAATTATTTTGTTTATTTTCATTTTTGTTATAAAATTTTAACTGCATGTGTCTTATAGATGGAATCTCGTGAAGAAAATACAAATAATATGTAATATGTACCTATTCAAGGAAGAGGAAAAAATAAAAAATATTGGAATATTGAGGAAGAAAAAAATGCTTGGCGACATATTTTGTGATTTAGGAGGCACCAATTGGAAGATAGATCGCAACTACAAGAATGGATACTATGTTAAAATTGAGAGGCATCTTAAAGAAAGAGTGCCTGAAACTGATCTTAAAGCAAAACCTCATATTGAATCCAAAGTTTAAATTCTGAAGAAGCTACTTGGGCACATATTAGATATTCAAAAAAAGGTAGCGAATTTAGATATGATAATGAGCAAAAAGTGGTGATTGGTGATAAAGACATTTTTATAAGCGCTGGGCAAAGGTACATATAAAATTTTTATCTTTTTATTATTTATTTATATTGAAGTTTATTATTTTGCACATTATTATTTACGATAATGTTGTTATTGTTATGTAAAGTAGTGAAGGAGCACTAGCTTTATACATGAAACCACGTGTCTGCCTACAAGCCAGCGATGAGATTAATCATTGGGTCCGCCGGTAGATACCCTGGTCTAAGACCAAAAAAAAAACCATGTGTCCATTTTGATCGGCTAGCTAAAAGTAATACAAAAGATAGAGCAATAGGAAATAAGGCCCAA
This sequence comes from Erythroxylum mucronatum, assembly GCA_027563825.1. Classification (NCBI taxonomy): domain Eukaryota; kingdom Viridiplantae; phylum Streptophyta; class Magnoliopsida; order Malpighiales; family Erythroxylaceae; genus Erythroxylum; species Erythroxylum mucronatum. The sequence goes on from JAOSBP010000006.1 coordinate 16,348,638, forward strand.
GGTCCAATCGAAGAAAGTATGGAAGGAAATGATGAAGAATGCAATATTGTGAATAATGTACAATCAAATGCTGGAAATGATGAAGAATGCGTGACTCAAAATAATTCAACATCATTATCTAAACTTAGAAAAAGAAAGCTCTTGCTCGCACGGGTATAGCTCGGTTGGTCTTCTAGCAAGGTTAGTTGGAGCAGGGTCTTAGGTTCGAATCCCATAAATGGGTGGAAAAGGTCACTTTGTTGGTGGGTTGACCGAGTAGATACCGTGATTTACTCCCTCATCTTGTGATCGGGCTCGTGAGTGGGGGCAGCTGGGGTGGCTGATTCTACCTTTATTGGAGCAGAAAAAGAAAGCTCAAGAAAAGTATAGATCTACTTCCGAGAGAACTTTTGGGGCTATCAAACAATATAAAAAGCTTGGTTGAATCTAAACATAAATATGCTTCATCTTTAAAAGATATGAAAAAAGCGTTTACTCTTTTTGTGGATATTAGTGAGAAAAGAACTCAAATATTTGATGTATTGAAAGATGTTGGAAGACTTTCATTAATGAAATTGGTTAAAGCAACAAGACTTATCGGTGAAGATGATAAAAGGGCTGAGGTCGTTTTTAGTATGCCCGATTATTACAAAGTGTTGTTTGCCCAAGACCTACTAGAGTCATCTCAATGATCACATGATATTATAATATATATTTGATAGTTTAATATTAGTTTATTTATTTAGACAATACATTATTTTGATTTATTCTTATTAGGATATTATTATCAACATTGCACATTGTTTTATTTAAATATTTATTAAATATTTATTTTATTTTATTTCAATGATTGTATATCATAAATTAAGTTCATTATCTTTTTTAATTTTATTCTTATAAGAAAAATCACGCACAATTATTTAAAAATTAATAGTTCATTTAATCATTAAAAATAATTTTAATTATTTATTTATTAAATATATATTTTGTATTAATTAATTAATAATATAAAATATTTAATTAATCATTTACAAAATCAATCAGAAAATAATTAAACATAAGTTAAAAAAATTATCATTACCATTCTTAATATTTGATACCAAACATTAGTATAACTATTAACTTTTATAATCTCATTCCTAATGTTTGTATACCAAACATACATAGTCAGCAATTCCATTTCTATTTCAATTCCTAGTTTTCATTCCCATTCTCATGTTTTTATTTCGATTCCTTCATTACTAGTTACTAAACGGGACCTTAAAGTAAGAATATGGATAAGGTCACTCTAAAAAGTGCATGTAATGATCTCATTAAGATCATTATCATTATAGACCTAAATACTTTTCAAAAGGAATTATTTATGCTCACATTCATCATAGGTTATATTTCTTTCAAGAAGGATACAATTTTCTAATTTGACTACAAGTAATATTACTAAAAATCTTTTTTATATCTGATCTAATAAATGAATGAATTATTTAAAGGAAAAGATTAGCAAAGCTAAAATAAATAACCTAAAATAACAAACTAAAGCAATAAACAAGAATGAAACAATTAATTAATAAACAAGATTTAGGTGTAGAATCCCCCTAAAACTTTTTTATGCTTAAATTGATCTAATTTCAAATATAATCCGAGTTTCTTATACCAATAGAAATTTCAAAGTTGAAGCCATATTCTTTATCAAGACTTACAACTCCTAGCTTTAAGTGGATTGATTGAAATATCTTTCTAATCAAAGAATGTATTAACTTGTTTTATTAATTCTTTGACTCTAATCTAGAAAATTTATGACCCTATTTCTACGATTTTATATAACTCTTGTTATTCATGTCATGATTTATTCATACACGTGATTTCTCAATCTTTGTATATGTAATTTGAAATTAAATCACAATGATAGAAAATTTAAATTCAAACATAAAAAGTAATTATGAATAATTCATAATGAAATAGATTTTTTCATTAAATCAAATAATCAATCCGACAAATAGGTTTTCAAAATTTTCCCATCTAAATTTATCCGAATTTAGTTTATGTTAAGAAAAAGAAACCCAATAATAATCAAGATAAAAGAACTCATTTTAAAATATCTTGAAATCTTGATGTCTCCACTTGAATATTGATGGAATTCTCTTGTTTATCTTCAAAATGCTTCCGTTCTTGTCTCAAAATGTATCGATTTATGCAATGTTATGAATACCGTACCGGGCTCGGTACCAGATTGAGCTCTGGAACGGAATTGTACCAGTACCGGTCGGTACCGGGTACCGTTTTGGAGAACTTTTTAAATTTATGAAATAATCTCTAAAATTTTTAAAAATTGCAAAATAGTCCATATTGGTATATTATACAGTTGTATTGTATACTTTACTAGTTTACTATTTACATCAACAATGCTTTTAAAAATCTTAATAATAAATAATAATGACAATTAATATGAAATAACAATAATTTTTAAATATTTTACATA
>JAOSBP010000006.1:16368578-16387861 GCA_027563825.1 Erythroxylum mucronatum
AAATATTAATACCCAAAAATGATTTTATAATTAAAATCATAACTCATAGGTTAGGTCTGAAGTAACCCAATTTATTATTAATATTAAAACAAAATTAATATTAATAATTTTATTATTTAAAAAGAAAAAATGACAAATTGCGTCGTCTTCAACCTCCAGCTGGGTCGGGCGTGACCCGGTTGGAAACAGTCGGAGCCCCGACGCTCCAGACCAACAGAGGACGCCGGAGCTCGCATGGATGCTGGCGTTGGAACAACGCGGACGACGCAAAACGCACGAGAGGTCGGAAACCCGACCATGCAACGCTTCTCGAATGATAACGTCCGAAGCTCCACGTATGGTTGTTGTCTCTCCTCCTCCTTCACGGTTCAGACAACGTCGCGTGCACCATGGATGACGAGAAACACGACTCTAACGTCTCAAGGAGGTCCAAAATGTCAAAAACTCAACAACCTCAAACATATATATATAATACGGCAAAAACTCAACCAAAAAACAGAGTACAACAGAGGAAATATTTCGGTGGTTTCTAAGGCAAGACAAAGACAGTAAAGGCTCTGATATCAAATGTTAAACCGAAGCCTTACAGTAGCTTGCATTTCATACAAATATTTAAGTACAAAATTCATGCATAAAAACACCATATATAACCATATATATATGTGAAACATGCAGCAGAAAGTTAACAGAAATACCTCCAGTCATTGCCTTCCACCTTAGATCTGAGAAGTTTGGAACTCTGAGTTTCCTATCCTCTTCCTTAAGCAAGATAGATGGTGTACTGAAGGTAGGCGAGAATAGGACCCAAAGCTAATGGTTTAAAACCACTAAAACCTACTTAAAGTTGTGGCCATCACAAAGACAACGAGTTGGATAGATGGGCAACGCAATTAGTGGGTAGGGTTAAAGCTTTTTAAATGGACCATACTAATAATTAGGAGATAAAACTTACAGTAGAAGGCCATTTTTGATAGTAAAGTGTGGTTGATCTCTTGGATTATTCTGAACGTTTTGAAGGAGCTGAGATGAGAGAGCATGTGTTTGACAGTATTGAAGTAGAGCTTCCCATAATGCCATAACTGGTTTAGACGCCACCTATAATACATGAATAGAAATAGGAGAAACTTAGGATAATGCATCAGTAAGACCATTTTTAGTCCTATGCTTGTATACAATATCAAATCAAAGCCTAACAATTTTGTTAGCCAACATTGTTGTTCTGGAGTTTGGACGATTTAGTTGAAAAGGGATTTTAGACTCCGTTTGAAATATAAATTGTCTTTCTAGTAGGTAGTGGCGCCACTTTTAACTGCCTTTGTGATTACGTACATTTCCTTATTATAAGTGGAAGTGTGCTGACGTGGAGTAGTAAATTGTTTATTGAAATAGGTCAAAGGATGTCACTTGATGATATCTAGCTCATAATCTAGCTTGGAGAAAACTGTAGCTCCCTTAATTTCATCCAGCAAGTCATCTACAATTGGGATGGAAAATCTGTCTTTATTAGTACCGTATTAAGAGAACGGTAGTCCACACAGAAACACTAGAGGTACCTTCCTTCTTTTTGACAAGGAGCATTAGTGACAAATATAAACTTGTGTTGGGTGTAATAATGCCTTGTTCTAGCATCTCTTCAACCAATCATTCGGTTTCTAATTTTTGGAAGTGAGGATGGTGATACGGTCAAACATTTATGGGTGGAGTATTAGGAGTGATGGGAATCTTATGATCTAGGGGTCAATAAGGAAAAATTAGATTCTCTGTCCAGTTTTACTCTGTCTTATTCTGTCTTATGGAATCTCAACCATTTATTTTGCGGGACCCACGCGAGTTTCATGCAGGCCCCACATAAATAAATGACTGAGATTTATTGGACACAATAAGACACCATAATATTGGACAGAAGATCTGGACTCCAATAAAGGAGAGGACTTGGAGAGAGGGCTACTTGAGGCTATGAAGTCTGATTGTCTTCCTTTGGATGGAGCATTCCATCTACAAAGCTTTGTAGTCAGAAACCACGCGTCCTAAGTTTGCAAGCCATTAAACCCCGAGCACAATATCTACCGCATAAATGGGCAGTAAAAACAATCTACTTGAAATTGAGTCTGGTCTAAAATGAGGGGAACGCTTGAAGATTCACCGGTGTGTTCCAATGATTTGTCGTTCCCCACTGTGACCTTTAAGTGTGGTAAAGGGTGTACAGTAAGTCCCAAATGTGAAGTGAGACATGATTGGATAAAGTTGTTAGTTGATCCTCCATCTACCAGCACCACCATAAGTTTCCCATGAATTGACCTAAATAGTTTGAGAGTAGAAGGAATGGGTTGCCCTATCAAGGCTTAGACAGAAATTTGGGGAATATCGAGAGCAAAGTCTTCTTTGGTTTAAGAAAGCTTCATTAGTTGGTTGTCTATCTCTTGAACAACATCCTCTGCTACAGAGATCTCTATTGTGGAGTCATCAATGTTTACCATCATGCAAAGGAACTGGGGTTGTATACACTTATGTCTCGGGACAAACCACTCATCATAATTAAAACATAGCCTTTTTCTCTTTTCTAGCTGCCAACTCAGAGGGGGTAGGATGTCTAATGGAAATCGAATGAGCTGGAATAGTAGTGGTTGCTAGTGTAGAGGTATGTTTGGTAGATAGGTTGGTTTGTGTTTGTTGTAGCAAGGATGATTGCGGTGAAAATCTGCATATAGATCGAGCTATGCTAGATCTGACACAATTAAGTTTTTCTTCAATTAATTTGGCAATGCCAATTACCTCAGAAAAGGATGTGGTTTAACATCAATAGTTCCATTACATTTCTCACCTACGTAGCACGGACACGGCAAAATGAAGCCGTGTCTGCGTGTCGGACATTCATTGACACACGGTGGACACAGCTCGGACACGTCTGAAGACCGCTCGGACATTGCTTAATGGAATATATGCTCCATAAAATATATGCTTCATGTTTTTTTAGGAGGGGCTTATAAAGTATTAAATATGTATGAACTATCAAGATGTTGGAAGTCTTGAAATACATCAATCAATATATCATATTATAAATGCTGACTTTTTTTTTCTTAATTTTAAATTTTATAATATATATATATGCTGTGTCTGTGTCCATCAAATTTTAAAAGTTGGTGTGTCCCCGTGTCCGTGCCCTTGTCGTGTCCCGTGTCCGTGTCCATGTCTGTGCTTCTTATCACTCATCTCCTTGCTAAACTAAACAAAGTCGTATACTCTCGGCTCCTTAGTCGTCCAGTGCTATATTTATTCTCCAGCGATAGATCACGTAAAAGAATCACTATTATTTCAAGAAATGATATGGTTTTATACGATGCTCGATTTGAGCCATGAACGTCCGTAGACGTTACTCCTATTTATATGAATTTTCAACTTATTGCAGCTCAGTGTCAGCTGTTCTGTCAACGATTATTGGTGTTCACTTTGGGCATGTGCTTGTACATTTACAGGTTTGTTAAAAAATCTAGGCTTCTCAATCTCGGATTTTTATCCTCTCACTTCTTCATGATGCTTTGAACTTTAGGATCATTCGAATAGACTGAAGCATTGGGTTGCGATGGGAGTCAGTCTGCTCACCTTAGGGCTGATTCTTCATTTTACAGATGGTGAGAACTGAAAACTAGAGCTATGAACAAAATTCATACATTGACCCGTTACCATTCAATGAAACATGATGTTCTTGTTGCAGCAATTCCATTGAACAAACAAATGTACACTTTCAGCTACGTTTGTCTTACCTCTGGAGCTGCAGCGTTGGTGTTCTCAGCCATCTATATACTGGTTTGATTTGGTTCTGAAGCTACATTGACCCTTTTGTTTAAGATGTTAAGCCCTGCATAACATTTTTCCATAGCAGATATCATTTATCAATGTTGGCCACTTATTTATGATATATCTGACAACATTTCCTATTAAAAAAATTGAATCTGATGCAGGTTGACATTTGGGGTTTGAAGTACATTTTTCTCCCATTGCAATGGATTGGAATGAATGCGATGCTTGTTTACGTTATGGCTGCTGCTGGTATATTTGCTGGTTTTATTAACGGCTGGTACTACGAAGACCCACGTAATAACTTGGTATGTCTTAGAGTTGTTTCCTTCATGTTATATTTCCTGTTTTCTTATAGCAATCCCATGTTTGTCTTACTCTTCATGGTTTATCAGCTAACTACCCTTCATTAACTTACCTTCATGGTTTAAGACAAAATGCACGCATGTGCCAATGACATGATTGTTGGTATGCATGAATAAAGAATGGAATTTGTTCACACCTTCTATACAATCACAAAAGAGCATCAAATCCTTCTACTAGTCGAATAACTTTCTTTTTTATCTTACATCGTATATGTCACATTCTAATGCAAACTCTCATTTTCAAAAATCAATTTATGTGGTAGGTATATTGGATTAAGAAGCACATTTTCATCGGTGTTTGGCATTCTCGAAGAGTAGGAATTCTACTCTATGTTATCTTTGCAGAGATTCTGTTCTGGGCTATAGTTGCAGGTGCTTTTCATCGGTTTGGATTATATTGGAAGCTATAACGACTACTTTGGTGAAGGAAAGGCACATGAATTTATTGTATAGGATTCAGTAACTTCCTTATAATGTTTAAGGTCCTTCTGTGAGCTTAGTTGATATTAGATTGAATACCAAAAATGAGACGATTTGATTTACCTCAGGAAGTTGAAGGTCCCTTGGCTACTTTGGTGGGCTTTTGTTTTAAATTGTATTCCCATTGTCTCCTTTCCGAAAAAGGGAAACATACTAGGGAAAGATAATAACGAAAGGAGAATCGATCGACTGTAGTCCTTCAATTCCAACATGTTCAATTTAATGTAGGATTTATCGAATAACTTTTAAGGGAGCCATCAAAAAGAACTATTAAAGACACTTATTCATACAATCTCAAACACATTAAGCATTATATCCAATGTAGATCGAGAAGAATGTTGTGAGAATTAAAATTTTAAAAGTTATTTGGAGAGTGTCACCTTGTAATTATTTTCAATTGGCAGATTTAAATAAAAATAATAACTAAAGAGAAGATGTTTGGAGATTATGTAAGATTAAAGGTTAAAGATAAACGGAAATATAGGAAGCAAATTAATATTTTATTTAGTCAACTTATTTAACCAATTCAATTAGGATATTATTGTAAATAATAATGTCAAAATTGTATAAATTATATTCAAACTTTATTTAAAAGTTCAATAACCTCATTAAATAGGATAGATGTTATTGGGCTAATCAAGCACGAGATGACGATTAATGCCTTGTAGTCAATCGGTTAGTTGTAGTTTAGTGACAATTATTTAAAGACATTCTTTAGCTTATACATACGTAGATGTGTATGATAAAGTCCATAAGATAAATATACATTACAAATGAAATTATGATAAGATTATAATTAAAAGTTTCATATTGCATTTATGTATTATCTCTAAATTGTTCTCAGTCATTGTTCTATTAATACTAGACATTAGTAGAACGTAAAAAAACTAACACATGTTATGTCTTTTCTTGTGAAAGAAGTAGTTAATCTCATAGATTAAACTATGAAGATATTTGAACAAACGTGTGGGTACTGGTTAGAGAAAAAGTTCACTTAATTAACCCCATATTAGAAATCTACTTGGAATACTACTTGTATGTCTATGAAAATTCTCATTATGATGATTGTATAAGTGATTCTTTGACTTGAGATTTCCAAAATTATCTTGTATAGGTATTGCTATTTGTTGATATTACTTATAACCAATTCTAGACAAGGATATCCCAATTGGTAGTCATTGGATGTAGAATGAACTATATGAATGTAGTTAAATGATCAATATAGGAATCAGCCTAAAATAATTAGGGAGTGTTCATTGTTCTTAATTAGTATAGATTCGGAAAATCCTTGGTCAATGTAGAATGACTATTTATAAAAAAGTTTACAAATGTTATTAATTGAATCAATAGTTAGTAGTGGAGGACTAATATGATTGAACTCAACATAATGTATACATTAATTTCATGCTCTATTTCAAATTGGAATATTATATGATGAAAAGATTAAATTATACAGGAAAAATTATGTACAAAAAGGTTATTCAAAAACATTTTAACATTCCTAAATATTTGAGATGCTCTTGATGTGTTGCTAGAAGTCAATCTTGATATGTATATACAAGTAGTTTAATTAAAGAATTAAAGATAAATTAAAGTATTTTAATTGATCTAATCCTAAATATGATTTATAATCATAATTTATATCCATCGCCAATATATTTAGGAGCTTCTTGAGTCACACATAAAGAAAGAGTAAAAGAGAGAGAAAAATAGTTTAATCAAGTTAAATTTTTTTTGAGAATTTAAAAACTCATTAATAAATAAAGAAGTTTACATCAGGAGAGGGACTCTCCCACGTGAGATAGACCCATTTGAAACACTGATATATCTGGGTCAAGACAAAACGGCAACATTCAGAACAATGTTTAGTAAGCAAAGTCGTTTAACATTTAGGGTATAAAGAAATGTGTCTTTCTCAAATCTTCAGATGTTTCTTGATTTAGGAGGGTGAAAGGCGATGCTCTGATGGTGAGGCTAACGATGTGGCTCCATGGTGTTTTTTTCTACTTTTTTCTCCGCACAAAGAAGATCTCAACTTAAGTAACATACTCAACTTTAGAATTGCAATGACTTTTAGCGATTAGGGCATAACGATATTATTTTTTGACTCTTTAGACATTGCTTTCTTTTGGAGGTCTAGGGGTTTAGCTCTGCGGTGACAAGTCGGAAGGGGTGATCTCAACTCAGGTAAGCTTCTTAAGTCGGTATGATTCCATCCTTTATATATATAAATCTCCACAAAATAACAAACTATATATTGATAACAAGGATCTGGTGGGATAGCGGTGTTCCTTCAAGCATGACACGACTAAGATATCTAAGAAAGCCCTTTCCTTTCCAACAGGTGAGTCCAGATCCACCTATACTTTAGTAGTTTTTCAAGAGTAGGTGAATGAATAATTTGCTAGAATTCAAGAATTTCTATGCATGAGAGATCACTACTTTCTGAACTGTTCTGAACTGAACTCAGGTTCTATAAAACTTTTTGAGTAACATGAATTAGATAGACAACGAGGACTATATTCTCCATGTGAGAGCTATTCCTCTGCTATAGTGTTGGTTCAACTAATTTGTAATCAGTTGTACCCTTATGCTAGCAATAGTGAGTTCTATAGGAGAGAATAGAGAATTAGATTTCTCTTTAAACCTTCTGCTATTCCTCTCATTCCAAACTGCTTGAGTACAGATGAGATAACTCCAGTAGGGTGTCAGACAGTCTGCAATAGTTAAACTCAGGGGCACATAGTTTAGAGATTTTAGCCCAAATTTCTTTAGAGAAAACACACTCGAAGAAGAGATGGTCTCTAGTTTCATCCTCTAGGTTGCAAAGAATACATATCTTAGATGAGCATAGGAACTTCAGCCTATCCTCATTTACTGAGTCTGTTCAACATAACTAGTCAGAGAAGAAAACTAGCACCTTGTTTCAAATCAGGGGATACCATCCTACTCTATTAGTTATCCCATCCCTTAACTTTTTAGCTTCCCTTATAGTTATTTCTAAAACTGGAATCTCATTCACTAAATAAATATCTCTTTCTCCAAGGGTTCTAAATTGCGGAATGGGCAAGAGTCTAATATCATCTGATGATAACATCCAAATTCTATTTCTAATCATTTCAAGAAGCTTAGTTTTCTTAGGGAACCTCTCTAATACAGTTCTTACCAACTGATTATGAATTAAAGCTCCTTGCCTTATCCAGTTGTCATACCATAAGGAAATTCTTTCCCCTCCCCTATTTGACAAGTTATGTACTGCTGAACTTCTTCCTTCATCATAAGATTTTGGTTAAAGAATCAAGAGTAACTGTTTTTGATTCTTAGAGTCCAAAGACTCTCACCTTTTAATATATAGATGTGAATCCATTTGATCCACATTGATTGTTTTTCACTTAGGATTCTCCAAATTCTCTTGGTCATAAGTAATCTGTTTTTCTTACTAATTGACTCCAATATTAATTCTCCTTCTCCTCTCAGTTGACAGATATTCTTCCAACCAACTTTTGTTATTCCTTTCTCATTGTTTCCTTTCCTCCATAGAAATTCCTTTATCAGTTTTTCAATCGTTTTAATAAACCCTTTGGAAAGAAATAGGTAAGAACACTAATAAGTTTGCATTGACATTATTACCGACTTCAAAAGTTGAAGTTCCCTCCATAGGATAGGGCTCTATTAGTCCATGACCCCAATTTCATAGATTTTTTCTTTTAATGGGATACATTCACAAAACCTTAGCCTCCTAGATGAGATAGGAATTCCCAAATATAGAAGAGGAGGATCTTTGATTTCCTTACTGGTAGCTAAAGACAAGGCATTAGAAAGGTAAGAAGCACTTTTGGAGAGCATGAAATAACTTTTATGAAGATTGATACCCAGACCTGACATCTCCTTAAAAAATTGAGAGTATTCATCAGAAGAGAGCCTGAGTGAACATTAGCCTTGCTTAGAAGAATAAGATCATCTGCAAAATATAAGCTCACTAGAGAAAGCTTCTTACATTTGGAATGGTATCTGAATCTAGAGTCCTTTGAAGTGGTATGCTTCAGCATTTAAGTAAGAACCTCCATGCAAAATAGGAATAGGTAAGGGGACAGAGGATCCCCTTGCCTAAGTCCTTTTTTGCCTTTAAACATCTCCGTTGGGCTCCCATTTATTGATATTCTGGAGGAAGCAGTAGTAATGCATTCTTGAATCCACCTTATGAAACTATGGGGAAATTTCATGACCTCTATAGTTTTTAGCAGAAAACTCCAATTCACACTGTCAAAAGCTTTCTGTAAGTCCACTTTAATAGTACAATTTTGAGGGCTTTTGCTGCTATTTTACCCTTTCAAAAACTCCTACACTAGAAGAATATTATCCTCAATATGCCTGCTGCTCATAAAAGCTCCTTGATTCTCGATGATGAGTAAGTGTAAAACCTCCTTCAACGTATTTGTCAAAATCTTGGCAATGATCTTATAAAGGAAATTAGTACAAGAAATAGGTCTGAATTCACTCCAGGTGGTTGGGTTGGAGTTTTTAAGGACTAAACAAAGGAATGTCTTGTTAATCTCCTTAAGCAGTACACCTTTTAGGAAAAACTCATGCATAGCCTCCTTAACTAACCCCCTATACTACTCCAATTTTTTTGATAGAAGACCCCTTTTAAACCATCAGGTCCCGGTGCCTTAGAGCCATTCATATTAAAAACAACCCTCTCTATTTCCTGATCTGTAATTGATCTAATTAACAAAGAAGCCTCATGCTCAGGAATTCTTGCTGAAACAAACTACCTAAGATCATCTCTAAATCCTAGTGGGGAGATGTCTGAATCTAGGAGGTTTTTGTAAAAATTCATCGCTTCCTTAGCAATTCCATCTTGTCTAAAAACAACCTCACCAGCTTCAGTTTTAATGGAAGTGATTCTGTTTACATTCCTTCTAGCTAACATTGAATTAAAAAATAACTTAGTGCATCTGTCCCCATCCTTTATGCAATTAACTCTGACTCTCTGCTTCAATAAAGAACATTTATTATCCACCAATTGTAAGTAGTTCTTAAGGGCTTCCTTTCAGTTGTAGCTAGCGTACCATTTGTGGGATTATTTGCCAATGATTTCTGATTGATTGAAGGTTTATCTATAACTGTTTCTATCTCCTTAGAGAAATTATAACTTCTCTTTAAGTTAAGGGTCTTCAATTCCTGTTTAATAAACTTGAGCTTTTGGAGACAAATGTACTATTTAGAACCATAGAACTCACACTCCAAACCCTTCATTATTGCTTCTTAAAACCCCTCCATATTTACTAGAAAATTGTTAAACCTGAAAGGATGATGGATTCTAGTAATAGTAAAGATAATCCTTATAGGAGTATGGTTAGAAATTTCAAGGTCTAGGAATTTTGTCGAGCTTCCTAAGAAAGTATTTAGCCATTCCACATTAACCATTTCCCTATCTAACTTTTCCCTGATGTGCCAAATAGAGCTTTGTTTGTTTGACCAAGTGCCTTTAAATTTTAAATTTGTAAGTTCCACCTCTTACATACAATCAAACATATCAGAAGAATATTTAAATAAGTTACAATTTCCTTCCGCTTCTAATCTGAATAGAGTGGTGTTAAAGTCACCACTAACTAACCATGGACCATTAATTGAAGCCTTAATTCTTTATAGAGAATTCCAGAGTTTGGTTCTTTGAAATACAATGTTAAAACCATAGACAAATGTAGCTAAAGTAGAAGAATTTTCCATTTTGAAGTAGAGCTTAGTATGAATAAACTGCTAACTGGATTCCAAAACCTTCACGTCTAAGAATTAACCATCATAAGCAATAATAATCCTTCCATAGGCATGACTTTGGTGGTTTGTAAGAAACTGTCATTTGCTACCCAAACAATATAGTTTATTCAGATTAACTTCTCTAATTTTAGTTTCCAAAAGACAAAAAGCCAGAGGCTTTTCCTTTAGAACAAAATCCCTTATCGTGTTAAGCTTGGAAGGGTTATTTATTCCATGGACATTCCATACAATCAAAGCCATAAGAGATTACTTTTCCCTTTTGAACCTTTCCTACTACTCCTATTACTTTTCCGAGAGATAACCTGAACAAATTGCTCCTCTTGAGAAACTCCATTCTGCAGATTAGTCTTCTGTAGGCTTTGTTCATTCTATTTGGGATTAAGAACTCCTCCACTTAGATTAATTCCACTAGTTTCCAGTACATTAGGATCAAGAACTCCTCTACTTAGATTAATTCCACTAATTTCCAGTACATTCTCCCCCATATTCATTAGCGACTTATTTAAGTCACCCGATGAATTTTGAAGAGCTCCTTCCTGCTGGTCTAAATCTAGGCTATTCGCCTCATGAATGTTCTTCCCATTTATAGGAGAATCATTATCAACCTGAATCGATTCATGATTTTCATATACTTGTTCTGCCTCCTCACATACTTTGTTGTCTTTTGAAATACACTTTTTCATACCCATCACCTCCCAATAGTTACCTCTAATGAAGACTCTTCCTGTAGGTTTCCATTCTTTTCCTTGAGCTTTAAGAGATGGTTTCCAATGGTATGTTACCATAACTTTATTCTCTCTAGGAAAGTGTCCATTTGCCAACCTTAGAATAGGGGTGTTGTCTTTTATTTCTTTAGAAATATTCATACTCACACATAATCGAGCAAATCCTACCCTTTTCCTTAACGCAGTGTGTTCATTCATACATATTGGTTTCTCCAAATAACTGCTAGTCCAATATTCTAAAGGAATGTTGTGAATATTAACCCATAGAGAAATGTTTCCCATTCTAATTTTTTTCTAATTCCATGCCTGATTGCTAATTTTGAAGAAATAAAGGAAGTTGAGAGATGTGCCTAGGATTTTCTTCAATTACCTTTTGAGCTTTCGATTTTAAGAGAAGGTAAATATTAAATTATCCTCCTCAGTTAGCATTACCTCCATTAGACCTCTCCCTTTCTAACTTCTCTGAGTCCATGCTTGTATCACTGAAAAAGTAGGCCTTTTCTCCAAAAACAAAACAGTAAGAATAGCTTCTCACGTCCTAACTCTTTCTTGTATAATGTTTAAACTAGGAGTCACCGTTAACTTTCCTTCTATCTCCACAGGTGAACTGAAAACCAAGGAAGAATCAGAGTTAATAAATTAGCCATTAGTGTGTTTAAATTGCTGAAAATTGTGGTGGAATAAGAAGGCGCTTAAAAATTGTGGCAGCAGACGACAACAACTACTAAAGCTAAGAGACAACGTGGTAGTAGTCATAAACTGTTGGTGCATCACGTGAAGCAAGGTGAAGCAACTCCATGAGAGGGGTTCGTCGGTGACAAGGACAAGTGACAACATCTTAGAGGTGTGCATAAAGCAACAGCTGGCTTGTGTGTTGTCGATGAGCAGACGTAATTGTGAGACACGATGGGTGGTGATAAATATGCGGTTGTGGCATCTAGTGGTGGGACAGGACGCCAAAAGTTGGCTTCTGTAGTATATTGGAGTGTGGTTGAACATCCAGTGGCAGCGGCAGCGACGAGTCACCTTGGGTAACTAGGGTTTCTTGCTTTACGTTTGGGCTCCATTTGGTTGGCACGGATTGTGGCTAGGGAAAGTAATATCTTTCCCAAAATTTAAATTATTATGTTTGTTTCATTTTTTTGGGTAGTTAGGAAAGTTTTTACTTTCCTAATTTAAGGAAAATTGTAGCACTTTCCTAGGATTGTAACTTCCTTTCTCGTTTGTTTGTAATATAACATTTAATAATAATAATAATTTTTGTTTAGGGAATAGGGATATAATTGGAAAATTAAGTTAAAATTAAGTTACATTCCGTAAAATACTGTTACATGCCAAATACCATAATAAGAATCCACCCAATTTTTCTATCAGAATTCTTATAAGTATCCAAACATGTGAATATCTTTACTTTCCTACAGATTTATTTTCCAAGAAATCAGATTCCAGATTAACTTTACTTTCTTGCCAACCAAACGGAGCCTTGGGGTTTTTCTTACGAAGACACCTTGTAACTAAACAAGGTTAGTTTAACCTTAACCAAGAATAAGGGTGTTTGGAAATGGAATGACCTAAACTTAATACTTGAATACGGGTTGTTTGGTTACAATAATAAGGCTATCCAATGGCTAGAATAATGGTTGTTTGGCAATTGGAACAAGATATTTTATGGTTGGAATAGGATATTCTGTAACTTAAATTAAAGGCTTGTTTGTGGATAGGATTAATCTAATCCTATCAAAATTATTTTTCAAGTATGGAATAATATATTTTAAACTTGAATAAATTAAAATTTATACCAAACATAATTCTAAAATTGTTTTAAAATTAAAATTTAATTCCAAAATTAAAACGATTATTTTTCTTAATATGATTTAGATTAATAATTAAATTAATTCATATTTAAATTTTAGAAATGTTATTTCCAAAGTTAGAACTAACTATTTTTAATTAGATTGAAATTAATTTTTAATTAGACTCCTTAAAACTAAGAAAAGTGTTTTCTTAAGTAATTAAGAAAGATGTTTCTTAATTAAATTTATTAATTTCAATTTGATTGAGATAAATTAAATTTATGGCTTAATTTGTTTAGAAAATTATTATTCAATTTATTTAAAAATTGTTTCTTTATTTATGAATAATAAGTTTTTTGAATCATTAAAAAGATATTTTCTTGATTAAAATTTGAAAAGTGTTTTCATTTAATAATTAAGAAAAATGAGTTTTCTTTAATAATTTAAAAATAGTTTTATAATTTATTAAAGAATGATTTTCCATTAATTAATAAATAATCTCTAAATAAATAATATAAATGACTTTCTTAATTAAATGAAAATTGTTTATTTTAATTTTGAAAGTTGTTTCCTTTAAAAATTAGAAAATAGTATTCTAATTAAGGAAAAATTACTAATTACCTTAGAAATATTTTTCTAAGTGAATTAGAACTTGTTACTCATTAAATTTTTGATGGAGTTTTTTTTCTCTAAATAATGATAAGAAAGAAATATAATTTATTAAAAATTGTTTTCAATTAATTTTGTTAAAGGGGTCAAGATAATTGGAAATAGTTTCAAATTAAGTTTGATATTTGTTTTCAAATCAAATTAAGTTTCTATTTTGGAATAGGAATTTAATTTATTTAAGGAATTAATTTGTTTAATCTAATTCAAAAAAGTTGGAAGTATTATTTTAGATTATGATGATCAATAACTAGAATCAAATGAAGCTTGATATTTTATGCGTATATAATTTGATTTTGAATGCATAAGTTGCATACTTTATTAATACGCTTGAAACATGTATTAGATGCATATTAAATTCTATGTTTATGCATGTAATATTTTACTTGGAATTTTATGTTTGATAAGACAAATAAAATTGAATCCCTTATTAAAATATTAAGTGCACATTGAAAATGTAACTGTTACCTTCCATTATTATAAGAATAAACCAGAGTTTTGTTTATTATTAAGTTTATGGCAAAACCAAGGCCACTTTAGCCCAAATATATGTAGTCTTATAACAGTAGATCCTACTTAACTAAATTTATATGATTTGAATGGACAATCTCATGATCATATGAATTTAGAACCAGGGTTAGGCATAACATATAAGATATATTTTGACAAGAGTCACCTAATGGATTTAGGAGTCACTTGAGATGTGACTAATAAATTTGTTATCTACCTAATTTAACTTTAGTTAGTTTATTGAGCAAACTCAAGATCAAGTAAATTTGAATGGGATCTTAGCCCACTAGAAAGATTTGAGTAATCTTTCCTAATAGTAGTAAGGGTTATTATTTCAAATAAAATAGTTAGAGTAACCAAATGCATGATTAATGTCTTAATCTTATTTAGTATCATGGCTTATAATCAATTAGTTGCTATTCTTACATTTATATTTTTGTTCGAAGTGGAGTTTATCTTGTTTAGTATAGTTGATACTAAGAGTTAGTGAACCGAATTTCTTGGACATAAGTTATGTTAGATAAAAAAGTTATATGTCCATTATGCAATTTTTGCTATTAATCCTATTTGAGGATTTGATGTTAATGTTTTAGAGATATGTCAAAATCATATAGATGACAAAACATATTGACATTTTCAGTTGAATAATGTCTCATAAACTTTGATGAAAACATGTAAGATGTATGTTAACATCATGGCAATAAGACGTAACAGGTTGTATAAAGTAGAGCTAAAAAGTATAATACCCTAATGAAATTATGTCACTCAATTTATCCTACTAAAAGTATAAAATTGGACATTAATTAAAGGCTTTGTTATAGAATGATAATAGTTATCATTTGAAGAAATGATTGCATGACTTTTCTTGCCTATACAAAATATGATATAGATAATAGATGTTTCTTATTCATGTTTATAAGTATTTGATGTTGAATTTATATTCATCATTACTATAATGTTTAAGGCATGATAAGAAATATATTGTTATGTAAAAGTAGTTGATCCAAGTTTATGCAAACAATTTTTATGTGTTGGATTAAACGAGACTTAGACTTAACATAAGTGACAAGAATATAAAATTAGATAATTGAGACAATCCTTTCATGTTATGGTTAGTTAAATCAACATAATAAGAATTATAAAGTTATATACATTGATATATGTATACTTTTGATTATCAATTGTATGAAACTTGTGAAGTTGTTAAGTTCAAGAATAACCAAATCAACCATTGGTGAAAGGATGATGATGGTATTAAGTTGTTAAATTTATACATATGATATATTAGATGGAATAGCAATTCATAAAAGGATGATTCTTATATTTTATTAATATTACTAACAATTTTATGTGATACAATCATATATATTAAATGAAATATTGAATTAAAATTTTGAAAATTTCAAATTGTTTAATCATAAAAATTAAGCATTTAAAATGCTAAATCACTTTAATAAGATTGATGTAGTGAGATACAAATTTTTAATTATCTATAGGGAATGAGAATCTCTAGTGAATTTCTTCGTAATTAAATTCTATAAAAATATGAATTTGTGTAAGGAGGAAAATACAATATGAGATATTGTAAGATGCAATGTTTATTTCTTCTATAGATATGCCTAGTATAATAACTTACCTTTAATATTTCTAATAAATTAATGAGCAAGATTTCATATTAGATATGAAACACTAAGTCTTTGAAAGAGTCAAAGTTAATAGGTTAAGGATGTGATGCTTGACTGAAGCATACATTATCCATTAAGCTTAGAACTAAATTGGGTAATAAAAGGTTATATGATATCCAAAAGGTTAGATATAATCTTACAGACCCATTGATTTCTTTCAATGAACACTTATAACAGAATGGATCTCAAGATAAGTAGTGAGAGTATGATGAAATTTGAAAAGTTCAAATCTTATGACAATATATCCAATTAGAACTATTGCCTTTATTGATACATTTGATGTATAGTTAAAAGGATACAAGAAATTGAAATGTTCACTTTTATGATAAATTCAAATAGTTTTTTTAGATGATTGTGAATTTATCATGCCTATAAGAAGATTAGTTATATTATAATTATCCTTTCAATGGGAGTATGTAGAGACATATTACTTATAGCAAACAACAATTCACATTTTAAATTATTGAAAATATAATTGTAGAAGTACACTTATTGGATATGAAAAGATAACAACTTAATTTTGATAATTAGACCTACAAAGATAGATATGGAAGTTGTTTGCATATTCCAGTCCAAATAGATAGATAATGTACTAAAGTTTTTAGTATTTAAGATATCTGATACTTGTGAAGTATTAAAGATGTCCATTATTCTATGTATGAGTTGATGTTTGAGTTCAAGGTTATATGGATATTAACTTTAGAAGTAAATCCTAATTAAGGACTATTTTACTTAGAAAAATATCATTTTAAAGTTGAAAAGGTTCCAATATAGCAATGGTTGCTAATTAAGTCATAATACATTTTTCATTTAGCAAAAAGATTAAATTGATCAATAAGTTCTTTAATGAACTTGATATAGAGCCTTACATTGTTCAAGACTACAGTATATTGTGAAACATTAGAGCCATTGGGCATATAAAAGGAGCTAAGGTTTAATCAAAGATCTAAGGATGTCTTTAGTCAATTTCTTTTAACTATGATGATAATTAAGATGAAATTGTGAGATTTAAACCAGTGCTCACAATAAAGAATCTTGTAGAATTCTCTCTTTAAGTCATTATCCTACAGGTAATATGATTGTCATATAATGATATGGTATAAGATAGTTAAAAGATTGACTTAGCGTAAATGACATATTGTCCGTAAATGACATATTGTCAGTTTATGTCCTATAGCTAATTAGTGGTTGTAGTTTAGTGACAATTATTTAAAGGCATTCTTTTTCTTATATATTCTTAGATGTATATGATAAATTCCATGAGGTAAATATACATTGTAAATAAAATTATGATGAGATTACAATTATAAGATTCATATTGCATTATGTATAAACCATAATTTATTCTTAGTCCTTGTTCAATTAAGATTGGACATTAATAAAATACAAAAAGACTAGCATACGTTATATTTTTTCTTATGAGTGAAGTAGTTGGTCTCATAGACTAAAATATGGTGATACTTAAATAAATGTATAGGTGCTTATAAGAGAATACGTTCACTTAACTGACCCTATATGAGAAATCCATTTGGAATATTACTTGTATGTCTATGAAAATTCTCATTGTAATGATTATAAAAGTAATCCTTTGACTTGAGATCTCCAAAGTTATCTTATATGGGGATTCCTATGTTTTGATTCTACTTGTAAGTTGTTTTAGTCAAGGATAGCTTAGTCGGTAGTCATTAGATGTCATATAACTATATGAAGGTAGTTGAGTGATGAATATATGATTCATCACCCTAAAATTATTAGGGAGAATGTTTCATTATTCTCGATTAGTATTGATTCAGGAAATCTTTAGCCAAGTTGGAATGGCGCTTTGTAAAATAGTTTACAAACGTCATTAATTGAATTAGTAGCTAATGGTGAAGAACTACTATAATTAGACTCAAAATAAAGTTGCTGTTAATTCTATGCTTTATGTCTAATACAAAATTGTATAATGAAAAGATTGAATTATATAAAAAATATCATTCACAAAAAGGTTAATCAAAGCAACTTTCACATTTTTAAATATTTGGGTGGTCTTGATGTGTTGCTATTTGCCAATATTGATTTATGAATATAAATTGTCATTAGATAATTAAAGATAAATTAAAGGAGTTTAATTTATCAAATCCTAAATATGATTTATGGTTATAACTTATATATATTGTCAATATATTTGGAACCTAATGAGACACATACAAATAGTTAGTTGAAAAGAGTAAAGATATTTTTATCAAGTTAGACTTGATCGTAAAGTTTGAGAAATTTTAAGATAAATATGAGATATTTGATAAATAAAGATAAATATGACATATTGGATTTTAATTGGGCATAACTGGTATTTAATTAAAGTTATTTTTCAATTCTAATAAAAAATAATTAGAATTAGAATTAAATTTCAATTAAATTACTAAAATGTTAAGCATTTTTTAGTTAGTTTAGTTTAGATTTAAATCAAATCCATAACTCGATTAGCAGTTCAATAATAGAAAAATGGTTAATAATAGTACTTGCAATCCTCGTGAGATCGACCCATACTAACTAGTGATAGCTATAGATACACCATGCACTTACAATCAAAACTTATAATATCATATGCACACCAACATATCAAATAGTGAGAAGATGTGTATCTCACTCTAAAGGGTGGAAGATCCTAGGATATTGCCATGTTGGACCTACTGAAAGGCACCATAGTGCGAATAAGACGTCTCAAAAGATCATCGAGTTAAGTTTTTGTTGGCCTTCAATTTTTCAGGATGCCCAAAGGTATGTAGCATTATAGGATAGATGCCAATGAACAAATAATATCACTCATCGAGATGAGATGCCTCATAACTTCATCCTTGTTTATGAAGTATTTGATATCTAGGGCGTTGATTTTATGAGTCCATTTAGTTATTGACTATTTTTCTAAATGGGTTTAAGCTCAAACTTTAGCATACCTAGAGAAATTATAAGAGATAAGGGCACATATTTTTGTAATTCATAATTTGAAAAGGTTCTTAAAAAGTACAGAATCACTCATAAAATTGACATCCCAAATCACCCTCAAACTAGTGGCCAAGTTAAGGTAGTTAATAGGGACTTCAAACAAATTTTAGGAAAGACTATAGAGCACTAGAGGAAAGATTGGTCAATTAAGTTAGATGATGCTCTATAGGCCTATAAAATGACATACAGAACATTGATTAACATTGCACCTTATAGGATTGTTTATGTGAAAGCATAAGGCATATTAGGCCATTAAGTTTATAAATTTTGATTTTCAACTTGTAGGAAAATCCCGGTGCAAGTATCATATACTTGCGGTGCGGAAAACAAAATTTTTTATTCCGGGACGTTCTCGAAAGCCAAGATCCATGTGTCTATATAAAGAGTCAAACCATAACGACCAAAGTAGACCGTCTCTAATGGTATCCACGCAGAGGTCGGAGAACCTAACCGGGGCAAACCCTTTTGACCCGGGAATAGCTAGAACAAATTAAAGAC
>JAOSBP010000006.1:16415015-16425158 GCA_027563825.1 Erythroxylum mucronatum
AGGACAAGGACAATATTTTCTGTCCTGTCCACTGCAACCAAACATCTCACTGTCTTCAGTTCTTGTCCTGTCCCGTCTTGTCCTATCTCTACCTGCTGCAGACGCTAACCATACGCAGGGTTAGTAAGCAAACTGTGAGGAATCTATGCAACGAAAGAAATCTTTTATTTTATCTTCAAAAAAGAAAATTATGAAAACATATCCAATAAGACACAAAGATGAGGAAGACCATACAAGGAGAGAGAAACACAAGGATAATTGATGAGAAAGTTAACAAAAGTTAATATTTTTAAAACTGGACCAGAAATTAAATGGGCAAGATAAGATGTCTAAAAATTTAAAAGTTTAATCAGTATTACACTGTCATAAAACCGGTATATAACAAAAATTGATCAAAATTGAAGAACTTAAAATAATATTAAAGGAAGAAAGTATCTTTATGTATTGAAGATATTGGAGTTTAATTGAATGAGACAATCAAATAAAAACTAACTGATTTATTATGATTTATAAAAATCGATTAGTTTACAAAATTGGCAATTAATTAATATATCGATTGATTTTTAATAAAAAATATTAAGGTAAACCGAACTAGCAAGTTGAATAGTTCAAGTTTCTACAGTTAAAATGATCGTATTGGTTCAATTTTTCAATCATTGACAAAAGTATAGAAGATTGATAATACTAGATCAGGGTGGAAACTTGTGTAGAAAATATGTAAAGACAAAAAAATCGTTAGAATGCCAAACAATCATCCTCCATTGCTTAAGTTAATATTGGATATGGGAAATGATAGAAGTTTTCAATGGAAAGAAGCATGTGGATGTTCATACATTTATTGTCTTTCGTTGAGATAATGTAACATCTTAACCTCAATTACCTTAGTAATTAGGACTCATAATTGTGGCTAATGTGAATTATGACTTTTTGAAACAAATTATTTTTTGCAGTAACTTTTTGTTAAACCCTTTATCGCTTGGGGAATTTTCATTTGCATAGCACTTACAGATGTTTTTAAGTATAAACCTCTCAAATTGTTCTATGGGCCTCTCCCAAATAGCCTGTATCTTGTTCTTATCAAGACTCAACTTGCTTATCTTGGGAGACAAAAAGCAAGTTAAAATCTAAAAGTGGTTTCCAAACAATCATTTTCAAAGTGGTTATATATAAATCAAAGTGATATCCTAAACAGTGAGAAAATGCTAAAGAACTTCTTATAGATATGAGTTGCTAAGAATCACCTAGGTGCTAAGTATAAATGGTTAGATATTTACTCTCCTAAATCTGAAGGTGACATAAGGATATCCTCTATAAGGATTGCCAATAGATAGCTCTTAGTTAAGAAGATTTGGAAGCATATATATATATATATATATATATATATATCATCACGGCTTAAAGTTTCTAGAACCTCAAGATTAGGCCATCATATTTATAGTCATTCAACCAAATTCTTAAGCTGAGGAAATAAAAGAATCTAGCAATTAAGATCAGAGTAGGGAATGGTGAGAAAACTTGCTTTTGGTATGATTATTGGAATAATCTAGATTCTTTGCATAATATACCTAAGCTGCAACATCTAAAACACATTGTTCTATCAAGGCCAAGGTTAGTGGAGTGATAAAAGGTAGGAATTGGATTTGTGGAATTAGGGCTTTTACTCCAATAATGAATCATGCTCCAAATTACTTGTCCGAGCCAAATGATGAGGACAAAGCTCAATGAAATGGTTACAGATAAGGAGTTTTTACTAATAAATCATGTCAGCTTCTGCATTACAAGGGCAAACCATATGTGACAAGGTAGAGGTTGATCTAGTTTCCCAACAAGCCCCTTAAGGCTTCCTTTATACTTTGGTTAGTCATAAAAAAGGACTGGTAACTATCGATAGGATTAAAAGTATAAACTCTAACTCAATCTGTAAGTTTTGCAATTGAGCACTAAAATTGTTCATCATGTACTTCATACTTGCTCTTCTTCATGGATTGCTAAAACAAATCTCTTAAGCTTTATAAACTCACCTTTAGACCATCATGTTAAACCTCTTTCATTTGCTTAGGTAGAATAAGTAATGCTCACACACAAAGGGGTTATCCTCTAGGAACAACCAATTTTGAGATTCAACCTTTTTATTGGTTATATCCATATTAATAGCCTTTTTCTTATTTTTATTAAATGCCTTTTCATTGTTTTTGAACCCTAAAGGATTTACATTTACTTGATTGCTTGAAACTTAGATTATATTAAAGAATTTGGAAAGGTCCAACATTTCTTTAATTGTTGGTACATATTGATTAAAAAAAGGTGTTAAAGTTATATAGTATCAATGGACTTATGGTGTGAAGGATCTAAATTATGAAAAACTAAGTTTCTTGTAAATTTTTTTTTGTAAATTTACTTCAATATTATCACCATTTTTGTTATCCCTATCATACCCTAACCTAAGCCTCATTAAAAACTTATATCAATACCTTTTGATTTTTTAATTTACTTATAAGTGGTGGGATATGATTTAGTGTGTTTTGCTTGTTATTTAAGAGTTTTATAGTATTATTGGTACTTCAAGTATATTTGTAAGTGGTAATTGCTTTCACAGACTAAAAGGAGAAGAATTCGTATTAAATCATGGCATAAAACAAAGATTTGAAGCAACTTGGAGATACACAGTTATGTGCAGTGACCATATAAGGCACTGTAAATATGTGGAAATTTAAAAACATTGCTTATGGCTATGTGAAAATATACAAACGTGTATGTGGTGTACGTCACTATGCCATGTGAATTTAGGTATTTTTGGAGATATACAGTCACATACGCGACCATGTAAGTGACTATGTACATCCCAAAAATCCAAGTTTTTATTATAAAAGGATATTATTGGAGGCAAACTAAAAGAGGTGAGATTAGAAGCATTCTTTATTCGTAAGAAACACAGAAAAGAAGCAATTATGAACGAAGGACAAGGCAAACACGAAGATTATGTCATAAGATCCAATAGAGAGCTTCATTCAATCCATGTTGCAAGAAGATTCATTAGAGACAAAAGGGGGATTTACATTATGAATTCTTTTATTTTTATTTGTTTTTCTACATATTTGTTACTGATTTCGTTTTTTATATGTAGGTACTACTTATTTGATATTGACTTTTTGTCGTGTTTTCCTTATCTGAGTTCATTATTGTATCAATTTTAGTTTAGTTTGTTTCTTTAATTTTCAATTAAATCCATAAACTAATTCGATGGCTAGATAATAGAAAAAAAAAGATGAATATTAGTACTTCCAATCGTATTTACTAATGTTAGCTACAACAATATTGTGCACTTGCCGTTAAAACATGTAAACTTATAAGTAAAATAAATTCAACCAGGGACTCTATAGCCTTCAAATTCTTTCTGATTATGAAGCTGGTTCTGGTTAGTCTGTACACTTCCAAAAATCTAGTATTATGTTTAGCCCTTGTGTGTCGCAGCATACCAGGTTGAGCATTTCAAACACATTGGGGTTGCGTAACGCTATGGGGAATGGCTCTTATCTTGGTCTCCCCTCTCTAATCTGGCGTAACAAGAGGCAAATCTTTAGTTATATCAAAGATAGACTTTGGAAGAAGGTGAACAATTGGAACAACAACTTCCTATCTAAAGCGGGTAGAGAGGTACTTATCAAGTCCGTTGGTCAAGCAATTCCTTCTTATTGCATGTCAGTGTTCTTGCTCCCTTCTACATTATGTCATGACTTGCAGGTTACTTTGAATCGGTTCTGGTGGAATGGTAGGAAAGAACAAGGTAAAGGCATCAATTGGTTATCATGGGACAGAATGTCTTATCCGAAGAGACAAGGCGGTATGGGTTTCAAGGATCTCAAACACTTCAATCTTGCTATATTAGCTAAACAAGGTTGGAGGTTACTTACGGCGCAAGATACTCTATTTTATCGCATCTTCAAAGCTAAATATTTCCCGAGGGGGATCTTTTCAAAGCTTAGAAAGGTTATAACCTGAGTTTTGTATGGTCTAGTATCTATGCTTCTATTGCTTTGCTGCAGAAAGGCGTTAGGTGGCGTGTTGGTGATGGAAGGAGTATTGTGCCCACTGCTGATCCATGGATTCCTAAACCGGATTCTTTCAAGGCCGAGGATGGTGCTATTTATCTTGATCTAGTGTCACGCGTTTGTGATTTCTTTATCGATGGGGAAAATGAGTGGGATGTGGGCAAACTAATGCGATCTTTCTCTGCTAGAGATGTGAAGTTTATTCTTGCCATTCTTTTATCTATTCACACTTTTGCATATTCTCTCTTGTGGCACTTTGAGAAGCAGGGCGTGTATACGGTTAAGTCCGGTTATCAAGTGAGCTTAGGTGATGCAGGAGCTGCTCAAAATACTGTACAATCAAATATTTGGAGATGAATTTGGGCTCTTAATATGTCTCCCAAAGTGTGTGATTTTACGTGGCAAGCTTGTAAGGATGTGCATCCCACTAAGTTTAATCTTTTCAGGAGAGTGCTTGATGTGAATTCAACTTGTTTTTTCTACTCATCTATTGAGATTGGTGATCATGTGTTGGGTCATTGTCATAGAGCATCACTATGTTGGAGTATTGCCGGCTTTCCTGCACCTCCCATAAACACCACTTTTATTGATTTGTTTATGGAAATTTGGGAGAACCATAGCCAAGAAAGAGCAAAGTTCGTTGCCTACATAACATGGAATTTGTTGGGGTCAAGGAATGACTTCTTCTGGTCTGTAAAATTTGTCCCACCAAACTAGATTGTAAATCTTGCCACTGCCCAGCTTGCTAACTAGTAGTCTCTCTCACGTTTGCGAGATTCTGTAGGTGCTGGAAATGGCAGTAGCGTTGGTACTTCTAGTCTACCTGTTTGTGTTAATCTTGAAAGCTTGAGTTGGCAAGCTTTTTGTGATGGAGCCTTGTTTCAAGTTGAAGATGCAACAGGCAGTGCAGTGGTTTTTGAAGATAGTGAAGGGCGGTTTCTTCAAGCTTTATCCAGCCATTCTGTAGGCTGTAAATCTCCAGCAACGACTGAAGCTTTGGTGTTAAGAACGACGTTGCAATTTGTCTTGGCCAACTACCAATCAAGCAGTTACTTTTTTTATTGAATGTCAAGCTTTATTTTCTACACTTAACTCTCAATCCTTAGACTTTTCTGAGTTTGGTATTATTGTGTTGGATTATAAGAAATTATTAGAGATATGCCCGGATATCTAAGTTCGATGGATACATAACATTATGAATGGTGTTGCTCACTCTTTTGCTCGAGCATCCATTCATTTTCACCACTGTGTATTTGGGGAACTATTCCGGTAGTTCTCCACTCTCATTATCATTAATCTAAGTGTGAGATATTCTACTTTTAAAAAAAAGAGCTAATTACATTATGGGAAGTGTCTCCGTCAATGAACTCATGTAATTAAGAAATATAATTAGGTTACTTAGTGTTTTGTGTTGGTTGGTTTTTAACTATCTTGGCGTATCCTCCAAGTGTACTAACGTTAGCTCTTAAAGCTATCTATTTTAATACTCATTTTACTTTTTCAAAAAAGGTGAGGCCTGAGGGTCCTTGCCTAAGGAAGCTAGGTAACTAAACTAACAAAGGTACAACATCTCTAATCAATGTTGAGAATTTGAATACCTTATATACAATGAACTGGCGCATCACCAATTTGTGCATACTAGTATCGAATGGGACCAAATATACTTTGAATTCACTGCTATTTATGCTAGTCTGACATACTCCTTACAAATGTATTTATGGCAATACCTCTGACAAATCGCTAGGATCACCTCCAAACCTTGGCTGTTGGGCGGAGACTTCAATGCCAAATTAGAGAGCATTGACAAACAAGGAGGCTCCTGCTTCCAACCCACTATCAACACTCAATTTCGGAAATGTGTGCATAGCTGTCAACTGTAGGATCTCGGATTCTCAGGACCTCACTACACGTGGAGGCAAGGGCCAATACTTGCTCGTTTAGATCATGCCTTCTGTTCGACTCTCTAGCACTCAACTTTCCCTCAGACGACCGTTAACCACATGCCATTCCTGAAGTCCGATCACTGGCCTCTCCTCATTTCTCTTACGACTAGCACACACACTCCTCTGTCGAATAAGCCGTTCAGATTTCAATCAGCGTGGCTTACGCATAACTGCTTTGGTCCATTTGTAGTTAAGAACTGGCACCCGAGTCCTCAAGACCTCAGTGGATCATTCAGTCTTTTCTTGGAACAGTTACAGCAGTGGAATAAGACCACATTTGGTAATATATTCAACTAGAAGAGGGGACTTTTGGCTAGACTTAAAGGCATCCAGAATCATCTTGACGAACCGGACTCGACCTCCATCCGTGACCTAGAAGTATACCTTAGGTCAGAGTTGGAGCAGGTCCTGTATCAAGAGGAATTATACTAGCATCAGAAATCCAGAAGTCAATGGCTTAATCAGGGAGACCGCAATACTAAATACTACCATGCAATCACTACGGTCAGACAACGATAAGTGTAGTTTTTAGCTTTGAAGGATGGTAATGGCAATGTGCTTTCAGACCCTATAAGCATTCGAGGGTTAGTGCAACAATATTTTAGGAAGCTTTACACCGCAGAGTACATCCAACTGACTATCTGGCCACATCAGGGCCAATTCCCTCCCCTCCCTCACCAGGCGCACACTAACCTGGGCTGTCCCCTCAGATCGGATGAAATAAAGGAAGCGATTTTCAGTATAGCTCTCAACAAAGTCCCACAGGTTAATGGGTTCACAGCCCTTTTATACCAATCCCAATTGGACATAGTTGGCCCCTCTTTGACTGCCTTCATCCAACGCATTTTTCATCACGAAATTTGGGAAGCGGTACTCAATCGGACCATTTTGGTCCTCACTCTGAAGGTACCATCTCCCAAATTGATTACGCAATGTAGGCCTATTGCGCTCTGTTATGTACTTTACAAAACTATTACCAAGATCATTGACAACCGACTTAAACGGTTAAACCTTACCTGGACGATCTGGTTGCTCTGACCCGAAGCAGTTTTGTCCTCGGGTGCTTAATAACAGATAATATCATTATCATTCAGGAAGTTATCCATACGATGAAATGCAAAACGAGACGGAAAGGCCTAATGGCTTTGAAAATGGATCTCAAAAAAGATTATGATAGGCTATCATGGGATTTCATTCACGACACTTTAATCGCCATTGGAATCCCAGATTCCTTGATTAACCTCATAATGAAGTGCATCTCCAGCGTTTCGTTTTAAGTGAACTGGAATGGCGAGCTTGGACAGGCATTCAGTCCATCAAGAGGTATCCGGCAGGGCGACCCATTATCACCTTACCTATTTATTCCATGTATGGAACGATTAGGTCATTTAATTAATCAAGCCATGACCCAGGAGAGGTGAAAGCTTATTAAACTCAGCAGAAATGGAACTTCTCTTTCTCACCTATTCTTTGCCGATGATCTCATCCTTTTCTCTAAAGCTGCCATGGATCAAGTGCTCGTGCTTCGGGACATCTTACATTCGTTTTGTGCTGCCTCTAGTCAACGCATCAACCAAGATAAATCCAGATATTACTACTTTAAAAATTTCCCCCCTTCAATAACACGTAGCTTATCCAGAGCTTTAGGTTTTATATAGACTAAATATCTAGGCCAGTATCTAGGAGTTCCCCTATTGCATAAACGAGCAAGCAAAAAAACATACCAATGCATCCTTAACAAGGTTCAACAACGCTTATCTGGCTGGTCTACCAACCTCCTGTCTATGGCAGGACACCTCACTCTGACCCAATCAGTTATAGCAGCCCTTTCCAGTTATATTATGCAGACGGTCCGATTATCCCGCAGCCTCTGTGATGAACTGGAGAAACTAATGCGACAATTTCTATAGGGGATGAATAAGGACAATAGGAGGATACCATTAGTAAAATGGGAGGAAGTTTGCAAACCTAAAGAATTTGGGGGTCTTGGTATTAGACAACTTCGTGCCACCAACGATGCCTTCTTAGCGAAGTTAGGATGGATCATGCTTGCCAAGCCTAATGCCTTATGGGTGAAAGTACTCTCCGAGAAATATAACTTTGATGCAAGTCATATCCCCTCATCCTTCGCTGCAAAAGAGGGATCAATGATCTGGAGGAGCATCAAGGCAACTTGGCAACTAGTTCTGCAAGGAACGAATTGGATGATAGGTAATGGCCAGAGGACCAGGTTTTGGTTAGACCCTTGGGTTGTGGGCGTAGTACCCCTTATCTCCCATGTTCTAAGCCCTATCCCTGAGTCCATTCGTAACCTTAGTGTTCTGCAATATGTGTATGCAGATGGTAATTGGAACTGGAACACTTTTCAATCTTACCTTCTGCCTTCTATTTACAGGTCTATAGCCAGGACCTTTCCTCCGAAGGCCTATTTAGGGCCAGATAAGCTGATCTGGGGCATTTCTGATACTGGACAGTTCACTGTCGCTTCCACATATTCTATGATCATGGATACTGAATCTGACTCGCCTCATGGCATCTAGACAATTCTGTGACAATGGAAGGTCCCACCACGAATTCGCTCTTTCCTTTGGCTCCTCGCACACGATCGGTTACTCACTAACCAACATCGTGTCCATAAACAAATCACTACCGACGGCACCTTTTATCATTGTAACCTTGAGGAATCATCGATTCATGTAATGCGGGGCTGCATTAAAGCCCACCAAGTGTGGACCTCATTCCCTCCCCATTTAGTTTCCAATGGTTTTTTCACTATGACGAATCAAGAGTGGCTTCTCCACAATCTCCAAACCCACCGTAGAGAATTTGGGCATGATTGGTCGTGTCTATTTGGAATTACTTGTTGGTTCCTATGGCAATTGAGGAATTCGACAATTTTTTATGCCCGGTTTACCTGGCCTTCCTCACCAATCTCTCTTATTTTGTCTTATGCAGGTCTTGTCCAACATTCAGTTGAGAGACCCAGTCGAGCATTTCCTGGAGTTCGGCCTCGTCAAGCGCAGCGAATCGATTGGAGCAAACCCCCAGCTAGATGGATCAAGCTAAACACGGATGGAGCATTAAAACGAACCTCGGCCTCAACCACAGTAGGAGGTGTACTACGGGACAGTGGCAGTAATTGGCTTGGAGGGTTCACTCAGAACCTAGGCCGGTGTTCACCCTTATCAGCGAAACTCTAGGGCGTTTATACAGGACTCACATACGCATGGAATATGGCTATCACCGGATCGAATTAAAAGTGGACTCCACCACGATGATAGATCTCCTCTGATCCTCAGCCCACAGAGCGACGACGCTCAATCCCATCACCAGGGGCATTCATGAACTATTCACGAGAAACTGGACTGTCGCTCATTGATATATCTACTGAGAGAGCAATAGATGTGCTAACTGGCTAACCAACTATGCAGGCCATTCTGATGTAGGAGTTACCTATTTTGTAAATCCACCTATAGGGTGCCATCTTATCCTTCTAGAGAATATGTCTAGAATCTTTTTTCTACACTAATTTGTAAATTTCCTTTCCAAAAAGAAATTGTTCATATTAGATTAATTTTGGTTAAAAGCTTGATTAGGTTTCCAATCAGGCCTAAGCCTAGTAACTGGCAAAAATGACATTTCACCAACAATCTTACAACTATTACTAAGATCGCCCAATATGACACAACAATCACCACATCATGACCAATAGACCTCAGTGCACACGCTAACTGTCTGTATGGTTAGCGTCTTCAACAGGCAAAGACAGGACGAGACGGGACAGAAGAGGACGGAACAGAACAAGAATTGAAGACAGTGAGATATTTGGTTGCAGTGGACAGGACAGAGAAAATTGTCTTTGTCCTGAGGACAGAAATGTGTTTGGTTGCAGGGGTCAGAACAAAAAATAGTGTAAATGACAAAAATGCCCTTGTAGTATAATAAGAAGAGTAGATGTAATTCATTTATTATTTTGACTGTGTATAAATATTTACATTACAATATTTAATTACGCTATTATCCACTTGTAAATGTAATAAAATTTCTATTATTATTATTATTATTATTATTTACAATTTTATACCTATTATGACAACTATTTGTTAATGTTATTAATTTTAGTAAGATATATGTTATACAAAATTAGTTAT
>JAOSBP010000006.1:16450561-16460670 GCA_027563825.1 Erythroxylum mucronatum
TTTGAGCTAGGTTTCATCTTTTCTTAGTCTTAAAGAGAGAGTTTGAGGTTGCTTAAGAAGGGAAAAAGAAAGAGGAAGGGAAGAGCTTTCTTTAGAGATAATAATCTTATAAATTGGTGAAGATTCAAGGTAAGTTTGATTTTTATATTTTGGATAAATGAAAAGGTTATGATTCATGAAGCTTAGGAAATGCATGGGTTTAAGCAACCTAGGGTCAATTTTAGTGAATATGCTTTATGGGTTCTCAAATTTAGATTCCTATTGAATGGAAATTTTGTCATTTATGAAGGAAATCAAGGAGGGGATCAAGAGAGGCAAGAAAAGCAAGAGGAAAGACATCCTTAAGTAAATTCCTAAGCAAGGATTTCAAGGTGGGTTACAGTTTTATAATTAAGTAATGGGTTACTAATGTTTTCTTTTAAATTATGGAAATAAATGATTTAAACTATTTTCATGAACATACTTTATGACTTGTTGAATGCTTTGAGAATGTGATATGTGTTTGGTATGTGCATATTGTATTGATGAATTATCAAAAGATTGTGCAAATGATTTTTGAAAGGATACTATTATTGAAAAATCAAGTTTCGAAAATGTGTCATTTTGAGTAACAAGTTTACAAGTTGTGAGATATATGTTATGTGGGTTTGGTTTGGTCCATTCTGTATGTCAAGTGCATTTCGACTGAAGGCTTCTCCCACCTGCCCGTTAGTGGCACAGAGCTCCTTCATGGACTCCCTCATGTTTATGACTACACAAAATTATTATGTGGGATTGTGTTAGTTCGTTTTGTTCACGACTACACAGGCCTATTTCATGGAATTGTGTTAGTTCGTTCAGTTGCTTATGATATGTGATAAGAGTGATGAATGCATGTTTTGCATTAATGTAAATGTTTATAATGGAAATGATTATTTCAAGGGTTTTGCTTGTTACTAGTTATAAAATTGTTACCCACGAGCTTTAAGCTCACCCTCATTCCTTCCCATCTCCAGGTGACGAGCAAGAGATCGAGTGAAAGAGAATCGAGGCATCACTCCAAAATTTGCATCTTTTTATATTTTAAGCTAGATTTGTGACTACAAGGCTTTAGTTACATTTTGAACAAATTACTGTTCATGTAACTTTTTGTATTTTGGCATTTTGAGATATTGATGTATTATGGTTGAAAATGGCCATTAAAGCCTTGTAAAAACTCTTATATTTTGATGTTAATGAAGTATGTTTGTGTTTTGCCGATGATATTTCAAATTTGTTCATTTCACTTCCAAGTTCTTCATAGGGGTAAGAATGTGTATTCTGATTTCAGGAGAAATACTGTATTGATCTAGGCTGAATTGGACAAAGTTGTCTTCTTAGAAGTTGTAGAATATTTTTCTATCTTTCCAATAATATATAGTATGAAATTTTTGGACATTGGAGTTGAGAGATATGATCTTTAGAAGTTGGTGATGCCACTTAGGATAGACATTTGGGACAGCCACATTATTTTTTGGAGGTAAAACATCTTTTTAGGGTCTTCATGAAAGTTGTAGGTCTAGAAGTCTTCTTCGAAACGACCTTTGAATAAACTTAATCCAATATCTTTAGGAAAAGTTATGCCTTTTGTACCAATACAGGTCAGAAGAAGGAAAGCAGGGAGGGAGAAGTCGTGATCACAATTCTGTGGAGCGATCGTGAAAGTCGCGATCACGCAAATCGTGCGCGTGTGCGCACCCCCCCTCCCAACACCTGAACATATTTCACTCTTTTGGTCATAACTTTTTTATCCGACCTCCACATGACCTGATTTTTGAACCAATAGTTTTCTAACACATTTTTCTGTCTTTCCATAAGAATTTATAGCTTTTGGGATTAATTTGAAAAAGATTGATTGAATCAAAATAAGGGTATCGATTGGAAGAGTATGAATTGGATATGTTACTGAGCATGCTTCAGCATTTTGATGATATCTTGATCGGTAGAGCTTCAAATGAGATGATTCTTATTTCAAAATAAGCTAGAGACATAGAGCTACAAATTATCTGAAGAAATCAAATTTTAATTCAGTCTCTAAGACTTTCAATTTCTGGATGGAAGTTAAGTACAGTGTACTGTTTCAGTTTATACAGTCCGAAAATGTTTGGGCCATAATTTTCAGATTTCTAAACCAAATTGAATGATTTTGATCTCATTAGAAACTTAAGACAAAAAGGAACAAATGTTATGAAGAAGTCAAATTGATATTCCGATATGAGGTTTCCCAAAATCTGCTCTGAAGTTATCAGAAATTGAGTTGATTATGATGGCTGACTAGTGGGGGCACGCCGCCCTTGTGGACCTAGAACGTCGGGCACGTGTCTCGTGAGGGCGAGGCCCCAACAAAGATGTACTCCCAAAGCTGTTGTGGTAAATCGTTCCATTAGATGACTGGAAGCATCATCTCATCGATTATGAACTGAAGGCTGTAAAAGAGAGAGAGAAGAGGTGAAACTCAAACAAATAACACAGATACAAACTCCAGCTGTTTTCTTAAGGATCGTGAAGAAAAAGATGCATACCTTTAGTTAGAGACTCCATACCTTTCCACCAACGAGGGATATAAGGAATCTCTCAGATGATTCTACCCTAAATAAGACGATCAAAGATCATCATCATCAGAAGAAGAAGAAGCATGTTTTTCAAGATGAGAATCCTTACTTTGGTCAACTATCATCGTGATGAAGACGACACCCGATGCCCTAATTTAGAAGAGTTCCCTTTCGATGGAAGCAATTTTCTTTACTAACTATAGTACACTTACAATTGTTTAACACATTGTCTACGGCTACTCTACTACGATGTCGTTTTTTGAACCTGTATCTGTGACTACCATAACGTCGTTTAGGTTTGGTCCATGGTTTCTTTACTACGTTGTCGTTTAGCTTCTCCTGGGAGTAGGAGAAGCTCTTGAACTTATGTATTTACATTTCATACTATTTCAATAAATTTTAATTAATTTTTTTTAAAAAGCATTCCAGAACGTTAATACCTGTCATATTCAATACATTTGATATTAAAGTTAAGAGTAGTAATAAAATAATAAAGGATCCAATTTTTACTAAAATAAAGTTTAACTAAGAGGGGAGAGAGAGCATAAATGAACATGAAAATGAGTGGCCTGAGATTTTTCTTTGTTTAGTTTATTTTATTTTATTTGCAATTTAGTCCATGAAAATTTAAAACTTTATGATATCGACTGAAACTAGACGAAAAGTTCAATATTAACAAATACCAATAGCTGATATCAAACACAAAAATTTCTCACCATTTTTCGACCGGTACAATATTGACTGATACGGTATGAAATCTATATCCTTAATTGTACAGTACAAAATTTATATCTTTATTTAGGTTCAATCATCAAACTTTGTGACTATTATTGAATCAACTTTTTCTAATTTATAAATCCTTATAAAGTTCAGTAAATTTATTTGTTGTTTTGCCTCAAAATATTTTCCCTCCATATAAGAGAAATTTTCACATAAATCTTTTTTGATAATTAATTCACATAAATCTTAGAATTTCCTTAAAACTCTTTATTAGGTGCAGAAAGCATGAAGACAAATCAATGAGTGATAAGGGAAGAGTAATTAAAAGTACACGCTAAGAGGAATTGTAATAAACGTTCAGGTAGAAGATTAAAACCAGAAAATAATCCGAAGGTCCGTTGTCATATTAACCGTTTCTTCGTTTCACATTTACAAAATTTTATAGATCCCAACTCCCAAGCACTTGTGTAGCCATTTGTTTTAAGCAAATACGTCATATCTACTTATACTCCCACTAGTCATTTGGGTGAACTGAAAAGTTGGAAGTACCAAGTTTCACCTCAGTTGCCACGTATTTTGCATCAAAAACATAAAATAAAAAATCACTAATCGAGGAGAGATACTGTAAGGACCAGAGAAACTCCAGTCCTTGCAAGTCACAAACAAAGCAGGACTTCAAGGCCTGCTTGCTTGTCTAGATAAAACAGGATATACAGATGTAACTTTAGATAGTGAAAATAATAAAACTTACCAGCGTAATTTTTAATTGTATACCAATATTGGTACAATAACACAACAAATATCAAAGACCTGATTGACTCTCGACAAGCCATAAAGCACCCCATACCATAATGTTTAGTTCCAAAATGCTACTTCAACTTCCATGAAGCATTAGAATTCGTGCTGCTTGATATCAAGCCTGAAGTCATACAAAGATTCCAAGCAGAGAAAAATAACTTCAATCACTTAAAGCTGTTGCAGTTGGCTTCTGAAAATTACTATGAGCTCCAGCTATTAATCAAAGCTGGCATTTAAGAACTTCAGCAATTCATTCCGTTTACTCTCTGCTTGCTTGTCCTCCTTGGACTTCTCAACTTTGAGCAAAATCTACTTGGAAAAGAACAACTGATTAGAAATGATAATAACATCTAGGGAGGAAGTGTTCTATATTCAAGTGACAGAAATAGGACATATATTACAACTCAACCTTTTTCCCAGAAACAGCACTACGGCGCACACTATCCACCTTGTCACGCCCTAAAAACTGTATGTGAAAAGTAAATGTTTTTGACGAGTTAAAAATTAAAAGAATAAAAACAGAAAGCTCTCAAGTCAGTCATTCCATGGACAAATGGTATACCTTTGAAAGCTGTACAGGACTGCTACTTCTCCGATCTTGCTGCTTCTATATATTGCTCCCATTGCAAGGACAAAATTGAGCCAGAAACAAAATCCAAGCAAATCAACCCAAGCGCAAGAAATCATGTCACATACCCCAGCTCCAATTGTCAAAGAGCAAATTAAAACAGGCGGAATTTGTTATAAACACGTCAGTTATCGACAAATTAAACATGAATAAGCATCTCAAAACCATCAATGCCCACATAACCGTTGGACACATAGCCCCTCATCCGTATACAAAGATGCATTAGTAATGCGCAAGATTGTTTGTTTAACTCATGTCACACAAATAATTGAATATACAGTAGCGTACCTCTTTTTCCTTATGCTTATGACGTTTATGGTGATTCTTAGTTCGGTCCTTTTCTTTGCTCTAGAATGTAAAGGACAATACCATGAGACTGATAAACGAGCAAAACAAACTATCAGTTTTTGTTAAGAAATCACCTTTTTTGTCGCATCATTTTTCTTATTTTTCTTTGCACGATTAGAGGCTTCATACTCACTATCAGAATCATCCCTGCAATAACTCAATGTTAAGAAGCTAATCCATCAATATCCAAACTAAAAATTTCAAATCAACACAAAAAAATCAGAACAAATGTTGAAGTAAAGGAATATAAACAGCGAATTGAGAGGTTGTTTGGAGCCCGACCTCGAAGAGTAAGACTGCGACGAAGAATTGTCGGAGTCGGAGTGGTGTCGACGGCGCCGTTTCGACTGAGACTTTTTGTAATTACTCTTCTTCCGAATCTTAAGAGACTCTCCGTCCCTGTCGCGGCGGCTACGGCGGCGGTGACGATGACAAGAAGACGGTGAGTCCGACGAGGAGGAGGAGGCCGACGATGAGTAGGCCGGCATCTCAGCAAACATACATAGAGAGAGGGAGAGCGAAACGGAGAGATACAAAGCGAGTGCCGGGGGCAGATTAGGGTTTGGCTTTTTTGATTTGGGGAATTTGAGTCCCGTTAAACATCCAAGGATGTCTCTAGGCCGTCACAAAATGTAACGCGTAAAATTTACGGGCATCTTTGTTTATATTTATATATTTTATTTTATTTTCAAATTCACTAAAATAATTTGTCTGCTTGAGTTTTTGGTTTTTTTTTTCAATTTTCAAAATAAAAACCATAAAAAAGTAATTTTTATTTCTATTTTTATAATCTGATTTGCTATCTGACATGGGGAATTTGCTAATTTAATATGTTAATATTAAATTAATTTTTTTTCTTATCTTTATAATATAAAACTAAATTTATTAAAATAAATATATACATTATTCACAATTCTGTTTGTAATTTTTTATTATATTTAATTATATAAATTTATTAGATTTAGTATTATTTTGTGTTTTAAAAATATATAAGAATTGTTGAGATAATATAAGAAAATTTAAAATATATAGGAATTATAATTTATTTAGAATCATACCACTAAAAGTATTATAAGCCTAATTTACTAATATATTAATTTATGAAGTTAAAAATATTGAATTCAAGATAATTTGTTTCATAGAAATTCTACGAGTGAGAAACTCCTTATTTTGGCTTCATCTATAAGAACTTAATAGTTTAAGCATGATTTAAGGATAACGTATAATTTAAGCATATTGGAAGGATTTAGTAGTCAAGCTTGTCAATTTTGTTATAATTTACCTAATAATGAATAATTTCATTTTTAAAATGTTGTAATTGTGATTTGAATTTAAACAATTAAATTGATTTCAAATTTTTTTATTAATTTTGAGATATGGATAATTTATTTGCATGATGATACTTTGCGTCATACATAAAGTAAATGTGAATTCTTTATTAAAATTTTCATCACCACATATATAAAAAGAAAAAATGTAGTAGTATGTGATAAATGAGCATAAATAATTTCGCTCAACTAGTTTTGTTCCAATCAATAGATCAAACTTGAGCACCAATAAACATAATGATTATTTAGCACATATATTGTAAGTTGAAGCATCCTACAGTAATGGTCATGAAGAAAATTGACAAGCTTATAAGAGACTTTATCTAGAGAGGAAGCAATACTAACACCAAGTGCCCAAATGTCAGTTAATGCACCTTATGCCGCTATGGCAAAAAGTGCTTTAGGCAACGAAATATTTACATCAGTTTAAAAATGTATTGTTAAAAATTAACATAATGCAACAATTTTTAAAGTATTGCCTTTAATAATAGTAAAAGGCAATGAAAATAATAATTTGTTGCTACATATAAGAAAAGGCAACAAAATTAAAAAAAGATTGCAATAAAATCTTATATATGTAACATTTAGAATTATTGCTATAGTTGTATATTATATTATATCATGTAAGCGGAAACTAATTAACATCATTTTACACATATATTTTTCAAGTGGAACAAAAAAAAAACGAAATGAGAGGCTTAACACGAGGGTGACCCACTGAGTCGATGAACCCACAACCCAGGTTGGATCACCGCCTTCAATTTTGACGCCAACTTTTCTAGCAATCGGTCATCATCCGTAGGTGTCGGTCGTGCCTTTGAGCTCCCCATTGACAAAGCCCACTAAGGTGTGACAGTATGAACTGTAAATTTGTATCTTTCATCCCACTCTTCTCATCTCTCTACCTACCTAATCTCCGGCATAAAAATTCCATCGTCTTTTTATCTTTTTTTAGTTATATTACCTTATTGGGTTAATTCATCTTTTAATTTGGATATTTGATCACACACAAATTTACACTTTTGCAAATGTAAACATGTGTGTGATCAATCAACCAAAGAACAAATAAAATATAAAAATCAACATTATCCTACCCAGTTGCCAACGTCCCTTTCTTGCAGTCCAGCCCAGCCCAGCCCAGCCCACATTATGATTTTGATGTTGCTTTTACCTTTTTATCGTTTCTTCTTCCTTCTTCAATCTCCCTCGTATTCTCCTCAGAACACATACATGCACAACTCTATCTTTTTTTTTTCTATTTTTTCTCTTCCCTTTTAGATATAGCTTCTCGACTTGCATTTCAATTTTTGTTTCTCTTTTCTCTCTCTTTCTCTCATTCTTTTGAAATTTTTTTTTGAATTGATTCCATCATTTTGTGGTCAATGTAGTAGTTCGATTTCCTCTAAAATCTAGTATCTTTATTTCTATTCCGGTATTTGAAAATATGGGTTCTGTCTTTTTGATAATCAAAGTACGTGATTGACATAGAAAAAAGTTATTTTCCCCTTAATTTTACGTTTGTTTTTTATGTTTCATTTTTTACAATTGTTTGATTCTTCTTAGTTTTTGTTTTATTGGATTCTTGCTTTATTGCTTCTTAATCTAATACCCATTTACATGTTGCATTTTGCTTCTTAATCTAATGTATTCGTGTTAAAATCTTGCAAAATCAAAGGGAATGGTAATGCCTATCTTGTAAGAGCTTCAAGAGCTTACTCCATTGTGATCATTGCTAACTCACAACTATGTGGTGGTGTTGTTCCTCAAGGTTGGGATGCCTGGACATTCGCTGGCCATGAGTAAGATAATAAGTAGAAGGTAGAAGGTGAAGATTTTTGTTTAATCTGTCCAATCAAGTTCTTTCTCATTTGTATTGTTTTTATTCCCTTCTTTTTTATCAGTGGCCTAGTATGACCAATCTATATGATATTTCTGCATTTAGTATTATTATTTTTAGTATTGTTTGCCAATTATATTCTTTGTTCAGTGAGGTTGATGATTAATGCTAATAAGGTTTCTTTTAATGGTAAGTCATTCAAGCAAATCTTACTTGGTTGGTTTTTTGTATAAGTTATTTTTAGAAAACCACACAAATAAGAGATTCCTAAAAAGGATACTTCCCATTTTCGAAAGTGATATGTCTTGATCAATTTAGCCCATTCGCATTAATTTTCAATCTTATGACAATCCTTAAATTATATACTTGTTCTTTATCAATAACTTAAAACAGTAAACTTTAAGGAACTTTTCTCAAGAAGGATGATTCCAAGATAACTGCTCTGATGCAACAAGCAAAACTTCTAAGCTCACCTGCACTAAAAGTCAGTGGTAAGAATCAGAACAAAGTACAAAGTCTGGAAAATGCTTGAAAGATATATCACACTTTTTCTATATAACACTTTTTAGCATACTATGTTTTTTATGGTGTTGTCCTCACAAGTACATGTAACAATACTCAAAATGTTGTCTTTGATTAGACTTATTTGGTGTACATATGTTTTGTATGTCCTCATATTAAAATATGTGTACTTTAGGTTCTCCAAGATATCCATAATCGAAGTAAAGAAAATGACAACCTCAAACAAGGTATCCTTTGCAATGATTTTCAACTCGAAGATTTTAAAAACTTAATAGAGGACTTGAGAAGCATTAATGATGGAAATCAACCATTATGGAGGTAAGAAAAAGAAAATGTTATGTTCAGGTTTCACAAGGATCTATACCTCATAGAAAGTTTGTCTTGTAATTTAAATATATAGGCAACCAGATCTATATGAATCTCCAGCCATCTTTGAGCACAGCTAAAGATCATATCTAATGTTATATACCTCACCTAAGAAAATAGAGGAAACTCATACTATTGGACCCCAAACTTTTCTTGGAAGTTAGAACTATTGTATGTGAAATATTGGAAGTTAAAAGCTGGAAAATGAATATGTTCATTGAGCATGCTTCGGTGTTTTAGCCATAACTTGATCTCTAGATATCCAAATGAGATAATTTTTGAATTGGATTAAACTAGAGAGATATGGCTACAAATTATTTGGGGAAATGAAGTTCTAATTCAGTCTCTAAGAAAGTCAATTTTTAGATGGAAGTCAAGCACAGGAAAATGTTTTAGTATAAGAATAGTCAAAAAATGTTTGGTGTATAACTTTGGGACTATGGAACCAAATTGATTGATTTTGGATATCATTAGAAAATTAAGACAATGAGGAACATTTCTCTAGAAGGAAGTGCAAGCAAATTCTTTCAATTGCATGATTAGAAAAGGGTCTTGATTTTGGAAGAAGCTAAGCATGATTTAAATGAATTTTGAGGCATTGATAGATTATTCTATTTTTGTGGAATTAATTAGCATGTTAATGGGAGTTAGTTAGCATGTTAATTTGAGTAAGACCATATGACATAGATTAAATTGAATTAAGGTGGTAACTTATGCATGAGGGCAAAATTAGAAGACCACTTAAGCTTTTAAGGTTACAAGGCTTATTAGTAAGGGCAATATGGACTTTTTGGCTTCATAAATTGTATAAGAAGAAGAGTGGGGCACGAAAATTAGAAGAAAAAGACAAGAAAAGAGAGAAAAGAAGGAGAGAGTCGGTAGAGAAGAAGGAGAAAGAAGAAAGAAGAGCTAGGTTTCGATTTTTCATGGTCTTCAAGAGGGATTTTCAAGTCACTCAAGAAGGGAAAAAGGAAGAGGAGGATGAGAGCCTT
>JAOSBP010000006.1:16460770-16470921 GCA_027563825.1 Erythroxylum mucronatum
TATGATGATAATCATGAGATGTTTTTGAATAAATTGAAGTTGATGAATTGATGAACTCCAATTGGTATTTGAATGGAAAAGAAGGATGCTGTAATTGAGGAAGAAAATTTAGGAAGGATTTGCAAGTTTTAACAAGGACAAGATTTAGGTTTGACTTCCATGGAAAATCTAGAATAATTAAGATAGAATTAGCCAAAGTTTCCTTCATGAAAGATGTAGGTCGTCTTTTTAGCTTTCCGACGCCATAAAGTTTGTAATTTTTGGACATCGGAATGAAGAGATATGATGGTTACAAGTTATGATGTTGCATAGGGTTTGGGTATGATGACAGCTATGGTATATTGATGAGAATTGTTGTTTTGATGATTCAAATGGATTGAGGTTTGAGAGTTTTATGAGATAAATTTGATGTTTGAATGGTTATGAAGTGATTTTGCATGATAAGAAGTGAAATTGTGAAGAGTATAAGTGTTTATGATGTTAGGATGGTTGTAGGAAGCATGAAAGAGGGTTTGGAGGACTTTGGAGAGACCCAATGTTCGTTTAACGGACCTTCTCGGGTGTGAAAACACCCCTTAGCCAGTCTATGTCCGTTAAACAGACATAGATGTCTGTTTAACAGATATTCTCAGGTCATTTTGACCTCCTAAGCCCGAAAAGATTGCGATATTTGACCCTCTTTGAGGCAGAATTAGGTTTTGTGGTTTCCATGACAGTTGTAGCTCTTGAAGTCTAATTTCTAATGGTCGTAAAACGAAATCAATCCAAAATTTTTGGTGAAAGTTATCACAATCGCGCCGAGATAGGTTCAAATAGATTTAAGGTATGAATATGGTCTATTCTTTTGGGCATAACTCCCTCATCTGACCTCTAATTGAGGTGCTTCTTGGACCAATAGATTCCTAAGACATGTATCTTTCACTCCATAAAAATTTGTATCATTTGGAGTTGATTTGAGAAAGTTTGCATTAGAACAAATGAGAGGTTGGTTGTGAGGGCGTAATTAGGGTTTGAGCAGACTTGAGTTTTTAAAATTATCTTGACCTATAGAGCTCCGATTGAGGTGGTTCTTGGACCAAAACAAACTAGAGACATAGAGCTATGATTTCTATGAAGAATTCTAATTGAAATTCTGATTTAAAGATTTCCAAATTCTGTTCACAATCAGGAGAAATGAGTTTAAGCATGGTGACTGAGTTGTGTGGGCACACTATGGAACCATTGGTGGGTAAATTTTTGGGATGTTATGAGAATGGAAAAAGAAAAAAAAATGATGGCTAATGAGGGTTTAATACAAGAACCCTTCAAGGTAATATGCACGCTCTCGTTTCATGATTTTCGAAAAAGGTTGGGCTGCGGAATTAAGCGGGATCCAACAGATGTACGAGTCTGCAAGAAAGTTGGGTTCCGAAAACGGGATCCAACACATACTGATATTGGTTTACTGCAAAAGGACATTGAAACTGAGTTGTAGTTAATTCTCAATAAAGAGCAAAACAGTGAAGGTGAATGTGAGAAAGTAATCATTTCCAAGACAAGCATTGCTAAAGGTATTTAACATTGATATGTGATTTAATGACCTTTAGAACATTGTTTGCTATGGGAGGATAGAATTTCATAGTATCATAATTGAATGCTGCTTTAATGGAGGCCTTCCTATCTTGCTATGAGCCAATAAACAATGATGTAGTGGTTTCTGCCTCATCTTGTATG
This sequence comes from Erythroxylum mucronatum, assembly GCA_027563825.1. NCBI lineage: Eukaryota > Viridiplantae > Streptophyta > Magnoliopsida > Malpighiales > Erythroxylaceae > Erythroxylum > Erythroxylum mucronatum. The sequence goes on from JAOSBP010000006.1 coordinate 16,462,484, forward strand.
GAGTTAAGCTCTCCTCTTCAAGTCGCCCCACTTTTCAGATTAGCAACCATGATTCCCAGCCCAAAATTTTTAGAAAGTGTAATTGACTCAACCTATTAAGTTTTTACTATTATAAGTTCAGTTGTTTAGATGAATTGTCAGCTTGTGAAGTTTTCCTTTATCTATCTGTAGCATTAGTTGGCCATCTTTGACTGTGCTTATATGATTTAAATATTAAGTTCTTATAGTTGCCTACATATGATAGGATTAGTGATTCCACAGTTATCAACATAGTTTAGTAATTTTCACTGTGGCTTTAGTCTACTTAACTATTACTTGTGGAATTCTATTAGAGATAAATGATTGTTCTTGGTTGAAATGTGAATTGGTGATGATGAGGAGCCTGCTAATGATATATATTAGTGGGATTTTATTTTTGAAAAGTGTATTAGTGGGATTTTGTGTCTCCTGATAATGGAATCATTAACTGGAAACTTCTCAAGCAATTAAATCGTGCAATACTAGGATATAATTTATTGATGTTCATGGTATGTTGGTCTACTGCTGAACATTGAGCCATATTAGGAAAACATAGCATTTGCTGCTGAATCCAAGTTGAATCATCAATCTTAGAAGAATTAATTAAAACTATATAATGTTCTAAGTATTCCTAAAGATTTAGTTATCTATGGTGAATATTAATTTGGTTCAAAATTCACATAACTGAATCTTAATTGGTCAAGGATTGAGATGTTATAAAATTTTCATAACCATTCTAGGCTAATATCCCTAAGACTTACAAGCCATAATCATTTTAAATTCTCATTTATATAAAATTGAAAATGGACAAAAGGAGGTAACTCCTAATAGTAGAACAAGTTTTAGATTCCCTCAACTGTTGTTCCTTCGCTTCATAGTGTTACCAAAGCATCACTCTTGGTTATATGAAATATTGTTTAGCATAGAGATTGGTTTATGGAAGCATCTAGTAGTTCAGTTTTTAAGGAAACAAATACCAAGAAATAGTTGCTATATTAGCAAAATGAAATGTCCACTATACATGACCAAAAACTAGAAAATGGGAAAATAAACTTAGGTCTAGTGTGGCTCTAGACAGTTAGCACACCATTGATTAAATAGCTACTTAGGGATGGAATACTAGGAACTATTGAATCTTTATGTTTCGATACTTTGTAGGCTTCATCAACATGGAAGATGGCAAACTAGGATTGGCAAGGGTTATAGGGAATAAGGACCTTTACCTAGGGACACTTAGTGAGTCCTGTTACTCTAAAGAACTACTTTAGTTTATTAAATTTTGTGTGATTATTGCCTCTAGAAATGTTTGGTTAGTTAAGTTGCAGCTACAGTAATAAAGGATTTGCTTTTTTGACTTTAAAAAGCAGTCTTTGAGCGACTCTCGGCTAATTTTTTGCTTTTATGCAGCTTGGAGATTATGCAAACTTGGGATTATGAAATTATTAATTTTCTTTGTACAGGTTTGCACTTCTGAAATGAATCTAAGTGATGAGATGGACTTGGAAGACTATGTTTTTCGGCTTGATAAAATTAGTGCTGCTAAGGTTAGTTGGGTTTCTCTTCATATTGTGTATTTATTGCATAATTATTATATATGGCTATCAATCTTTCTATTAGTGAATGTGAATAGTGTGAGAAAAGCTACAACATTTTATTTAATTTTTGACAACAAATTAGCTTGTAAGAAGCATGTAGCATGAACAAAATGAAGCATGCACCCCTTATATTTATCTTGTCGAATATTTGTTTGTAATAATTCTCAAAATTCAATTTTAACCCTTAATGTTCAATATATCCACCATATATATCTAATATTGAATAGAATCTTGTTCTAATCATAATTAGATATCTGCTCATAGATTGCAGCTATTTATCAAGAAGCCGAAATGCATGTAGTTCTTTACATTATACTTCCAAAGGACTTTGAGAAAAGTTACAGATGTGAAGAAGCTTGACACTGACTTCTAATTCTACAAATGATGAAGAGTTGTTGAACATATAATTTTCCTTGCAATTGTTGAGGATTGTAGAATTTACTTTTGTATTTTGCAATAGTAAAAGCACATGTAATTTGCTTTTGTATTTTGAATATGTTAAATGTTGAATTTTACAAGTTCTTATGGCTATATATTATATATAAATGCAGCTTTTTTGGTTGTTTACATTGATAGTATATACGCAATTAAGATGTACATTAATATCTTTATATTTCTTTTAATGTATATATGAATGTTGCCAATATAATGATAAGAGTTTGATTTTAAATTAAATACTATTGGTAACGAAAGAATAAATTGTAGCTTTCATTATTACAAATTGTTTCCTAAAAAATTCATTTTGTTGCCTTATAAAGACTTAAAAGTGTTGCAATATCTATTTAATATTGTTGCTATAATTTGAAACTAATGTGTTGCCTTAATCAAAACTTAAAGCAACTTTTTTATTTTGTTGCCTAATCAAAAGATTTTGTTTTCTTATACTTATTGCGATGCCACTTCTTGTAATGATACGAATTTTATTGCCTTAATAAAAAAGTAATGATAATTGTTCTTATAGATATGCTTTTGTCTATTGCCTAAAGCATTTTTTGTCGTAGTGTGCGTTCCTAAGCAGAATTGAGGGCTTGGATTATGCTTAATCAAAAGAATGTCTAAGGTTCTCTTTGCCAAAAGATTGTGGAAAATGTATACTGATAAGGAGAATCTGTGGGTGAAATGGATCCACACTTGTATCCAAAAAGATCAGAGTATATGGACAGTGATAATCAATCCTACTCACTCCTGCACTTTTTAACAAATTTTACTTACCAAAGCTTCATATAGACCCATATTAGGCATAAAATTTTCAATGGCAAAGCTACTAACTTCTAGTTTAACAATTGGCACAGGCTAGACCCTTTGTGTTAGCTTGGAGAATTCAACCCGCTTAAATTTATTATACCTATCAACAATAATAAGGTTGATGACATCTTGCTAAAAAACTCATGACATTGGCCATTCCATTTCACTTGGGGATTTCATAGCATAATTCAGTTACATCCAAACTATCATCCATATCCATTCTCTCCTGATTGTGTTTAATGGACTCTAAAATGATTCTTCAAAATTTCCAATTCCTTTTACTCAAATATATTAATAAGGTCACATCCAATACTGCAAGCTTTTAACCATGTATAGGATTCACATATTATCCATCCCACTCATTCATACTCTTACTATCAGTCTCTCTTATAGCTGGCACAAAGGATAAGATTATGTTCCCTATAAACATTAATTACTATATGCTATATGGTGTTGTGCAGGAGATATATGAGCATTTATTCTTTATGAGTTCCTAAATATGTGAAACTATCTTTCAAATTTCAGTCTACTCTGTCCTAGAATTGATTGGCTAAATATTGTTTATTAGGCCATCAATTTTGTCATGAAAATAAGGGTGAAAAAAAATCTTTAGAATTTCTCTTGGATTGATTGTAACTATCTTCTTCCTCTTTTCATCCTACTTTTTCCCAGAACTGATTGGCTAAATATTATTTGACGGACCATCGACCTTAACATGGAAAACAAGGGTGACAAGAGACTCTTTAGAATTACTCTCGGATTGCTTATGCATAAACTATAAAGGGAAACAAATATCAAAATCTTAGGAATTCCACAGTGAAATCTGAGCCTAATCTAACCAATTCATCCTTAAAATCAAATTTGTAGCTATATTTTGTGATATTATGCCTAACTTATCCTTATCATTGATCACTAAACTTTCTTGGTAATTCTTGTTTGTGGACTATTATTGTTTTTCTAGCTTTACTAGTTGGAGTTTTAGCTCATACTAAAGGCCTTATTGTTGTATTTGTCATATACTTGTTGAATTTAGTTAATATAAGCTCGCTCTTAAGTGCCAAAAAAAGGGTCAAAGTTAGAGTAATACTGGTAGCCATTTGAGATAATGACCTAGTTGAGTAACTAGGGATATTCATGACAAGGTAGTAACTCTCGTGTCAAAACATTTGGTGACTTTTAAAACAAGCTACTAAATGCTTCTATGTTGTTTAAATTTAGCGTTTCGATTTCTTTTAATAAGAGGCATGAAAATCTTTAAAGGTTTTAGCATTTTCTCATTTATATTTACTTTATACATTAAGTGGAATGATGTGAATGGAGTTAAATGATATATACATTTACCTAATCTATCTTTAGTATTGTTCAAAAAATACACAATTAGTTGTCAACATATTTAAGATCCTAATGGAACACTCAAAAAGAACAATTAATGAGAGAATAGATAATTTAACTAAGTTAGACTTAAATGTAAAGTTTAAGAAAATTTAAAGTCAAATATAAGACATTTGATAAATAATGACCAGTGTTAGCTACTAACTCTTATTGGGACCTAATTAATATATAATTAAAATTAATTATATTTATAATTAAAGTTCAATTAAAAATTGAATTGAATTTCAATTAAATTACTAAAAGATTAAAATTCTATTATAAATAGAGGTGCTAACACTCTTGACATACCTCTCCACGCCAATTATAAATTTTTTCTCAACTTATTCATGTAAATACTATTACATACTGGACATTTATGCCACAATAGTAAATTTTCATGTAATGAATCATATTGAAAAAGAGATAAAAAGAACACAAATTAAGTTTCATGATAATAATAATTAAAAATAATGAGGTCAACCAAGAAGCCTATTATTATCACAAATTATATTAGAATGAAGATGTCATGGTATTGTTCATTAACAAGTAAAGACTTTAGGCCATAATTTGCTTCCAGATTTGTATTCTGGAAAAGACTCAATGAATGGACATATTTGAAATATCCGAAGGTTTAAAACAGTTGTAAATCTATTTTAGTTTTGTTCAAGGTCTTGTCAAATATGGAGTGTAGGGCACTCCTGTTGGCTTGATCCAGGTTTCACCTCGGAGGAACCTCCCGGGAGTGAAATCGATTGCATGTTGACGGGTTATGGTCTTAATTCCGTTCCATGTAACCCTAGCTTTCTTGTCAGCACCAGGACCATAGTTGTTAAATTCTGTATACCAGCAAGTTTTTAGTCCAAAGTTTCCAAACCATGGAAGCCAACCATCTGGGTGGATCAAATCATCAATGAATGATTCCATGATGATGGTTCTTGAAAACTGCTTCCATGGACGTCCAAGGAACGAGCTGAATTGTTGCCTAACTGGGAACAGATCAGGGTGTGCAGTGATGGTGCTGTTCTGGATGATAATGGCAGATGGTTGTCTCCTTTGCTTCCTGCCTTGTGCAGTCACTATGTTTTGCTGGTTAGACAAGGGTTTTCGAACTAAGAATGTGCAGTTCTGGAAGCCCGCAACCGCGTCACCAAAGACGAAATCAATGGTGCCGGAGATGGTACAATCACGGTAGAATTGGCGCTTGGCATGTGTGTAAAGTGTGTCTTGGTATCCATCGAATGTGCAGTTGTAGAAAACAGAGAAATCTCCTGAACACCTCATAGCCACCGCCTGATGTTTCTCAGGACCAGCAGAGTTCTCGATTCCAATGTTCTTGGCCAAGAAGTGGTCTCCAACGACAACTGCATGCAGCAGGATCGTGATTATAGACAAACAGATCAATTAAATAATTTTATCTAGGTTTCTAGTATTGATTTGAGAGTGGAAACGGACCGACTGTTGCAGTATGATAGGTGGGGGTTCCATCGATGAAGTTCTTGTTTCCTACGATACGAGTCTTTTCACTCCCATCGCCGATCACGATCAAATTGTCCATCGACTTGTTGAACTCAATGTACTCTTGGTAAATTCCCTCTTTAATATAGAGCACAAAAGTTTCATTATTTTTCCTCTTGGGGATGTGCATTACTGCTTCCTTGATTGTTTTGAAGTCTCCACTTCCATCTTTAGCCACAACAAGGTCAGGCCTTATCTGAGTAATAGGCAAAGCAAGAAGTTTACGAGCACCAAATTCGACCCACTCAGGGAAATTATCATGGCCAAGAACGGGAAGCTCCTCGTCGGATTCAGTGGTGAGAAGGCGGCGATTGGAATCTGAAATCTGAAAAGAAGTAAAGACAGAAGAGAGACCAGAGACTATGTCAAGGCCATTGCTGGTGAGCTCCATAGCAGTCTTCATTATGGACTTCATATTCTCTCCAGCGTTTGTTGTTGCGTTTTCGAATCCATCTAAGCAAGTTTCTTGATAGGTGACAGCCGCACTAAGCCAAGTCCTTAAATCTGCCATCAGTTCATCGAGCTTAGTAAGATCAAAATCACCGATCTTCTGGAAAGAATGTTGGAGCTCAGAAATGGACATGTTCATGAGCTCTTTACAGACCTGGAGAGCTTCACGGGTTCTAGGTTCCTTTTCCAGATCTTGCAGGACAGTAGATTTCTGGGCAACGTCACTGATGCGCTTTTCTGCCACCTTAAATGCAATTTGAATCAATTCTTTAACGTCTGTGGTGTTTCCAGCGGAATTTTCGAGGGTATCCTCGCAAGTCTTCTTATAACTCGCTGGTTGGCATATTGCTTTAATAGCTTTCACTGAAGCAGAAATGGGTTGACTACTCTTGTGACTGCTTCCACGGATATCTTCTTTATCTTCACCATTGTTGTTGATACCAACACCGACTGTGACAGCCACCACCATGGCTACGAGAAGAAAGGAAGAAACACCAATGATGGCAATTCTCTTATTTTTCTTTCCATCATCCCCGTTATTAGACATTTTTTCACTTTAGCAATATCTTTTTGATTTTTCTGGCTAGCAGCTTCACAAAACCTTTCTAGGGAAGGAAAAAAAGATGGAATGAGCAGAAAAAAACACGAAAAAGGATGTTCTTTTCTATCAGAACTAAATAGTCACTCTCTTATTTGTGACCCTGAACATGCAAAGATCAAATAATCCCTAGGGAAGGAAAAAGATCTGCTTAAAATTCAAGAAAAGAGGGTGTTTTTAAACTTGTCGCCTTTAAGCCTGAAACACCCCTCATGCTGTGGTTATCAGACATACAAAGTTCTGTTACAGCAGGAGAACAGTTAAAAGGTTTAAAGAACCAGAATTAAGAAAAAATTCCGTTAGTGAGTTAGAAAAATGTGAGACGAAGAGTGAAGAACGGATTATTCAAAATTAGGTAAGTTTTTTTATGACCATGAGTGTTTCCTAAATTTAAGGATTAAATTGAAGGGAATTTATCTAATCTATAATTATCTTTCTCCATTATAATCCTAATATGTCTTAGTGATGATATACTATGAGCAGACATTCATGAAATTGGACCTAAGGAAAACTCGATAACTATGTATAAGACTGGAAAAAATGCAACATACTTTCCGTCCATATATCATAAAGGTGCATCTCTTTATTTGTTCTCTTTTCTCAAGATGAAGGAAAAGGAAATAAGTACGGATTTTGTACACACTATTCCAAATATAGGTATAAATGGTTGTTTCTTAATCCTTATTTTATGTACTATTTTATGTACTAGAATTCTGGCTAACTATGAATAAAATATATTGAAAAAAATTAAGTCGTTAATCAGTTTGCAGACTATTCACAAATTTTTCTTCGCACAAATAAATAAAAATCACAACTGCAAAATAGTGAAGAACACCGACGTTTGGTAACGCAGTTCAGCATACCTTGCCTACGTCTGCAGGGCCCTCGCCCATATTACATTCTTTCACTGTAGTTCACAAAAATTACACAAGATTGATCTACCCCGAAATATCCAATCTATGTAACCGATCCACAGCCTGACTACCCGTGAAAGATCTTCACACCCAATAACACGACCAACTCGTGTTAACCTCATCAGAGGATTTTTCAAACTATTTCTACCCAAGAACAAAGACAAATAACACAAGACGGCAATAAGATCAAAACTAAAACTTTTCACCCAAAACGTCTAGTGACAACACCAGCCTTCTTAATACTGCAACCATCAAATAACTTGACTAATCCAGCAGGAACGTCAACTGCCCATCATGCTTGAACTGGTTGCTGATGATAAAAGAACAGGTGGATATACTGCTGCAAAAGCCTTAAGAAAACAAACACAATCAGAAGATAAAAACTACCAACAACGCAGCAGCTGACCGCGCGTCGTAGCGCTAATCAAAATTAAAATAACTAGACTACTACTGTAGCAGTGGCAAGTCTAAGTCGATCGCACAGATAATGCGTGTAAAGTTTAGGAAATGAAAATAACCGGTGATTACGAAAAAGGGGGTTTTGGATTTTTTTGAATCAAACAAAATTTAAATGGAAATTGAAATAAAAAAAACTAGAAACAAAATAATAAGAATTTAACAATCAATGAAAATAAATATTGGTTTCCGGTCTCTTTCGTTATTGAACTTGCGTTGATCATCGACACTAAAAATAACCAATTTATTAGTTGAGCATTCGTCGTGGTAAATTTC
>JAOSBP010000006.1:16571877-16582365 GCA_027563825.1 Erythroxylum mucronatum
AACTATTATACTTTAATCAATAAATATCCAACTTATCAACCCAATTTTCGGTTCCTACAAGTTTTAGAATCCACTTTTGGGTCCCACCAAAAATATGCCATAGTTTAAGACTAAATAACAGTAGAAAATCAACCGGTTCGCCACTTGGCGATTTTTTTTCCGGTCCGAAAATTTTCTCCGAAAAATTCCAGAAAAATTCCTGAAAATCCCTTAAAATAGAAAACACTCAATGGCGCACTCAAAATAATTTTTCAAACCCATTAACCACGTTAATCACAATAGAATTGTCTTAGGCACGAAAATCGGGAATGTCATGTATGCATGTACAGTAATTTCATGTGCACAAATGCTACTGTGTAACAATCCTAGTATGCATGAACAGTCCTATGTAATCTCAATCTATCCCATCCTATGCCAATTACCATTCTACCCTTCCAATTGAGGGTGGGATGTTACACATATGTCTAAGTGAATGACCTTGTATCTCAAAATCCCTTTAAAATTTTAACTTTACACATTTTCAAAAACTTACACGGTCATTTATGTATCTCCAAATTTACTTCAATTCTTCCATTTTATGCCTCAATTTTGGCCAAATTCTTCTCCTTTTGGTCTATAAAGGCAACTATTACCTAAAAACACACTTAAAGTAAAATAAGTACCAAAAATAACATAAACTCTCAAATATTAAGCAAAACATTACCCACAAAAATGGCCAGAGTACTGATTCTTTTAGCAAACCAATATTCCAAAGGTATATTGTGTATGTTTATCCAAATAGAAATATTCTCATATTGGATAGCTTTGCAAAACCCTATCCTACTATTTCCTTATCCCCTCGTTCTGAGGAAAACCTAAATAATATGATGTTTTCTTTAGAAAACATCAAATTTTAAAGGGCTTTTCCCTTCTAGCTTTTGTAAGCAAAATTTTTGTTGCTAGGAAAGAGGGTCTTCTTCTAATGAAAAAGCTAATGAGTGTTAATGAATAGCTCCTAGCCCCTTCTTGAAGAATTTTTACTTATAAAGAAACCACTTTTCATCACTTATATCTATTAGGAGGGAAATAGCTGAAAGTTTTTATCTATTTCCCTCCTACAACTTGCTTCCAGTTTAAGGCTGATTTGGTTGAGATCTGGTTCTTGTTCTCACCTCCTTGTGCTAGATCACATCAAATCTTCTATTCCAGTTACTCTGTTCTATTAAATCTTATCTATTTATTTCTGTGTGGTCTACACAAAAGTATGGATGAGATGGATGAGATTTAATAGAACATAATAGGAATACAATAACAGAAATAGGAGATCTGATCTCGTACTAGATTTGGTGGAGCTTTTAAGGAAGGTTTTAGGCTAAGGAGTAGAAAAGTCAATGTATACAAAGGGTCTGACCTAAATTTGACATTGTACTGTGACAATCCTGAAGTAGTAATGTAGTGTTAGGTTTCAAAGGAATTGAAAAAGTAGTTACTAATAAGGCGAATAATTTTAGAGGTAGAAAAGGGTGAAAGTATGAAAGAAAAAATACACCCTTAGTCATAGTTGATGTTTTGTGGTGCATTAAGAGGTTGACAGCGGTAGTGAGATGTAGGATTGAGCTAGAAAGCATACACAAATCTAGAGGTAAAGTTAGAAACATACAGAGATGGTGAAAGAAGAAAACAAGGTGACTATGTAAGTAAATTGGCATGGAGATCTCAGCGATACTTTCACTCCCACCAGAGGTATTTGGCAGGATGACCCCCTATCCCTTATCTTTTTGTACTTTGTATGGAAAGACTAGGTCACTTAATAAATACCTTGGTGTGCCAAGGTAGATGCCAACCTATCCAATTAAGCAGAAGAGGACCTTATATCTCCTACCTATTCTTTGCAGATGGTCTTATTCTTTTTTCGGAAGCTTCAATTGAATAGGTGTATGTAATTAGAGACATTTTACATACTTTTTGTACAGCTTCCAACCAAAGGGTCAGCCAAGAAAAATCCCATTGCTTTTATTCCAAGAATATACCTCAATCAAAGGCTCACTACATAAGTAACGAACTGGGATTCAAGCATACAAATGATTTAGGCCGCTACCTCGGAGTGCCTCTTTTGTATGAGCGGGTTAATAAAAGGACCTACCAACATATCCTTAACAAAGTTCAACGCCGCCTCTTGGGGTAGACAACCAGTCTATTGTCACTAGCGAGACGAGTCACATTGACGCATTTAGTCCTCGGAACACTTCTCATTTACACTATGCAGACGATCTGACTGTGTCGGCGTCTTTGTGACGAATTGGAGAAAGTTATACGCAAGTTTCTGTGGGGCTCCATTCAGGAAAACAAAAAGATCAACTTGGTAAATTGGGACTCGATTTGTCAACCTAAAGAGAAGGGAGGCCTAGGCATTTGGAAAATTTGAGAAACCAAAGATGCTTTACTAACAAAACTAAGGTGGTCAATGATTTCGAAGCTGCACAAGTTTTGGGTGCAAATTATTTCTGCTAAGTATGATTTTGATACTTACAATATTCCATCTTCTTTTGTTGTTATAGGTGGTTCGATGGTTTGGAAGAGTATCACAGCTACTTGGCACCATGTTTTACAGGGTATGAAATGGACGATCTATGATGGTACCAGGAATCGATTCTGGCTAAACCCCTAGGCTAGAGACTGGGGCCCCCTCATCTCCCATGCAGTGGCTCATATATAGATCTCCGCATTCAACACTTTGTGGACATTGCCGATAATTGGAAATGGGAAGCATTCCAAAATCTGCTCCCTTCTTCGATTTGCCTGACCATAGCAGGCATACTACCGCCTAAGTCCTACTTAAGCCCTGATAAGCTAATTTGGGGAAGGTCGGACAATAGGAAGTTCACTACTACATCTGCTTATTCCATGATAATGGACCAGGAAGATGATTCGAGCACTGGGTTTTGGAAGTCAATTTGGTAGTGGCAAGGCCCACAACGAATTCAATCATTCCTTTGGCTCATCTCATATGATCGATTGCTTTCTAACCAACAACGGGTTCGTAAACAACTAATGACAGATGCTACATGCTACAATTGCCTCTCAGAAGAATCATTTCTACATGTAGTTCGTGATTTCCCTAAAGCCCGACATTTGTGGGATCTGTTCCCTCTACAAGCAGTATCCCTTGATTTTTTCACCTTGATGACCAAGAAGAGGCTATATAGGAATCTTCAAACACACCACAGTGTACTTGGCTTAGATTGGTTAAATATCTTCGGTGCTGCTTGCTGGTTTTATGGTCTTGGAGAAACAAGGCCCTTTTTTAAGAGCACTTTTCTTAGTCGGCTCCCCCAGTGCTTCATGTTCTGGAGTATGTCCGTCAGATTCACCAAGCGTCGGTCTAGCATAATAGAGCAAAACTAGCTAATCGTCCTCGGTGCGAACAACGTCTAGGTTGGCAAAAACCTCCTTAGGGATGGGTTCGATTAAATACAGATGGAGCAAGTAAAAGATCGCTCTTGACGGCCACAACAGGTAACCTGTTGCGGGACAATTTGGGCGCTTGACTTGGAGGCTTTATACAGAATCTTGGATGGTGCTCCTCCCTTTCTCCAGAACTTTGGGGAGTATTTGCAGGCCTCAATCTAGCCTGCAACAAGGGTCATCGTCGCATTGAATTAGAGGTCGATTTGCGCAAGGTGATTAATTTACTATCCATCCCAGCTCAACGACAAATGTCTCTTAATTCCCTAGTTTTGGGTATCCATGAGTTACTTACTTGGAATTGGGTAGTCCTACCTTGACACACCTACAAGGAAGGAAATAGATGTGTAGTCTGGCTCGTTAACTATGCCGAGCACTTTGAGATCGGGACCACTACTTTAAACTTTACATCCATAGGGTGCCTCTCAATCCTCTTAGAGGACATGTCGGGAGTTTGTCGCTCTAGACTCGTTATGTAATCTGTTTTGTGATTTCTCTCCTTGTATACAAAAAAAAAAAGAAAAAAACAAGGTTCATGGTAGCACATGGTCGTGAATGTTACAGAGAACTATAAAGAGAAGTTGGAGAAGCCTTTTTTTATTTATAAAATATCATTTGGAATTAAAAAGCTCGATATATCTTTTTCTACTTGAAATGTGATTCTAAAAAGATTTTTAAGTTATTAGGTTAAAGTTAAGTTGAGAAGTAATGCAAAATAAACTAAATTGAAAAATGAACTAGTTAAAAGTGACTAATCACGTAAGGATATTGTAAATTATTTACATATTAAAGGCATGTACATTACATGTGTATAGTTACATTATTCTAAAATATTTTTTTATAGGTTTAAGATGAATAACGTGATATTGAAATAATGACTTTGAATCAAGGGATCGCCATTAAGCAATCTTGGTTATATTTATTCTCCGGTACAATACATCTCTTCATTACATCCCATTTTAGGAAAACATTTATTCCTGAAACCATCTTTTGTTTAGGAAAAAAGTAATAATTTATGAAAACCATTTATTTAATCCCTCAAAAAAAAGAAAACCATTTATTTAAATGAAACATTTAAAATGTTATCGTCCATCTCACAAAGCCTTTTCAAAACATCATAGCATGGTGACATGGATTACCCTATTCAAGTGGGTCATTCTGTCCAAAGGTAGAATACTCCATCGCACATGTCAACATGTGATATGAGTCACCCTGTGGAAGTGGGTCATTCTGTCATACTCCAACTCACATGTCAACATCTGGCATTACAGATCATTCCGTCACGCCGAAAGACAAATCCAACTTCTCCCAAAGCAAAGAAATGTTACCCAATCCATTACGCTGGATGTGGAATCATGCCTTCTCTTAGATCAGACATTGATGATCTAGCATTTGCTGCAAAAAGTTGCACCGCACTAGCTGCTCCACGTAGATTGCTGAGAGAATGGTAGGTATAGTGTCGTTATCGTATCATGATTTATCAGTCACCAAGATGTGCATGACATGATGACAATTCAAAAGTCAAGGATGGCATGGTCGTAAAAGAGATCACCGATGTTTCTTGCGGGTACTTTGATTGTAACAAAAAATGAGAGTTGCAAAAAGAGAAGCAAGCTTTATACAATTCTCAACCATCAACAAACTAATGAAATGCCCATAGAGCATTACGAACATGTAGTTAATACTGTTTATGTTCTATAATTAATTGGTGGTTGTATATTTGTAACATAATTAATTACAAATATTATTTACTTTATATAATGAATTAATTAATATTTAAAATAAAATGATGACATAAATATACTTTCCAAATGAAATTATGAAAAAAATTATAATTATAACGTTCGTACTGTATTTAAGTGTTATCTCTAAATTATTCTTAATCATTTTCTATTGAGATTTAATATTAATAAAGCATAAAGGTTTTCAAACATTTTTTTCCTCACAAAGGAAGTACTTGATATCATAAACTAAAATTTAAATATTCTTAAATAAATATGTGAGTTCTTGTTAAAAAATAAGTTTACTAAATTGACAAGGCATAAAGATTTCATATCACCACAAAAAATATATTTATCGGCCACTTTTTTTACTTACGTTTTAGAATTCGTAGCAAAAATATATATATATCTCTACAATTTTTCTAAATCATAGCCTATGTTCTAAGTGGTATTTATATTATTTAGTATAGTTGATATTAAGTTAGTTAATCAAATTTCTTAGACATAAGATATGATTCAGAAGAGTTCTCAAAGTTGGATAGAAAATTTTGTACCCATTATGTCATTTTGCTATAATCTATGTTAAGGATTCGATGACAAAGCTTTAGAGACATGTTAAAATCATATGGATGACAAAATGTATTAACATTTTGAGTTGACTAATATCTTATAAACTTTGATGACAACATGTAAAGATGCAAGAGGTTGCATGAAATACAACTAAAAGGTATAGTACCTTGATGAAATTGTTTCACTTAACATCATATTATATTTTTAGTTCATGCTTGTGAGTATTTGATACTGAATTTAGATTTAACAGTATTATAATGTTCAATGCATGATATAAAATAGATTATTAAGTAAAAGTAGTTGATTCAATTTTATACAAATATTTTGTATATGTTGGATTAAAGGAAACTTATGCTTAACATATGTGGCAAGAATACAAAGTTGGATAATTGAGACTATCATCTTATGCAATATTGATTAAATCAACATGACAAGAATCATAAAGTTACACACAAGGATATGTGTATCCTTTTGATTATGAATTATATGAAACTTGTCAGGCTAAAAAATATCCAAATTAACCTTTGGTGAAAGGATGATGATGGTATTTAATTGTTAAATTTATACATGTAATGCATTAGATGGAATAACAATTCATAAAAGGACGATACTTATAGTTCATTATAATACTAACTACTTTATGTAATATAGTCATATGTAATAAACGAAATGTCGATTTAAAATTTTGAAAAGTTCAAATAGTTTAAATCCAAGTAGAAATTAAGCATCGAAAATGATGAAGAACTTCGATAAGATCATTGTTGTAAGTTTTAAATTTTTTGTTATCTATAGGGAATTAGATTCTCTTGTGAATACCTTCACAATAAAATTTCATAAGAGTATAGATTTATGTAAAGAAGAAAATATAATATGAGATATTTATGATGCAATATTAGTTTTTATATAATTGTGCCTAGTACAATGACTTTCCTTTAATAGTTTTAATTAAATCAATTAGTAAGTTTTCATATTAGCTATGAAATGCTAAGTTTTTGAAAGAGTCAAAGTTAATAATTCAAGAATGTGATGCTTGGTTATCCATTAAGTTTAGAACTAAATTAGATGATAAAAGGTTATAAGATATCCAAAAGGTTGGATATAATCTTACAATCTATTGAACAAATTGTTTAATTCAATGTATACTTATAAGAGAATGATTCTCAAGATAAGTAGTGGAAGTAAGATAAAATTTGAAAATTTCAAATCTCATGACAATACATCAAATTGGAACTAATGCCTTTATTGATACATTTGATGTATAATTAAAATGCTACAAGACGTTGAAAGATTCACTTTCATATTAAATTCAAAGATTTTATTCTCTATGAAGAAGATTGTGAATTTATCTTTTTTTTAAGGCTACTTGGAGTATAGTTGTCCTTTTTAGTAAAAGTATGTAGAGACATATTCCTCATAAAAAACAATAATTCTAATTTTCAATTGTTAAAAATATGATTGTCTAAGAATAACTCTTGTTGAATACGAAAAGTTAAAAACTCAAATCTAGGAATTAGATCTATAGAGATAGATTGAAAGTTGTTTACCTTTTCTATGTCCAAGTACATAAATAATGTACTAAAGATGTTTAGTATTTAAGATATAAGATATTTGTTAAGTATTAAAGATATATATTATTATATGTATGAATTGATATTTGAGTTCGAGGAAATAAAGATATGTACTTTAGAAGTAAATCCTAGCTAAGGTTTATTTTACTTAGAACAATATCATTTTAAGATTGGAAAGGTTCCAATGTAGCAATAGTTGCTAATTCAGTCATAATACATTTTTCATTTAGTAGAAATAATTAATTGGATCAATAAGTTTTTTAATGAATTTGATATAACTCCTTGCATTGTTCAAGACAGTATGTACTCTGGAACATTAGAGTCAATGGGCATGCAACAAGTGCTAAAGTCTCATCAAAGATCCAATGATATATTTAGGAAAAAATTTAAATTATGATTATAATTATGATGAAAGTTGTAAGGTTTAATCAAAAGCTCACTATAGAGAATCTTGTAAAATTCTCTCGTTAAGCTACTGTCCCAGCAGTAGCATGATCGTTATATAGTGATGTGGTATAAGATACTTAAATGATTAGCTTAGCGCAAGTAGAAGATTGTTGGTTTATATCCTACAACCAATTAGTTGATTGCAGTTTAATGACAAAATAATTTAAAGACATTCTTTATCTTGTATATATTTAGATGTATATGATAAAGTCCATAGGATAATTATTCATTGCACATGAAATTATTATGAGATTATAATTATGAGATTCATATTGCATTTATGTATTATCCCTAAATTGTTCCTAGTTATTGTTCTATTAGGACTAAACATAAATAGAACATAAAAAGATTAGCACACATTATGTTTTTTCCCTATGAAGGCTGTAGTTAATCTTATAGACTAAAGTATGGAGATACTTAAACAAAAGTGTAGGTGTTTATTAGAAAACAAGTCTACTTAACTAACCCAATATGAAAAATCTATTTGAAACATTAATATATCTATGGAAATTCTCATTGTGATGATCATATAACTGATCCTTTAACTTGAGGTCTCCAAAGTTATCTTATATAGGAATTGTTATATTTTGATACTACTTATGACTTGTAACACCCTAATACCTCCTAAGAGGATATACGAATGCCACACAAATTAAACCTAGGATATACCAAGATATTTTAGCAAATCCTAAAAATAAGGCAACATACTTCACAATTCATTATAATATTAAGTTATAAACAAAACATAATTTACACTTTGTATTTATCAAATACATGCCTTAAATTCAAATCCATCCTGTATTATAGTTATTACAAACCATTTACACAAAATACAAATATGTCTCATAATTTTAAATACAACTCAAAAACTTATACAAAACATCTTCCAAAACATAACACATCCTTCTTTGGTCACTGCGGTTGTCCCAGCGTTAATCCTTTTTATTGAGACCTACATAGAGGAAAACCAACCGTGCTAAGCATATAGCTTAGTGGGGAATAACTAAACATGATACAAGATGGCAACTACTTCTCACAGTCGTCTAGCATTTATAAGCAAATGATTCATGGCTTATCACAAGCAATCTTTAATTATTCAAATCAGAGAGTAATCAGACTATTAATTGCATCAGAACAGAACATAAATGCATCAAAACATAATATACTTAAATTAAAACAGAATACAAAAGTATCAGAACAGGACATGATTGTTTCATAGCAGAACTAATATCAAAACACATACAGAATTGACTGCTAATCCTTGTTACATAAGTGGGTAACAGGAACAGAACAAAAGATGCCTATGATTGTTATCTACAAAAATAGAATAGACCTGAGTCTATAAAATAGAAGACACTGTAGTCTTTAAGGATAAAAGACACCGTAGTGTCTAATGTAATAGTCGGGTTTTTTTTTAATTGAGGGATTAGAACCCTAGACTATTGCATAGAATCTATAACATTGAAAATTCATTAATTGCATTTCATTCACATGCAAATCAATAGCATACATATATTAATTATGATTTAGTACACATTGCAAAGAATGTATATGCACTTAATTGACTTATTTCGAGGTATGAAAAGGTTAAAATGATCATGATGTGAATTGTGTATTGTTTATGCCTTACATTTTGGTTTGATTGATTACAAGTAGTAAATTTGGAATTAATTTGGTACAATTGGAAAATTGATGAATTAAAATGTACATTTGGTCTAAAAAAATGCCAAATGGTAAGACAAATGGATACATGGAAAATTAGGATGATTAAGCCTATGAATAAGTGACATTTGGCATAGATGAATGAGTGACATTTGACATAAGTTATTAATTGAAAAATGGTAGCAATGGTTGTGTGACAAATGGACTAAGTAATTAAGTGACATATGGCAACATATATACTTGATAAATGGAGAACATGCTTATGGACATATGTCAAATTAAGTTGGTGACACCTAGCACCTTAGGTGTTAAGCTCCTGTAGGAGTAATCCCAGCTATGTTCATTCTTCATCTTTCTTCCTCTCACGCACCACCGAAATCCTCTCAACCTTTACATCCCTGTGTTTTGCTATGTTTATATCCAATTGCTACGTCAATAATCCAAACTTTTACCCTATCAATGATCCAAACTTTTACCCTTCACAAGATAGTTAAAGACTCAGATTATTGTTGTCTCTTCTCCTAGTAGAAAATCATCCTTTTTCTACCTTGAACATGTGTTGAATCTTGCATGCATATAAGGCAAAGTTGACCTGATGAATTGCTCTAGAATTGGAGCTAAATAAGTAAATGAAAGATTGTTCTTTATAGCATGTTATAGTGGAAAGTTTATTTTATTTGAATTGGGGATAGATTGCATGTTATGTTAATGAAGAGGTTGTCCTAGAATTTGATGGAAGAACTTGGATATGTTTTGTTGTGTTCTTGATGTATGAAGTGTATGTTTTTGGTTGTTTTTATTAATGAAATAAATTGAAAGTTGAAGTACAAGGAAGGTGAATTGATACTAAAAAAGGTGCTAATATAGTGATCTTGAAATAGGAAAGAACTAGGACTACATGTATGATCAAATCAATGACATATTCTGTTTTGGTTTTAATGCATGGAAGATCATAATTTGTGAGTTGCCTAATACATGATTTTTGAATTGGATTTGGACATGAATTTGATAAGGGATTGAAGCTTGAATAAGATATAATTAAAGTGAAATTGATGGACTTTGGTGAAGGTAAGTTG
>JAOSBP010000006.1:16593178-16605778 GCA_027563825.1 Erythroxylum mucronatum
TTGGAAGCAAATTTAGAGATTTCTGTGATTTGAATTGGCTCAAGTGATCTTCTGGAAAGTTGTAGAGGAAGCAATTAGCTTGAAAATGAGATATACTATACTATTTTTGGATATCAGAATTGGGAGTTATGAATTTTCAAAGATTGGACTGAAGTTAGGTCATTGACTAGTAATCAGGGCAGCCACTTGCATGACAGTTTTGAGCTTGTTAGAGATGGAATTGGCTTTGAAGCCTTTCATGAGAAGTGTAGTATTGTGTTTGATCTTTTCATGGGTATAAAGTATGCAATTTTTTGACATTTGTGCAAGGAGTTATGCTTTTTAGAAAATTGTTGTTCAGTTCAGGTGGTTTCAGTGGGCAGAATCATTCATTGAATTGTTTGACCCATTTAGCAATTGAATTTGGTTATAGGTTGTTCATGAAAGTTATAGGTCTTATTATGATCTTTCATTTGGCAAAAGCTTGTAATTTTTCGCAAGGGGAATGAGAAGTTATGGATTTTGGAAAATACTGCACTGTTTGGGAACCCTATGACTAGGCAGTAGCTTCGATTGGATTTTTGACACCCTTAAGGATGAAATTGATTTTTGTGTCCTTCATAAAACTTGTAGAGCTCTCTTTTCTTTATGAAATAGACACCAAGTTTGTCCAATTTAGAGTTCGGAGTAGGGAGTTATGACCTAGGCAAGTTGGGATGTCGGAAAAAAAAAGTATCCAGTCAGGCACTGTAGTCGACCTAGTCGACTACAACATGTCCTAGTCGACTAGGACATGTATTTTTGCTGAACTGACCTCCCTCTACTCTTCTGTCTATAACTTTTTCGTCCGACGCCGGATTGACCCGATTCTCAAGGGATCGAATTCGTGACTTAGTGAATTTCATTTCTATATGAAATTGAGAATTTTTAGACTTGAAATTGATGTGGAATGATTGGGCCAAAGTACGGGGGTCAGGTAACTGCTTTTCTAGTCAATGTTTTATTTATTTTTGGACCTATCGAGGCCCGAATTGAGTAATTTTGGTGCCATTAGATTTTTAATTTTTAGACGGATTTTTGTGATTGACAATTTTGGATTAAGGCCGGGAATATCATGAACATACATTGTACACATTTTAAATTGTTACATGTGCATTCTTAAATATTTCTGAGTGGACAATTGGTAATATTTGCATACTATAACTGTTATAGAGGCACATTTGGGGCGTCGATCCACCGACGTCACTGAGACTTCCAGGTATTAGCTTGAAAGTACAGGTGAGTGACTGAGATGGCTTTCGTTCACTTATTATATGTCTACTGTGGGGGAAATAATGGTGGGATTAGCGATTGTGTTTGTTTATGACTGAATTTCGGACAGTTGGTCCGATAAATTGGAAGATCTGACATAGAAGTGTTCTGGATGTACAAATTGTGAATTGTTTGCTCTTACTGTGATATGCTGTGATCAATTGCTTGCCATACTATGCTTCATTTCGTTGCCTCTACTGTGACAAACTGTTTTATATTGACTGTTAAATTGGGCATATGCAGTTCATACACAAATGCATAAACGGATAATAACAGTTGTGACCAGAGTCGCCACTAATACTAAAAAAGAGCCTTGAGCTCGAAGGGAGATAGTGCATACCCAGAGGGCTCTTCTACTCCCTAGACGCATCTGCTGTATACTATTTACTGTTTAAGCGCTCGGTCACAACACTGTAATAAAATGGGAAAGTGTCACGTGTGCATTGCATACATACTTGACTGAATACTTGAAATGGGAAAAAGGCAAAAGTGCCTTCCAAAACTGTAATTTGCTTTGTATGTAATGATATGGTACTTCTGACTGTGATTTGCTTGTGTGTTGCATGAATTGGGCGAACCATCGATGATGGTTCCTCGCTGAGTTCGCAAAACTCACCCAAAATTTGCATCTATTTTTCAGGTCTTGAAGAGTACCTCGTTTAACATGGGAGTATGTCTATCGTATGCAAGGGATAGATAGAGGTTGAGATCAGTTCGCGTTTGCATTAGTGTCCCATAGAATTGTATTTCGAAACGCTCTGTATTTATCGCGGGCCCAATGTTGGTTATGTCATTACATGGCTATTGTAAATTGTTGTTGACTATTTGTAATATCTGAAAATGCTTCCTTTTACATTTGGGCTCAAAATTGTATACTGTTTTCCGCGCACATGAGTGTAATGAATGTTTAAAAAAAATATTGATACTAAGTTTCGACTGACTGATGTAGCACGCCATCCTCGCGGGGCATGAACTCGGATATCACCAATGATGTTGGGTTCGGGTCACGCGGGAGTGGGGCGTTACATACTGAAAATTGCAAGTCCAAAAAGGATTTAAAAGATTCTGCTACTTGTAGCTTAATTAGAGGCCCCATAAATAACTAATTATCATACCAAAAGAAGGTATTCTTCCCATTTTCAATTGGATGAATAAAATGATGCCTCATTCTCTCCCTCATCCTTACAATGGACTTGAATGTAATAGTTAAAGTTACTGTAACTTGTAATCTTGATTAAGGGATTATAGTACACCAATTATGATTAATAATGATGTTGACTTTTTTTAATCAAATTTTATCTTTATCATGAAAAAATCATAACAGAGTAAACAATAATAATCATATGAAATTCAGTATTTATATTTAATTTATATTTTACATGATCTTTAATATAATATTTTATATTATTATTTTTATAACAACAAAAAAACATAATTCAATGGTCCAATATTCGAGGTTAATCATGATTCATATTGTCAAGCAAGTTATTAGGTAATTGTTAAAGCTAGTGTAACTTGTAACCTTGATTATGGGATTATAGTACACTAATTATGATTAAAATGACGTTAAATAAAAATTTATTTTTAACAATCATTATGTTTATGATGGAAAAATCATAATAAAGTAAACAATGATAATCATATGAAATTCAATATTTATATTTTACATTGTCTTTAATAAAATAATTTATAATATTATTTTTATGACAACAAAAATGTAATTCAATGGTCGAATGTTTGAGGTAAATCATAATTCATAGCGTAAAGCAAGTTATTATGTAATGGCTAAAGTTATTGTCATTTGTAATCTTAATTAAGGGATTATAGTACACTAATTATGATTAATAATGATGTTGAGTAAAAATTTATTTATTTATTGCAATTACTATGTTTATGATGGAAAAATCATAACAGAGTAAACAATGATAATCATATGAAATTCAGTATTTATATTTAATTTATATTTTACTTTATAGTTAGGAGTTTCAATTAAATTAATTATAGTTAGGAGTTTCAATTAAATGAATTACAAATTTCAATTTGACTTAATTAATTTATTAATTATTAAAAGTGAGAAATGATTAGGAAAGGTTTGAATATCTATAATGATAAAATTGATTAAGAATTTCTAGAAAATTTGATTAGGAAAATTCAATAAGAAAATTGATTAGAAATTTCAATTGATTAGGAATTTCTAGAAAAATTCATTAAGTTAATTATAGTTAGGAATTTCAATTAAATTAATTATGAATTTAGATTTTAGTTAAATAATTTATTAATTATTAAAAGAGAGAAATGATAAAACCAAATTCATTAACTATAGTAATCCTTAAAGTACACAAATCATTATCCAAATAATTTTTCAAAAAATGATACAATTTACAAAAATCAAGATAATTTCATGACAGATACATGGAGATCGAAGACTGGACATTGGAGAGGGTAGACTAAAAGAGTAGCTAATTGTTGTTACTAGGATCGTCAATAGTTTGGATTAAATTATCTGTATGTACAAACATTATATTTAATAATATACTATTGAAATTAAAGGAACATTTAGAACATGTTAATATTTAATAAATAATTAAATATACTTTCATCTTTATATATTTGACCAAAATAATGTGCACTTAGTCAATTAGTTTGACTAGTCACCTTTGCATTAATACTTGTGGATGTATTAACAAAAAATTAAAAACACATAATATTAGGTAAGATAATATAAAAAGTAGATAAAATCAATATATCAAAAAGAAAGGAATGTGTCTTCAATAATTTTAATTATGAACCAGAATTATAATTTATAATCATTACCAACATATTTGAGAACCTAATGGTCTTACATAAAGAAGAAGTTTAAGAGAGCAAAGATATTTTAATTAAGTTGGACTTGATTGTAAAGTTTGAGAAACTTTATGATTAAATATGAGATATTTAATAAATAAGGATCGATATGAGATATTGAGTCTTATTTGGGCATAATTGATATTTAATTAGAATTATTTGTAATTCTAATTAATGTTTAATTTAAATTAGAATTTAATTTTAATTAAATTACGAAAATGTCCAAAACTTGTGATAAATAGGTTTAAGCTCTAATAAAATTGATACTTCTTACTTAACCCTCTTTGTAAAAGTTACAGAATTCTCTCAACTTATTCTATAGATACCATTAGAAACCTGACACTCATGTAACTACAATGGTTGAGATGGATTGATTTCGAAAACAGTTCGAAGGATACGACAAGAATATAATCAAGCTTAGGAAAAGATACGAATTAAGATTCATGCTTCCTTCTGATTTAATTGTTAATTATTTTATACAATTAAAGTGATCTTAATTTTCAGAAAATCAAAATATGAAAAAGTTTCGTAATTATTCAGCTAGAGTCGAGATCAAACCTTGTCCCGATTTTCCAACAAAAAGAAAAGAAGAAGAGCGAAGAAGAGCTATCCTCTTCATAACTTTAACACAGCAAGTCAAAGTTTAGAAGCACAGCAAATGAAAAACAGAAATGGTAAGTAAAAAAATTGAAGAGAAAGAGAGAAGGGGGAGGAGAGAGGATAGAAAAAATGTTATCATTTTTATATTTTGTGGATCAATTTTTTGTAACGAAAAGTTGAAAGAAAAATGAAGTTAAATTTAATATTTAATATTTACGGAATATTAATTTTTTTGAATATGTTAAAATGTTTAATTTAAATTAAATTATAATACCAACGTGAATTTTTAAATTTAACTCTTTTGTGGTCATCAGATAAAATTAGTATCTGTCGATTTCAAGTCAAACTTAAATTATTTTTGTCATGTAAACTCTAATTGATATGTATCTTCGTTACTTTTCCCAACATCCCCAAAATATTAGAAATCGATACGTCTGGAGCTCCAATGACAAAGGAAAGTACTTCTAATCACCGCCACTACTTTTTGTTCTCCCCTTCCACTTGCCTATGATGTCCGCACCTCACTTTCCCCTTCTCTCATTTGGGATCTTTTATTCAAGGTGTAGACAACATAGTTACATCATCTTCTCAGACCATATATTAGTAGGAAAATGTAAGATGATAGTGAAATATTCATGGGTTTAATAATAATGGGTTGAAATTAACAAATTAACAACTTAAGAATTCAAATCTTCTTCTTCTTTGTACTGGTTGTATCCAAGTGTGAGAAAGCCTTTTCTAGTATGCCAGAAAGTGGCAGTTTCAGCTCGAAGGTCAGCCTCTGAAAAATTAATGATAGCCGCTTCACATCCGACATAGATCTGTGAGCTGTACCTATCTGTTTAATGTCATATTTATCACCAAGAGCTTGTAGTGATACTTTATAAGGAACCTTTGATCCTGCCAACACACAACTTTAAAGTTTTTGATATCATCTGAACCACACAGAAGCAATTTGGATTTTCATATGTAATAAATAAACTCATGCAAATCACAAAGGAATGGAGGGGCAGTACCTTCAGACTTCATCACCTCGCGGGCCAGAGGAATTGTGTCGAGAAAAAACCAATCAAGGGGAATATCTACATTGCAGCGACTAAAGGCCTTAACCAAAAATGGCACATCAAAAGCACGGGCATTGTGAGCTACAAACAGAACGTAGCCATTGGGTTTTTGACGACTTCTAACAAACTGCAATAATATTGATATCAACTCTTCCATCCTACAAAAGTTCTCAAATAACAGTTGAAACATAGTTAGAATAATTAATTTCATCATTAACTATGAACAAAATGCAGCTATAATAACGTTGTTAGTAATTCCAGTATGCAAGCAATTTTCATCATTAATCCTTAAATCAGTCCTCTTGCTCCTCATGCAAAGAGTAAAACACACAAAGATGAGCTATGAGAATGAATATTCATAACTTCTTGATAACTCGATCTACTCTTAGCAACTGTTTTTACAAATTATTTGGAATCCATCTTCTGATGGTTACAACAAGGTACACACTTCATTTAACAAACTTGAGCACAGATACACATCGTATGCAACCACCCTATGAAGCACAGTTCAATAAATATAAGACTGTCTTCAAAGAACAAGAATCTAAACAGCCTTTTGCAATACAGAAGTAGAAGTAATCGATAAACGTTGTATCTTCTTCAGCTGAAATTTGAAAAGCAATCTCATATCCTAGTTGACACTGCAGGTACACAAGCATATGGAGAACCATGAATCCTATGTAACATGTGGAATTTTCAATGATCGTCCAGTCTCATTGGCACTTCAACGGCATAAACTCCTTTCGACAACTCTCCTAAGTTTGTGTTTACATAGAGATCAGCTTTCCATCTTCTAAAAGAGTATTTTATACCTCAATAGTTTCTGGCAACTTGACAATTTGACAGAAAATTTTCAATTGTTGACTTCTATCTAAATCATGGAAGAGAAAGAAGAATATGAGCAGCTAAACAACAGTACCTTGGAACTTCAGGCCTGCGGACCATATCAGTTGTAATGCCATGAATATGACAATTAGTAACACGTCGTCCGGGATTTACTAGAGTCTGGAAAGTGCTGTTTTTGCCTCCTCTGAGGTCTTGTAATGCAATCTCAATTATTTGGTCACGCTCTCTGCTAAGACCAGTAGTCTCAAGATCGAACACAATTACAGTCACAAGATCATCCAAGTCTTTGTTTCTAGAAATTAATTGTTGAATATTGTAACGTTGGAGCTTTAGGAATTCAGTATCTTCAATTTTATTTACATTCAATGTGCTGCTGGCTGAAAATTTATTGTCCAAAATTCCATCTCTAATGTTGGTAGTTTCGCTACTGTGACTAGTTTTGCTTCTTCCCCCTGCCTTAGTACTTAGAGGTCTTCTGATCCATCTTTTGCTATATCCTCCTTCAAGCCCATTGGCTTTCAAAGCAATAAGTCTAAAGCTAGAACTGCTTCCACACCTCCTTTCTAAACAGTTGCAGCCTTCTCGCCGGAAGTTAGCTAATGAGTAAATCCTCCATCTTGGAAGAAGCAACATTGTCCAGAATGGATCACACAACAGTTGCTGAAATCTGAGAATGGAGAGTACAAAGCTTTATTGTATAAGAATAATTAGAACCGACCTAGTGTAAGTATTAGGGTGCTTTTGACTTGTAGAATTTTAAGCTAGAGGTGCAATTGCAACTACAATATAGAAAAGAAAAAAAAGGGGAAAATCGTACCAACCAGATAAAAATAATTCTGAGAAAGGAAGCGGAATTCACAGGAAAGTAATAAAATTAATCAATCAATTCAAGCTCCCAGCCAACTAAAACTCCACATATTCTCCATTAGCACGAAACAGCTTTGAAACAAAAAACGAAATACTGGGGAAGTTTAACCATCCATCCCTCTGAAATCAATAAGACCACTAATCTATGTTAGTCAATGTAGATACATTTGCCACATTATTTGCTTCAGTTGCTCGTGAAAAAACAAAAATACAAAGCAAATGCATAGAAAAGAGCAAATAACGCGAGCAGAATAAGGTCAAAAACTATCCCAAGAAAGCAAAGTGCTGAAAGAAAGAAGGTAACCCATCTCGTAAAGTAACTCGAACTCCATTAACACATTAAATAAATCACGCATTAAAGCAATAATCTTTTCGATAAAGAGAGAAAAAAAAAACAAATAATGCTTTAAAATAGAAAACTATTAAGAGCCCTCCATCTCTCACCAAAATCATCTATAGTAGCCAAGATTCAAACCTTATCTTTTTACTATGAATTATTTTCTTAGGAAACGGACAATGGAAAGCATGTTCAAGATAAAGAGATGCATGCCTGAGAAAATCGAAATGGGCAATCACAAAGTAGCAACTTGACTGAGAAAGCGGGTATATATATATGGAGGTATTGCGAGATATTATGTCATGTAGAGGAAGAAAGGATGACGGAGTGTGGATGGAAAGTCGGAATTTGAGACGAAAACAGAAAGAAGAAATGAGAAGTTAGGAACACCCCGTAAGCACGGGTCTTAAGGCCCGATCCGCCCATCTCGCTTCACGTTTTTATACACCAACACGTTATCCACCTTGACATTATTTGTTTTTTGAAAGTAGACATTATTTGTTGTTTCTCTTTCTTTCTTTATTTCTTAATTGTTGTGTTAAGATCTGAAGTATGCGTGTAGGCAGGGATAGTGGTACGCATGACATGTAAGTTTGGTCCTTTTTTATTTTTAATTTTTTATTATCCAGTCAAGCCCACCCACTAGGGGTGACAAAATGGGCCCAACGAGAGGCCTTGGGCTCGGGCCTGCTAGCTAGGGTTGTGCCTCGACCTCAGGCTTGTTGGCATGAGGCTTATCAGGATCAAAATCAAATCGACATGAGGCTTAAGCAAAATGACGTTGCTTCGGTTTAATGATAACAGTTACAAATGAAGCAAAACTGCGTCGTTTTGTTTTTAATCAATTCCCACACACAAGAGCCACTACCAGCCTTCTTCTGATCAATTGTCCTGTAACTTATGTTTTTCACTCCCCCCGTGTTCTCTGTCTCTCTTATTAGTATGTACGCTCTCCCAACTCCCTCGTTGGCCGTCACAAGTCTCGTCGGCCGTCTACTGCGCCACCACACCACTAATCACCACTGCCAACGCCACTAACTAACCAACGTATTAATAATTAATGTAGTCTCTATGCTCAAATTTGGTTTACTATTCATATTTGATTGTTTGGAGAGTACCGTATTGAGTACTTGTTATTTTTGGTTTAGTGATTTAGCTAATTTGTGATTATGATTTGTATTAATGGCAATATGGCATAATGCATGTTAAATGTTTGATGAAATGCCCCCGCGTGATTTGTTTGAAACTGCTAACGCATTGTTGTTAATGTTCTTGGCAATAATGAGGTCCCTGATCCAGTTGAAGGAGTAGTTATATAATTCTCTTGCTTCTTTCCTTGCATTCTTTAGTTGCCTTTAGTTTCTTTCGTACCATGGCATATAGATGTTGTTGTTGAACTCGATTGTAAAGATAGTGAAATGCACTTGTTGTAAATGTAAAGTTGTTTGGTTATCCATGAAGGTCCTGACAAGTTGGTGAGCTATCTCCTGCTTTTTTTAACTACATAATGAGTTATAAATAGGGAGTCTCAAGGCTTAGAAGTTTGATGAGAGGATTTATGGTTTTGGTTTTTGTGACATAAAACTATCTCCTTAACTATCCAATGTAATATCTGAAAAATTAATCGTATTATGTTTGGTTGTGATATCATAATACATATTTGGGTAAGAAAGTTTAAAAAAATAAAACAAAAAGAAGATATACTATAAGCAGATGATAGACTGTGAAACCAACCAACCCTTAAAACACTATTGAACATAATTCATGTTTGTGGAAAGGCCTTTGTTTTTTCCTGGTTGGCTGGTTTGTATGTAAAAATGGGATTAGGATGTTGCAAATAGAAGTATGAATAGTTAGTTCCAATATTGCTTTTGCTTTTTCTTGTGTACAACCGTGTTTTAAGACTTGGTTGGTTTCATAAAGTAGGAAGATTAATGGTTAATGACATGTCTTTTCTTTAATATGATCTTCAAACGGTACACTTTCTTATTAATATGTTTGTTTCAACTTTTAACTATTATTGTTCTTAAAAAAAGAACATGGTAGCTATTCTATCAAAGTGGATCTTTAATTATTCTTTGATATTGTTTATGACCCTCATATTTTGATAAAAATTCTGAACTATAATGCTTATTCTATAGTTTAATGGCATGTTACAAACTTTTCTTCAATAATAGATGAGGTAATTATGATTTGTTTGGTACTTTTTCAGTGTATATTGCAAAATTTGAGTCTAAAGAATATATCACCTTCATATTAAAATGTATTATTTGAGTCAAGTACAAATGCATGCATACATCGACTACTAAATACATAAGCATTAAATATTTCCTCATTGCTTCTTATTTTAACATAATTTATATTACCATTAAACATGTTTTGTTGAAATGGCTTCAATAAACTTCTTTACATCATCACCTCCATTATTCAATAATGATATGCTCAATTGCTCATTTTGATTGTTTCTAACCTCTAGCATTTATATGTTGATTTTTTCTAACCTCACGCATTTATATGTTGATTGTTTCAAATGGATAAGCATATTCCTTTAGTTGAGAGAGTTGTAATCCAGTACCAAAGATAAAAGTAGAAACTTCTATTCCCGTACCAAGTGAAGATAAAAGTTCAACTCGAACTCAATTAAGAAGTAAATTTTTGAATCACTTTAATAAGACTAGATTGATAGACGGGATAGAAAAAGCATAATGCAAATATTGTCAGAAGTTATTGGTTAGTAGTTGAAAAGGTGGAGTGTCTCATTTAAAAAGACATATGAATTCATGTAGTAGAAGAATGATGGTATTAAGAGGTCAAACATTTTTTAACCCTAACCTTATGAAAGGAAAGAATGAATGGCTTCTATGGTTATCGGAGATGAATGACCAATATCTATGGTTAAAAACAAAAGATTCAAGATGTTTTGTAATTCGCTACAACTAAATTTCAAGGTTATAAGTTCGAATACAGTGAATAAGGATATCTTGAAAAATTACGAAGATAAGAAGAGAGGTTTTAAGAGTGTTATTAAGTGCCCAATGACGGATTGCCATAACAACGGACATATGGATAGTCGATAACCAAAAGAAGGGTTATATGGAGGTAACAACACATTATGTTGATAATGATTGGATGTTACGCAATAAACTTTTGAGGTAATTTATATTCTTTAATATTGTTATCATTTAATTTTTCATTATTTTATAACTTTATGATTGATGTTGGTAATATTTGTATATGATAGGTTCATTTATATGCTGGCACCACATACAAGTGAAAAGTTGGCAACTTTATTGAAAGACTGTTCAATGGATTTTTAATTGTAGCACCATCACAGTCGACAATTGTAGCACGAATGATGCTATAATTGAGAAGTTAAAGAGTAAGATGGGAGTTGGGAGCCTATTGGTTGGTGGTAAGTTATTTCATATGCGTTGTTTTACGCATATTTTTAACTTGATTTTGAAAGATGGGTTGGAATGATAAAGGTAGCAATAGATTGTATTCAGAATAGTGTTCTATATTAGAGTGCAACTTTTAAAATAGTTGAGAAATTTGAAGATGTTGCACAAATTCTATACATTCTAAGTACAAAGAAGTTGATTTTGGATTGTCCAACTAGATGGATATCAACCTTAAAGATGTTGGAGTCAGCAATCTCCTATGTTGAGGTGTTTATCAGACTAAGGGAAAGAGATTCTTAGTATACCTGTGTGCTTATAGAAGATCAATGGGAGTTGGCTAGAGAACTTTGTGTGAAGTTGGAATTATTTTATAATACGAATAAATTGTTCTCGGGAACAAAATATCCAAATTTGTACTATTTCTTTAACACTATGTCTAACATAAAGGATGCTTTATCACTGTGGATATTTGACTTTAATGAGGTTATTCAGATTATGGCGTAGCAGATGATGAAGAAGTTGAATTCTTATTGGTCTATGGTTGTACATATTGTTGCAGTATTATATGTGTTAGGCCCAAGATGCAAGATGGACAAGGTTGCTTTTATTTATGATGCATTGTACGGGGATCGAGCTCAAGATCATATAGATATAATTAACAACTCTGGTATGAATTGTTTAATGATTATCAACTCAAAACAGAAATAACTCATGATCAGGATAGTAATAGTTCAGGTAGGGGTGTTCAAGAAAACCCGCGAACCTGTGAACCGGACCTGAACCGAATGAACCAAACCTATAAATAAGGTTAACCAAACCTGAGATCAGGTTCGGTTCGAACCGAACCTGAAAAATCAGGTTTGTGGGTCAAGTTCAGGTTTCTAACTTGCGGTTCTAGGTTAACCGAACCTAAATCGAACCTATAGCAGTTAATCGAACCAAACCTGATTTATAGGTTTAGGTTTAGACCTGAACCTGAAACACCCAAAAAACCTATGATATATTTAGATATAAGATGATATTAATAATAATAAATTCACTAGTATTTACTATATTAATTCTTGAGTAAAAAAAGAAGAAAAGGAAAAAAAAAACAACTTTAATTCTATGTTATTAAATATTAATCTTGAACATTGCTATTATAAGTAACAACTAATACATAACACTCAATACTTCTACTTTAAATATTAATTAATATGTGTCAAAGTTATTGATTGAAGTATTAAACTATTAATAGAAAAAATTCATTAACTAAAATAATATAATCATTTAGGGATTAATTAAAGAAATTAATAAGTGTAAAACACATTTATTAAGAAATCCTACAATTTTAGTTTTTTAAGGCACATAT
>JAOSBP010000006.1:16624859-16658088 GCA_027563825.1 Erythroxylum mucronatum
TAGAATAGTGTTATAATGCTTATGGTTTTACTATCAAGTCACATACTTGATGACATAAGTCTAATACCATTCATGGAATGTAAATCACATTACATAAACGAGATACATGCATATATGAAAGGAATACCTCATAATATATTATTAACAAATCATAATGATAATACATGAATCACAAATGTTCATTGGCCTAGGGCACACTACTAACATAAACAATAAAATAAAATTATAAGCAATTATGTATAACTTTATAATGATAATAACAAACTTTTACTAAAGCTTTAAATTGTATCAAATAAAGACCAAGTCATTCAATTTTTTATGCTCCAATCTATTCCTTTTCTTAAAATGGATGAATTTGAATGTGCTCCAATTCCTTTCACAACTTATTGCACTCATACATTAACTTAGAATTCGAATTGTAAGCCTTTGTAATTCTAAAACACCATTTTTGAGTTAATCCCACCAAGAAATTGTAAGTCGTGGGGTAACAAAAATAGCATTATAAAAAAAATAAAGTGATGATTAATTTTTAACAGATAACAAAAGTGAAAAATATATACCTGGATTAAGTTTTGCTCTTTCATGAATAGCAATTAGCATCCCAAAATCCCCTAAAGCGTCTTTATAAATCTCCATTTTTGAGCTTAGGAGATCTTGCATCATCTCATGGGCAACAACTATTATAATAGTTAAAAACATTCCCCTATTAACTTTAACTTTATAAAATTTGGTTTAAAATAGACATTAGGATTAAAAATGCCCCAGTTGCAAACAATAGAGACTAAATTTGCCTTTTTCATCTCTCATTGATGACTACAAGATAATGTATGTACAAAGAAGTCTTAATTTTCATATTGATCTTGATTGCTTCCTTCACCCTAACGTCATAGAAATAACACATTGTTGCATTTTCATCACTATTAGCTAGATGAAGCACCCTCACAAAAGGCCCACAAACTCAAATGACAAATTGACATTAGGACCAAAATTTAGTATCTTCAAGTATAATTCTAGAAACCTCCATTCCAGCATTAGACATAGTATGTTGAGATGCAACCCACTTATCATTTGTAAACATCTGTCTCAACTATTTCTTCATCATAATAAAACATTCAAGTGATAAGAATTTTTTTGCTAATCTTGTAAAAGTAGGAAGACATGAATTCCAACCATCGGTGAAATCCTTTCTCACTAAATTAAATACCCCTGCATAATTGTAGATGAACTTGGTCGCCTTTTCTTATTTTTGCATAATCCTAACAATAATTGGAAAATACCTAGCATCCCTTATATTTTCTAGCATTAAGTCGATGTAATGTGCACAAAGAGTCCCAAAAAAGGAATTATACTTTCTTTGTAATCTTCTTCCAACCGCTTTATGAGTTAAATCATTGTTAGTAATGAACTAAACAATATTTTCTGGTTTTACTTCATTCACAACTTCATATAATGTTTCAAATAAAGTTTAGCATTCCTAACAAGGCCAGGTGCATTAATAAACTTAAAAAACATCAAGCCCTTTGCATAATAAATCAAAAACGCATGTCTCTTATTTGTCCAACCATCACACATAATTGAACACACATATGTAGCACAAGTCATTCTTCTTTCATCCAAATAGAGCTACTCAAAAGTTTACCTCTTTAGTCATCAATAGAAGGAGCCTTGTATCCACTATAGGCTGATAATAATAAGATTGAGAAGCATTCAATATTATATCTAAATCATATCACCATCTAGTCATTGTCATATCTATATTGTGAGTTGCTTCTCTTGATTGCGGGGCACTACTAATTGAAGGATGAGCTCTAAGAGTTATTTGTGGTGCAAAAAAATTCGACGCCTGCCTTCTTCTTTTCCTAACATTAGGTCCAGATGCAACATTCACTTCTACATTTCCACTTGTAACATTCACTTCTTCCTGAATAGGAACACTACCACCTTCAACATTTCCATTATCATCCTAAACACTAACTATAATTTCATAATTCAGTCTCTCTCTTCTATCTTTCTTATGCTGATAATCTTCAAGAAAAGTCTTCATTTGTCATTTCACATCATGGCTAACTTTTTTTACAAGTTTTACATCTCCTTTAACCATAACTAAATGCTTTTTTAATTGGGTAATTCCTCCACCTTTCAAATGCTTATTACAAAATAAGCAAATAGTATGGTTCTTCATGCTGGGGGACCAATGCAACATAAGCCCAAGTTGGATCATTGTATCCTGAAATGGTTGCATTATCAGGAGTACTTGAACTTTCTTCTATTCATCTATAAAAATAAATAAAGAAATATATTAAAATAAAGCATACATATTTTCATTATCGACTACTACCATAAAATATGTATTGTTTAACTCAAAAGTCCAAATTAACACTATTATGCAATACACATAGACATAATCTTATATAATATAACTCATTCTGTATGATTACATCATACATAATTTTATTTCATCCAACATAATTTACCCATAAGTCAAAAACCAACAATTCAGGTATTTAACATATACAATTACACTATACATATATACATCTTATATAATATAACTCATTTTGTATTATTACATCATACACAATTCAGTTTTATCCAACACAATTCACCAATAAGTCAAAAACCAACAATTCAAATAATCAACATACACAATTACATAATAAACATGTCCATCTTATATAATATAACTCATTTTATATATTACAGCATACACAATTCAATTTCATCCAACACAATTCACCAATAAGTTAGAAACCAACAATTCAAGTATGCAACATATACAATTACAAAATACACGCATATATCTTATATAATATAACTCATTTTATAAGATTACAGCATTTAACCATAAACTAAAGACATACACTTACAACTATAACATATTCAACTTCGGCCATAACTCATAACTATAAGTTTACAACTTACTTTATGTAATCTCATACTTCAATTATAAACTAATATATTTTGTTTACTTATACAATTCAATTTATAATGCTTATAATTAGTTTTTTTTTCTTAACTAATTTTAATCAATATTGTGACTAAAATCCTAATTCTCAACTTTGATTTAACAATCTTTCATTCACCAATTTTAAGCAACATTTTTAGTTTCTTACCCAAATTTTTCATTGCATTAATTTTCTTCATAAATTGACAATATCTAAACTATATTAAAATTAAACCAACTCACACAAACAATTTTGAAATTTCAAATCTAAATTTTCCAATGCATTAATTTTCTTCATAAACTAACAATACCTAAATTATATTAAAATTGAATTAACTCACATAAACAATTCCAATTTTCAAACCAAAATTTCCAACTCACACAAGCAATTCAAAGAATTCTAGCAATTCCAACTATCACAAAACATAAATACATGACCAATTATAATGGAATTGCTATTCAAAGCAAAAAATGCACCAAAAAAATCAAAAAATGCAATTAAAATTTGGGTCTGTTCAGTTCAGTTCGGGTTCGATCGAGTTTGGATATGCACTAGAAAATTGAAATTCCAGATCTACAGATTTTGCTGCACTCTACACGAATTGGGCATGACAGTGGACAGTTGGAAGCGATGGTTGAAGACCGGTTAGGCACTGGGTGGTCGGTGTTGGCATGGTGCGCTAAGGAGAGTAGAGATAAAAGTCTGTGACTGTGAGGAAGAAAGGAAATAGGAGAGACCTCAGAGAGGAGAGTAGCCACTGGAGAGAAGAAACAAGAGAGAGAGAGAGAGAGAGAGAGAGAGAGTGAATGATAGAGAGATAAATGTGTGAGAGGGATGAGAGAGTAGCGGTAGCAGCAACAGATAGTCAAGGTCAAGGCAGGGTTAAGTAATTTTTTTTGCAAAATGGTCCCTAGTTTTTTTTTTAATTTAAGGTACCAGTCGTTAACTTGGCAAATCGTCGGTACTGACTATTGCCGACGACCGATGTCATTAAACTAAGTTTTATACTGTTTTTCAGTCGGTGTTAGTCGGTACAATACAAAACACATAATATCGGGTGATATACTTCATAACACATAAGAAAATATTAATTATAAACATTTTGTACCTTATCAATTATTTATTTAATAAATAGATTCTTAAAAATGCATGTGTCAAAAATCTACATACTTCTTTATTAATCATTAATTTAATTAATTACTAATTAAAAAAATCATCATATAATAATTTATTAGTAACAAAATTCACAATTTTATGAACTGCACATAATTATAAAGATATAATTTAAGTTTCTATTTATTTGATCTCCTGTCTCAACTATTTTGATCAATCCAATCTACTTCTTCTTCAATCTTCCAGATTTAGATATTGACAAATTTTTATTAGATTTAATTTAAGAAAAGTTTTCAAACCCAGTTGTAACCACTTTGTTCTTAATTATTAAAAATATCTTTATTTTATCTTATCACCATAATCTTTAAAATATCCTTAATTGTTAAAATTCTTGTTTTACCCTCACATTATTTTATTATTATAAAATTATCCTTATAGAAATTAAATTACAATTTTACCTTTAACTATACTCATTTTCTATTTAGCATCTTAATTTATCTTAAAATTTTCTAAAATATCCAATTTCTTTCTTTCATTTTTCTTTTTTTAATTCTCTTCTTCTCTACTCCATCGTCGCTCTTTCCTCGTTTTACAGCCATTTTTTTGGATTTTTTTCAATTTCATCATATTTGTTATTACAAACAATCGCAATATAATTCAAGCGAGAAACTATTTTACGAAGAAAGAAAATCACTAATAAAAGGGAATGAAGAGGGTTGTCTAAACATTAATGCTGAATCATTAACATAAGAAGATAACTATTAGCAATAATTTAAGAGTTGATAACTAACGATTTTTCTAATAAATATTTGCGGACGATGGAGATTCTATGAATTGTGGAGATCACGGTAGTACGGTACAACCCTCGCTCCCCGTGTCACCTTTCCGACGCTCGCAAGACTAACATCCTATCGTATTATAAACGAAATCCAAAATCATACGTTCCCTTTTTATGGAAAACAAATCACATGTAAATATTGATCCTTTTTATGCCAAAATTTAAATTTCTATTGTCTGTTGGTTGAAAGGTTAGTAACGGAATGTAATAGAACGTAATACACTTCTATCATTTAGTTAAGAATTTTATAATAGAATAGGACAGAATAAGATGGAAATAGAGGATTTTATGTTACGTTCTATTCCATCTTAAACAGTGAAAATAGAAAATCTCCGATTCGAAAATTAGGATGGAACGTAACCTAATAAATACATACTACCTGATATGCCTTTAATAATTTTTCTTAATATCAATTATTTCTTCTAATCCTAACCTATTTTTTTCATACTCATTTATTATGATCCACACAAATTGTATATAATTAATAATACACACAAATTGTATATAATTAATAATATTTTTATATTATTTCTCCTTACCCTAATAATAATATTTTTATATTATTAATAATAAATTGCATATAATTAATAATAAATTTAATAAAATTTAATAAAATTTTTATTAATAAAATATAAAATATAAAAATTATTCTTAAATTATTTGTATATATTTATATGTAAATAAAAATTAAAAAAATTATTTTTAAATATAAATCACATATAATAGAATAAAATAAAATTTAATAAAATAAAAACTTTTTAAATAATTAACAATAATGTTTTTATATAATTAATAATAAATTGTATATAATTAATAATAAAAATAAAAAATTATTAATTTTTATTATTTTAAAATAAAAATATATTTAAAAAATTATTTATTATAGTTGTAACTTGAACCGTAGCTTTTTAATTGAACATAATTTCTATTTTAAAATTATAGCATTCTAACAATCACATTTATTTTATATTTTATTCTATTCCATTAATCTTCTTAATAATATTTCACTAGATGATAATCCTTCGATTATTCCCGAACAATTTTTAACTTTATAATATTTTATTTCCATATATTTCATTCAATTCTGTCACGTCTCGTTAATTAATATCACCAAAGAGTCAGATCCCGAACGTAGCGAGCAGGGAGGAGTCGCATTCAGCTTCGTAAGCTTCTCTCTCTTTCTCTTTCTTTTACTGTTTGGCTCCTAAGAAACTTAAGCAAAACGAGGCGTGACGAAATCGAACGACCAAATTACTCACCGTTTTTCTTTTATATAGTTTTAACTGTTGCATTCCGTCAAGAGCAGAGTGTTTGTTTTACGTGTTCTTCCTTTTTATTTTTTTGGTTTATTCTCGTCTTTTACAATCTTGAATTTGGTGTTCTATTTGGTTTTCCTTGCATTTCATGGGCTTCCAAACAGGTTCTTAATGTTCGCCCATTAATGGTCTGAGAAGGCTTTTGGACTTTTTACTGTTGTATTGTGATGAAGGTTTCCTTTTCTTCTAAGCTATTTCATTGTTTCATTCACAGTTATCTTATGCGCTCTTCTTCTTCTTTGTTATAAATTTACAGGTAGGCGCTTACCGATTGGTTACAATTGTTGAATCACTAATATACTACTAATTGCAGCATTTAATATGGTAGAAGTTTTATATCTTATTATAATGTGATTTGCCATATTGGGAAAATAATTCATTTGTTGAATCACTAATGTACTACTAATTGCAGCATTTAATATGCTAGAAGTTTAATACTATCTTATTGTAATGTGATTTTCCATACTTGGAAAATAAGTGTTTTTGGGTGATTTATGAGAGTGATAATAACTTCAGCTAATTGTTTTGGACTAGGTAGTTTGAGGTTCATTTGAAGTTGTTGGGAACTACGTACTTGGATTGTTATATTAACTACAGTAACCAGCTTATAATTGTTATTCCATGCCCCCTTTTCATTATATCGAAAAGAAAGACATGGTGTAAACTGTGAACGGATTGATTTATTTGCCTTATGCATTTCTGCATTTAAAGAAATTTTCTACTGATAAATGTTAGACCATTAACAAGAATGTATTGTTAAAATGATTTCATTCTCATAATATTGCAAATCACATTGTAAAATGCTGATAAATGTATCCTTTTGTAATGGTCAAATAACAGGGTCTTTTGGGGCTAAAATCATATTACCGGTGGTGTTTTTTCTGTAACAGAAAATTGCTGGGGTTCTTGTGGTGAATAACTTTATTTAGGTTTGGTAAGCAGGTTATAATATTGTGTATATTATCACCGAGGCAGTAGAGAAAAAATTTCACTGAGAAAGAAAACTAAAACCTTGTTGAGAAGTTATTTTGGTTTATAGGGTAGCAGCGATGGCAGGGGTGGTGGCTTCTAAACTGTAAATATGCCTTTTAGTTAATTCATGTTTCTGATGGAATCAATGTTTATATTGTTTGTATTTGAAACATATTGAGGCTTTGTCAAATTGTTTGGTTCTAGCTGCAGGATTGTCTTTACATACGAGAGCCAATGAGAAAAATCACAAAATCTATTGTCACTGTTTGATTTATGCTTTAACATGTAGGACCAGTGCTGTTTAATTTTGGACGTGGGCTTAAAGGAGATGGTTCCAGAACTTCTGACTAAAGAAGATCAGATAAATCAAACATTATGCAGGCATTCCTTTTCTAATTTAAACCATGTTTCTCCAGTGGTATTCTTGTACCTCCTGAAAGAATGTTACACTCATGGTAAGATCTTTTTCCTTGTTAAGGTATATTCTACATTCTGACAGTTTTTGCTTCATTTCCCATTTTGATGCTTTGTAGAATGATTGACTGCTCTTTTTGGGGTCGAAATGAAACTGAAATCTTTATGAGTTAATGAGACGGGAAAGTATTTCATAAGTGTCATTTTCTTCTTTTTTCTCTCTCTCTAGTTTGAGCTATTTCTTTATTGATTGACTGACCAAGCAATTTTTTGGGAGTTGGCGCCTGTTTATAATTCTGAATGATGTTCATAAATAGCATGTCTAATTTATTCTGTTAATGATTATTGATCTTCTCCAACTTAAGTTGTCCATTAAAAAGTAAGACAGTTCTCAACAATGACATGCTACAGGTAGGTTGAAAGCTACAAATAAGTTCAGAAGTCTTCAAAATCAGGTCCACCAAGCACTGTGCAATTCTCCCCAGCCAGGACCAGCTACTTTTGTGCTATGGTGCCTGTGTATCCTGCCCATGTTTGGAATTTACTCTGAAGGACTTAGCCACTTGGTTATATCTGCTCTTCATCGTTTATTAAAACGAGCAACAATTTCAGAAGACACCTTGAAAGCAAAAGTTCCAGCAGCTCACTTATTCATAAATATGGTAGGTGGCATAGTTGACCTTGATGAGAAAATTATTCTGAAGGTAACTGAAGTTTTCGACATCAAGTTGGTAGACATCATGGAAGCCTTATGCCAGTTAAATGCTGCAAATGCTTATGGGATCGATGTAGCCAAAACATTTGTGGAACAATATATTTTCAGATTGTTAGAAAATCGATCATATATGGCAGCTGTCACACTATTAGAACACTTCTCCATCCGCCAGTCTGGGCAGTCTTTCCTTGTCATGATGATGGATGACAAACAATTTAAAGCAGCTGAAAAATGGGCAACTTTTATGGGCAATTCGATGCTGTGCATACTTGTGCAGGAATATGTTGATAGGAACATGCTACAGCAAGCGTATGACATCATAAAGAAAAACAATCTGAGGCAGGAGTTCCCAAATATATTCCAGAAGTGCAAAGAAAGGTTTTATTTATTGACTTGCATCTGCTATAACTTGTTCTATTTCTTTTCATGGTTATGTGGTTGATCATGGTTATGTGGTTGATCCCCTACCATTAACGCTGGCAAACTAATTCAAAAATTGCACTGTTTGAAGCTTATTGAAGAAATTAGCTGAGAAAGCATTATGGGACCTTGCAGAGGAAAAAACACATGGAAATAAGCAGCTTATTCAATATTTGGTGAGCAGACATTAACATGCATGATGATTAAATATCACATATGTAATCTAAGTTCCCTGAATCTGCAACTTTATTTCCAATACGTGTCAGGATTTAATTTAGATGTCTTTCAGCAATTATTTCATTTAAAATTTTTCAGAATTTGATACTTTGTTCCCTTGTTTGAATTGATGATGATTCTTTGAATATCAGTCTGAATTAAAGATGTTAGCAGTTTTATCAACAACATGAAAGAAAGGAGGGATTTAGAATGGTAACAACTATAAAATGTGCATATAACCTAGGTCACCTTGTCATCATTTCTTGGTGTTTTTTTAATGATGTTTAATGCGTCAAAAGCATGAAAATATATTCCTTTTTTTTTTAATTTCTTGCATTT
The DNA here is from genome assembly GCA_027563825.1 of Erythroxylum mucronatum. Lineage (NCBI taxonomy): Eukaryota > Viridiplantae > Streptophyta > Magnoliopsida > Malpighiales > Erythroxylaceae > Erythroxylum > Erythroxylum mucronatum. Next base: position 16,634,148 of record JAOSBP010000006.1, read on the forward strand.
AGTCAGTATCTATTTTTCTCCACCATATATTCATTTCTAAGACTTGCTTTCAAACACACCACAAGGTCTCTGAAACCTCTGTGATTCTAAACTATTTTTCTTTCCACACTATTTTGGTAATTGTGTGAATGGAAGTTCCTTGTGGTTTCTTTCCTAGGGGCTGATTATGAGATAAGTGCTCCAACTCTTCAGTAACTATGGTGTCTGCCCTGTGTTTGTTAAGACTGTCTATTGCCTTTTCTCCTTCCATCTGAAAAAGCTTGGGATTATATTGACTTCATTAGGGCATGTTTAGGATATGGTTTCTAGAGCAAATATGTTTCAGTACACCTGTAATTTAAAGCTATATTTGAGTTTTGCTGATTTCTGTTTAGAAGGTTAATGGAAAAGGATAATTACCTTTTTTAACTGTTTATGATTTTTGATATTTTTCCTTGAAAGTAAAATCAACTTAAAGATGATGGTTTGTTATAATTTTTAATTTTAAAGATTTACTTGGCTATGGAAGCTGGTTACTCTGAGAAGGTTGATGAACTCTGCAATCGTTACTCTCTTGAAGGATTTCCCATACCAAAAGGTAGGCTTTACTGTTGCTCATTTATGTTCACATCTGAGCTTGACAGATGAAGATGCTAAATTCAAAATGAATGCTCATGTCCTTTCCTTTCAGTGCAACTACTAATTGTAGAATTTGGACAATTTTTAGAATAGAATGCATAATGTCAACTGTTTATAGTGTCTATGATGGTTGTCATTGTTGAATCCAAAATGGTTTCTTAAATATGATCTCATTCAACCACCTAGGAGTACCTCTGTATCTACTAGGATTTTTAATCTTCGTAGGTGCATGGGGAAAAGTAATCTGTAAATAGTTATGCCTACCAATTTACGAAAATAAAGGACTTTTAATGTGTGTTTATTAAATTCTTTAAGCATATCAAAATGCATTTAGTCAATGAACATGATGTGTGCAATTGTATGCCACAGTTTTCTGTTTATAATGAATTGAAAAGGCTTTTAATATGCTTTTCTAGAGAGTTACTTTACAGCAAGGAATATTCATAAAATCCTCATTCTGCTTGTTCATACAGAAAACTCAAGTGTTGGATGGCTAAGAAAGTAAAAACTATTCCTTTATAATTTGTTCTTTTGAGAGTTTTACTCTTCACACACATATTTGATTTCAATTTCATCAATGGACTCAGAAAAAAACTGATTTAAGCCCAAGCAAGGAATGCCTTTATATTGAAGAAACTTTCTAGTGTTGCACATTGTTACTTTCGCCATTATGGGAATGGTAGGTGTTGACTCTGTTCTTAGGGATGAAGAAGCGTATGCATAAACACTGTGTTGGAGTACTCAACGTGTCTTGTTTCCAATTGTTTACAAGGTGATAGTATGAACTCTTCAATTAGTCATATGAGGAATGCTCATGGTGCTTTACATTGTGCTTTTTAGGACCTGGGGCATGCCTTTTGCATGATAGATATTTAGACCTGAATGAGTTAAATGTTGAAGACATTATTTGGGTTGATGAAGTTGATGGTTTGCGTGATGCAACGTGGCACATTGAGAATTCTAAAGTTGTGGGTGTTGATTGTGAATGGAAACCTAATTATGTAAAGGGCCACAAACCAAACAAGGTAAATACCGAATTGTCTCTATATTCTTTTGCAGATCAATTGTTTTGTACATCGTTTTACAGATTTTGAGCTTTGATTTGGTAATGTAGAACTAGGGAGTATGATGGTGTCAAATTGTAAGTATTTTGTTCTGTAGATTGATCTTCAGAAGCTTATATTACCATTTTCAATTTTATGCTTTCTTATCTATTACAATTGTCACCTGGTACAAAGATTCTTTCTTCTGTTCTGATTGTCTTTGATCGATATAAAGTGAAGCTAGAACATCAGTTCTTCTTTTAACTTTTGAGTGTTGTGATCAATTTAACAAACTCTATATCAAATAACTGTTGAAACTTCTTCCTAATAGAGGAAGAGAAGAAAGTAATTTTTGAAATGTTGACCTTTCAAGTGAAACTGCCGTGAAATTCTTTTCCCTGAGTCAGTAGATGACATGCAAACCTCAAATTTTACTTAATGGCATTTCTGCAATCATAGTGCTGTCATCTTGAGAATTCCGCTCTCTCTCTCTCTCTCTCTCTCTCTCACACACACACACACACACATACACACACACACACACACAAACGCGCGCGCGCTCATTGCACTTGTCAATAACATGTGGTATAGTTGCTGCCCCAATTTGAATTGTGGTCTGATTGAAACATAAAGCTTTCTTTAACCAGTGTTTATCATTTCACGTTGTTTCTTTCTTTGATGCAAACAAGTTATATATTTTTCAGGTTTCCATCATGCAAATTGCTTCTAAGAAGGTAGTTTTCATCTTTGACTTGATAAAGTTATTTCGAGATGCCTCTGATTCACTAGACAGCAGCCTAACTCGCATTTTGCAGTCCCCTAGAATTCTTAAACTTGGTAGGTTTTATCTATACACATTTCTGAGTGAGAATCCCTCATTGCCCATGTATTAAATTAAGGTCTTTTAGGATGGAAATATCTTTATGTTTATAGGAACCTCTTTGCCATGCTGCTTGTATAGTTTCCAGAGTCATTTACTGTAGGAACTAGGGACAGTGAGAAGTTGAAACTCTTATACTGAGCTTGATTAGTACTAGGAGTAACTGGGCCATTCAAATAATGACCTGTACCATGTGATTCTGCTATAAGTTATGGATCATTTCCTTGTCCGACATGAATCTTTAATTATTCTAAATTATCTTCTGATTCTGTGTTGACGACGTGATAATTTATATATAGAGAAGAGGAGAAGAATGTAGAAGATGCATATAATACTAAATTTAATGCTTGTTATTGATTTGTAGGTTACAACTTCCTGTGTGACATAAAGCAGTTAGCTCATTCTTACGAAGAGATGAAGTGTTTTAAGCATTATGAAATGTTACTGGACATTCAGAATGTATTCAAAGAACGACAAGGTGGTCTGTCCGGGCTTTCAAAGGTAAATTTTAAGATAAGAATCCTCCCATCACCTCCTTTCCCTGTCATATCTCTCGACAATCCCCTTTTTACCTGACATATTCTGTTTTCCACTAATTAGAAAATACTGGGAGCGGGTTTGAACAAGACAAGACAGAACAGCAATTGGGAACAAAGACCTTTGAGCCAGAACCAAGTATACCTTTTCGCTCCATTATGATTTGATAGATTCTAGAAGATATGATGTTACTAGTCTGAATATTATCACTCTATAAATTAAAAGGAAGGCTATATGTTCTCATGTTAATAAATTAAAAGGAAAGCTATCTCCACTTCTATACACTCGCATGATCTAGTATTTTTGTAGAGGTGATAGATTTTCAAAGAATAGCTGCTTGTGTTGCATTATTTGTCTAGTGTTTTGGATGATTCACAGAGATTGGATTGGCATTTTCCTTTTGTGTCCGGAATCAAACCTTGTGTGTCTATCTCAAAGTTCCATTGGCAAAATGTTTACTTTCCCTGGATTTGAGTGTGTTTGTTATACATTTGTAAGAGCTGAAATTATACCAAATCCATTGATCTTTAGTTGACTTCTAGTAAGAAGTCAAGTAAGCTGAAGCAATGACATTTTGCAGCTGGAATATGCAGCTCTTGATGCCGCTGTACTTATCCATATATTTCGCCATGTTGGCGATCAGTCTCACCCTACTGGAATCCCCGAGGACCCTCACATCGAGTGGAAATCCCATATTGTAAGTAAAGATACTAAGTTATCAATATGCATCTGTGGATTGTGGTCCTGTGTGTTTTCTGGCTAGCGTTACTAAGCCTGATTGATCGATTCCTCCACTAAGAGACTTTCGTTGAGGTAACGTTCTAATCTCTTCCTATTTTACGTACAGGTTTCTCACATGGAGAAGCCCAAGCGGGAGAAAAAAAAGAGAGAGAGAGTGAGAAAGGGAGAAGTAAAGGATGTGTTTGTTGATCACGTTTCAGAAAATTAACTGCCAAGTTGGGACTTGGTTTATTCCCTTCTCAATACATAATTGTGCATATCATCTGTTCTATTTAATCTAAATAGTGAAGGCTGCTGTGCACGAGGACAAGGTTTTAATTTTGAAGACATGGGAATTCGTTAACCAATATGCAATGTGTAGCAAATATTAATTATGTAATACTGGCGGGCTTGATACGGTGATGGGTCAATTGAACAGGAGGTCTAACTCACAGATGCTCTCTCTGTCCATATTGAACCTGCTCGCCGGTGTCCTTCTGCTTTCTCCCTTGCTTGTTCATTTGTTCTACCGGAAGGGTATTAGGTCTGTCTTGGAATAGATCTCAAATCCCAAGGGTATGTTTTGTCTTTTTCCTGGCCAACTTTTCCTGCTCCTGTCCTGTCCTTTTTTATCGTTTAAGAAACGATTTTTGACAACCATAGTTGCCAATTTCAACTTTTCCCTTAACAAGAATATGGGGCGCCCATTGCTTGTGACAAGAGCTTGATAACTTTAGGGCATCTCTGTTTTGGTGCAAAAAATTCACTCCAACCAAGACACTAAAAGTACACACTAAAATGGTGCAATGAATAGTAACACACCAAATTTAATGTGTTACTATTCATTGCACCAAAAGTACAAAAAGACAACTTTATCTCTTTACTTTTTCGCATTTTCCTTTTTTGTCCTTTTTTCAAATTTATTTATTTACATAATTTACTTTGTAATTAAAGTTAACATATTTATTACTTTACACAAAATATATCATTACAAAGATCTCATTGAGACATTTAAAACGAGACTAATATTGAATATAATATTAAATTTATTTTAAATATTTATTTATAATTCTTATTTATAAGTGTTATAAATTCATTAATAAAATATGTTAAGAACAAAAAATAAATTTGAAATAAAAAGTACATAAATTTAAACCACACCATTGATTTTAAAAATTAAAACTTAACAAAAATATTTGAAATTACAACCAAACTTAAATAAATTACAACGAAAATCAGACTCGAAATTATAATCAAACTAAAATTACAACAATCAACTTAAAAGTAAAACTAAAGCACTTGAAAACATTAAATTAACATAAATAATTAATAATTTGGAAGGTCATCCCCATTTCCTCCAAAATCAAAATATTGACTAAATCCACTAGATGAGCCAGCTCCTCCTTGAGGTTCTTCTTCTTGAGCTCTTTTGGCAAAAATTTTCATTTGTTCATTTCTCAAAGCCTCACGCATCACTGGATCTTTGATGGAATCCAAATCTTTGCATAAAATTTTGTTATCTTCCCGTCTTTGGCGCAGCTCTAATTTTTTTGCCTCATTTTGAGCTCGTAACAACTGAAGTTCATAATTTTTTTCAAGAAGAGATTGACTTTCATGAAACATTCCTTTTATTTCTTTATTCATGGACATAAAAAGTTTTTTCATTTCCTCATTTTGTTCCGTTTTCATTTTTTCTTTCTTCCTCCCAATAGAACGATCAACTTCATCATTTCTTTCAATAAATAGATCTTTAACTTCAAAATCATTATTTAAATCAATACAAAATGATGATGATCCTATTGACTTATCTGATTTTTGGGATTCGGACGGTGACATTTTATTGCACTTAGATCGTTTTTGATGACCCGATGCTTTCTCTTTGCTAGTATCGACATATTTTTCCATATTGTTTAGGATTGGCCATACATGATCAAATTTGAAACCTTTTTTAAATTTTGGATCTTGAATGAGTAAATCTTTTGTTTTCTTAAAATGTAAAACAACAATGTAACTTAAGTTAGATTTGAGGGTATAAATCAAACGTATTTCAATTCATACAAAGAAAAAAATAAATAAAGCACTTACAATATCTTGTTCAGAAGCACCACTTGGATTAAAGCACATCCCCTGGATTTTCCAATAGCTGTCATTATAGTTTGCCATCGAGCTTGTAAAGATATCCAAGGTCGAACAGTGGTGATATGATTCGGCAGCATTTGATGGTACTCAATTGTGATACGATACCAAAACTAAGCCATAGATTGATCTTTAGCAATGATTGGGTCTTGTGAAACACTAAGATATACATGAAACAGGACTCGATCTTGTTTAACTGAATATGATGCACTTCAAAAGGTCTTTGAAGGCTTTACCCCAAAATTTGAGCTTGCCATTTTTCAGATAGGTTTGAAAGAGTGTTATAGTTTAGGATTTCAAAGAGTGTTATATGAAACGAGGGTTTCAGTTTAGTAGAACAAATAAACTATTTATAAAGATGTTGTGGAAAAGATAAGAATACCAATAAACGATTGAGATGAATGTAATCTAATCCAATGACTGGGAAGAGATAGAGTTAAATTTTTTGCAGAGATTCCTTATCTTGTCTTGGATATTGTGTAGATCGGATACGAATACTAATGAATGGTTGAGATGAATGTAATCTAATCCAACAGCTGGGAAGAGATAGAGTTAGATTTTTTGCAGAGATTCCTTGTCTTGTCTTGGATATTGTGTGAATAGGATAAGAATACTAATTAACGGTTGAGATGAATTCAATCTAATCCAATGGTTGGGAAGAGAGAGTTAGGTTTTTTTTGCAGAGATTCCTTATTTTGTCTTGAATTATTTACTATATAAGGGGATGAATCACTAGCAGATTCTTCTTTGAATCATTCACCATATTTGTCTACAACCATGAGTATTAATACTAGTATTTCTCATATATCATCCTCATCTTCATCCTCATCATCAGAGGATGAATTGGATCTCACTTATGTAATATTAGCACAAAACAAAGCGTTACTATCTGCATACACCAATAATAACCTTTCAATGGATTACTATATGAACAATATAGTGAACCAGCCAAAGCACAAAGGCTCAATCTCTGGTTATAGAGTAATTTATCATGATTGTACCGCAGCAGATCAAAGACTATGGGATGATTATTTTGCAGAAAATCCAAGATATAATGCAGAAATGTTTCGCAGGCGATTTCAAATGAGTCAGAATTTATTCCTAAGACTTGTTGGTGTTGTTGAAGGTCATGAGGACTACTTTATGCAACGGAGAGATGGATGTAGTAAACTAGGATTGTTTAGTTTAAAAAAAGTAACAACACTATTTCGAATGTTAGCGTATGGAGTATCAGCTGATTAAACTGATGAATACATTAAAATTGGAGAATCTACTGCAATTGAAAGTACAAAAAGGTTTTGTCGAGCCTTTGTGGAGGTCCTTGGACAGATTTATCTAAGAGCACCGGACGCTAATGACGTTGCAAGACTGCTTAAAATTAATGAAGAATGTGGTTTTCCAAGGATGCTAGGGAGCTTAGATTGCATGCACTGGACATGGCAAAATTGTCCAACTGCTTGGGCAATACAATATAGTACACGTAGTGGATTCCCAACTATTATTCTTGAAGTTGTAGCTTATTATGATTTGTAGATATGGCATGTGCATTTTGGTTTGCCAGGGTCAAATAATGGCATTAATGTGTTAGAGCATCTGACTTGATTGCAAACATTGCCAAAGGTATAGCACCTTCTGTTCATTATGTTATTTGAGGAAAAGTATATGATACTGGATATTATTTAGCTGATAGTATTATCCAAAATGGTCCACCTTGGTACAAACCATTCATGAACCCCAAGGCCTTAAAAAAAGTTATTCGCGAAGATGCAAGAAGCATATAAGAAGGATGTCAAGTGTGCATTTGGAGTTCTCCGGTCACGATCTACAACTATCAAGGGACCGACATGTTTTAGAAAAATCCATATTACATGATATTATGTCAACATGCATTATAATGTACAATGTGATCATTGAGGACGAACGTGATACTCAAGCGGCCATACAAGATTGGAGCGAAATGCCAGCCCCTGAAATTAATATTAATAGAGACGATACAATAATATTTTAAGAATTCCTTCCTAAACATAAGCAAATTAAAGATAAAGAAGCTCATTATAAACTTCGTGGGAAAGATATTGATTGAACATTTGTGAGAAAGATATGGTAATTCAGAGGATTAAAAGTTAAATTTTCAATAAAAATATTATATTTGTGTATGTTATTAATTTGTTATTGCAATAATATTAATTATATTTGTTAAATAATATTAATTTAATATGAGTTATATATTAAATAATTAAGAATAATAATTTTATTTTAAATTATATAAATAAAAATTTGATGTAAAAATTTGATGTAGAGTGGTAGGAGTAACACCAAATTTAGTGTAAAAAGATTCTTACAACATTCTCTTTTTCACCAAATTTGGTGTAAATTTTAATGGAATGGTCGGAGATGGCCTTAGGGCAGGAATAAGGGATTCTTAACCTAAAATAAGGATATTTGACAACATAGATAATTTTGAGGGTGTTTAGCACTAAGATTGGATCTTTCTTATTTAGTTACAAGATTCATGTAACGTAAATAAAAAATAAAACTTGTTTGGAGATATGATTAATGTAATCTTAATAAATTTATTTTTCAAGTATAGATGTATTCTAAAGTTGAATTAATTTAATTTTATACCAAATAAAATTTTAAAATTGTTTTCAAATTTCAAAAATTAATTCCATAATTATTTCAATTATTTTTGTTAATATGATTCAAATTAATAAATTGAATTGATTCCTAATTTAAATTTTGAAATTTTATTTCTAAAATAAAATTAATTATTTTTAATTAGATTAAAATTAATTAATTAGACTCTTTAAAATTAAGAAATTTTTTTAAGTAATTAAGAAAAGTGTTTCTTTTTTTTGGTAATTCAGTAAATTTATAAATAAATAAACAAAATATGTACATCGAGAGATTACCAAAGATGGCAATCTCTTACCCCAACCGAAGGGATCTTACAAGAAGTAAGAGGAACCCAAAACTGTTCCCCCAGACCATACAAACACAATAGCATGACTAAAACATGTCTATCAACCAAAATAATCATATCAAAAACCAGATTACCAGTAACACAGCTATTTCCAAATAAAAGTCTTAAGCACCATAAAAGATTGCTTATTACTCCTCCTCAGTCGGGTTGTAGTGGCTCACTTATTGGGTAAGTTCCAAAGGCATGGACCGTGTAGCTTGGGACACCATGCACAATCTTCAATGCTTTTGTAGGTTCAGCTAGTATTGCATCGTATGCCTCTCGTACTGACAAAGAGTGTGAAGTTGTAGTGATAAACCTTGCCCTGCATATATGCTCACAGTGAAATATATTTTCGATGAATGATATAAAATTTTCTATCCAAAACCAATTAGCACACCTGCAAAATAAATTACAGAAGAAACAAGAAAACAAGCCAATACCCTCTATTTACCCTCTCTCAGTGTTTGAGCTGAGATGTTCCATTACTTGGAAGATCACTTTAGTATTAATGTTCCTCACTTCCATGGCTGCATTTTTGAAGGTTCTAAGGTTTCTCTCAGACCATAAGTTGTACACAATAACATAAAGAAGAACGATAAAAATGTTGAGGTCAATGTTGTTGTGACCTTAAGGTTGGGTAAACCAAAGTAGACTAGAATGGAGGTTTAGCAGGTTTGGAATGTTTATCTGAAAGTGGCTGAGGCAGTGTAACCACACTGATTTGGGGAAGGAACATTCAAAGAAGAGGTGGTTGAAAGACTCATTATCCAAGTGGCATAGGGAAAAATGATTAGGGATATGAGTATAAAGGAGTTGATCCCTTGTCTGTAGCTTAATAAGGAAAGCTAGATACAAGATAAAGGCATACCTTGGGTTGGACCCTTTATGCCACACTAATTTATGCCAAGGTACTGTCGGAAGAGGTGGTCTCATCAAACTGTATGCTGAAGCAGTTGTGTAAATTCTTGAGGGATTTTCCGTCCATTCTAGTCTATCCGATTAGGAGCAATCAAGTTGGTATGTTAAAGGCTCAAGTGTACGAATGGTCTCAATTGTGGCACCTTGCTAGCACCACATATTGTCTCTGAAAACATCAACTACCTTTGCAGTCATTGAAAATTCTGACCCATTGATAGCTCTAGGTGTGGAGAGATCCTTGAGGATACCTCTAAGGTGCCAAGGGCCCTGCCATAAGAGAGTAGAAATTTCATTTCCTATCTTAAATTTGAAATGGTTCCCAATAATATTCCTAACCTGAATAAGTTTCCTCCAACTCCAAGAACTATTATTAGTCGGTTGAGTACTCCAAAAAGTTTGCCTTCTAAGAATAATGGTGTGAACCCACTTTACCCACAAAGCTTCCTTATCATTGAAAAGAACCAAATTCTTTTACCTAACAAGACATTGTTCCAAGTAGACAAATGATTAATCCCTAGACCACCCTCGATTTTAGGTATATAAAGATGATTCCATTTGACTTTTGTATGAGTGTTAGACACAACCTTTCCAGACCACAAGAACTTCTTAAGTTTAGACTCAATTTCTTTAATGACAGAGATAGGAAGCAAGAAATGGCTAGCCAAGTAAACTTGAAAATTGGGCAAGACAAAAATTACCAATTGAATTCTACCAGCGTAGGATAATGCTTTTAAGAAAAGTGTTTCTTAATTAAAGTTTATTTATTTCAATTTGATCGAGATAAATTAAATATATTACTTTATTTTATTAGAGAATTATTATTACATTAATTTAGAAAATTTTTATTTATGAACAATAAGTTTATTGATTTATTAGAAAAAAGTACTTTTTCTTGGTTAAATTTTGAATGTGTTTTCATTTATTAATTAAAAATATGTTTTCTTTAATATTTTAAAAATATTTTTCTAATTTATTAAAGAAAGATTTTCTAATCAATTAAGAAATTAATCTCAAATAAATAATGTAAAGAGCTTTCTTAATTAAATTTAAAAGTGATTTATTTAATTTTGAAAGTAGTTTCCTTTAAATATTAAAAAATATTTTTTTCTAATTAAAGAAAATAATTTCTAATTAGAATAGAAATAGTTTTCTAATTGGATTAGAATTTCTTGCTTGTTAAATTTTGAAAAGCAAATTTAAAATTATAATAAGCAATAAGAGTATTTATTGAAAATTGCTTTCAATTAAATTTTATTAAATGAGTCAAAATAATTGGAAATATTTTCTAATTAGGTTTGAAAATTATTTTCAAATCAAATTAAATTTCTATTTGGAATAGGAATTTAGTTTATTTATGAATTAATAAGTTTAATCTAATTTAATTTTTCAAAGAGTTGGAAATATTATTTTAGATTATGAAGATCAATAACTAAAATCAAACGAAACTTGATATTTTATGCATATAATTTGATTATGACTGCATAAGTTACGCGTTTGAATATATGTTTAATGTATTATTTTGAATATATGTTTGATGTATTATGCGTGTTGAATTGTAAGTTTTATATGTATGATATTTTACATGCAATTTTATGTTTAATGAGATTAATAAATTAATTCTTTCGTTAAAAATATTAAGTACATGTTTTGAACATGATTGTTGCTTCTATTGCTATAAGAATAAACCAAAGTTTTGTTTAGCGTTAGGTTTATTGAGCAAACTCAATGCCACTTTAACCCAAATATTTTTAATTTTATAGCAATGAGTTCTACTTAATTAAATTTGTGTGATTTGAGTGAGCAAACTCATAACCACTTGAACTTAGAAGCAGGGTTAGGAATAACATGCAAGATTTATTTTGGCAAGATTTGTCACCTTATGAATCTAGGAGTAGTATGAGATGTGATTGACAAAGTTGTTATCTACATAATTTAAGTTTAGTTAATTTGTTAAGTAAACTCAAGATCAACTAAATTTGAATGAGATCTTAGCCTTCTAGAAGGACTAGAGTAATCTTTCTGAATAGTAGTGAGGAATATTATTTTGAATAAAATAGTGGGAATAACCAAATACATGATTAAAACTCTAATCTTATTTGGTAGTCATGACATATAATCTATTACATGCTTTTCTTACTTTAATATCTTGTTCTGAGTCGAATTTATTTCGTTTAGTATAGTTAATACTAAGAGTTAATGAAACAAATTTCTTAGACATAAGATTATGTTTGAAAAGAGTTCTCAAACTTAGAAAAGAAAATTGTATGCCTATTATGTAATTTTGCTATAATCCTTATTGAGAATTTGGTGTTAAAGTTTTAGAGATATGTCAAAATCATATAGAAGACAAAATTTATTGATATTTTAAGTTGAATAATGCCCCATAAACTTTGATGACAACATGTAAAATGTATGTCAATATCATGATAGCAAGATGTAAGAGGTTGCACGAAGTAAAGCTAAAAAGTGTAGTACTTTGATGAAATTGTTTAACTCAATTTAGCCTATTGAAAGAATACAAATGGACATCAATTAAAGGCTTTGCTATAGAATGATGATAGTTATCATTAGAAGAAATGATTGCATGACTTTTCTTTCCTATACATGATATGATGATATCATATGTATTTATAGTTCATACTTATGGGTATTTATTACTGAATTTAGATTCTATAATGTTCTAGGCATGGTAAGAAATATATTGATGAACAAAATTAGTAGATCCTGATTAATACAAATAGTTTGTAAGTATTTAGATCAAATGAGACTTATGCTTAACGTAAGTCGAAAGAATACGAAGTGAGATAATCGAGACAATCCTTTCATGCCATATATATTGGTTAAATAAACATGTTGAGAATCATAAAGTTACATAAAAGGATATATGTATCATTTTGGTTATGAATTATATAAAACTAATAGAACTTGTTAAGCTTAAGAATAAACAAATCAACCTTTGGTGAAAAGATGATGATGATATTGAATTGTTCACTTTATACATGTGATGTATTAAATGAGATAACAGTTCATAGCAGGATAATTCTCATGCTTCATTAGTATTACTAATAACTTTATGTGATACAAACATATATATTAAATGAAATATTTATTTAAAATTTTGAAACATTAAAATTATTTAAATCTAAGTAAAAATTATGCATTGAGAATGCTGAAACATTTTAATGAGATTGATGTGGTGAGTTTTAAATTTTTTAGTTATCTATTGAGAATGAGATTCTTTGATAAATACCTTCACAATAAAATTTTATAAGAGCATGGATTTATGTAAGGGGGGAAAATACAATATGAGATATTGTATGACGTAATATTATTTTTTCTATACCCAGTACAATAACTTACCTTCAATCGTTCAAATTAAATTAATTAGCAAGATTCCTTATTAGATATGAAATGCTAAGTCTTTGAAAGAGTCAAAGTTAATGATTTAATGATATGATGCTTGATTGAAGCATACATTATCCATTAAGTTTAGAACTGAATTAGGTAATAAAAGGTTATCTTATCCAAAAGGTAGGATATCAACTTACAAACTTGTTAAATAAATTGCTTGTTTCAATGCATACTTATAGGAGAATGATTCTCTAGATAAATAGTAGAAGTAAGATGAAATATGAAAAGTTCAAATCTTATACCAACATATCCAATTGGAACTAATGCCTTTAATGTTACATTTGATGTATAGTTGAAAGAATATAAGAAGTTGAAAATTTCACTTTTATGATGAATTTAAAGAATTTGTTTTGGAGATGATTGTGAATTTATCATATATGCAAGCAGATTAATGAGAGTATAATTTTCTTCTCAAATAAGAGTATATAGAAACATAATGCTCATAAAGAACAACAATTATAATTTTCAATCGTTAAAAATATAATTGTCCAAGAACAACTCTTGCTGAATATGAAAAGGTAACAACTTAATTCTGGTAGTTAGATCTGTAGAGATAAATGCATAAAGATGTTTACATGTTCTAGTCCAAGTACATAAATAATGTACTCAAGTTGTTTAGTATTTGAATTATCTAATAATTGTGAAGTATTGAAAATATTCATTATTCTATGTATGAGTTAGTATTTACTTCAAGGTTATAAGGGTATTAACTTTAGAATTAAATCCTAATTAAGGTATATTTTACTTGGAACAATATTATTTTAAGATTTGAAATGTTCAAATGTAGCAATGGTTGCTAGTTAAGTCATAATACATATTTCATTTAGTAGAAATGGTTAATTGGATCAATAAGTTCTTTAATGAACTTTATATAATTCTTTGCATTGTTCAAGAAAGTAATGTACTGTGAAACATTAGAGCTATTATCATATGTTATGTTTTTCCTTATAAAGGAAGTAATCGATCTTATAAACTAAAATATGGAGATACTTAAACAAACGTGTGGTGCTTGTTAGAGAATAAGTTCATTGAACTAACCCCATATCAGAAATATATTTGGAACATTACTTGTATGTTTATAAAAATTCTCATTGTAGTGATTATATAAATAATCCTTGACTTCAAATCTCCAAATTCATTTTGTATTAAAATTGATATATTTTGATAATACTTATGACATATTCCAATAATAGATGGTTCAATCAGTAGTTATTGAATATTACATGAACTATATCAAACACTTGTTTGATGGTTGAGATGAGCCGATTTCAAAACAATTAGAGAGAAACGACAAAAATATGCTTAAGCTTCAAAATAAAGTAAAAATTATGATTCTTACTTTAATATGATTTATACGCTGATCATTTTACAAAATTTTAAGTGATCTTAGATTCGAGAAATCAAATATACAAAAACTTTTGTAATTACTTTGCAATGCACAGGATCAAATCTTTGCCTAATTTTCCAACAAATATATTAGTTCATATGGCAATTATAATGAAAGTAGTGAAAAATTCCACCCAATTTATTGTCCATTTTTAGTCGGTTGATGATATAATATGATGAAAAAAATGTTGGCTATATCTTTTTGCAAAATTCATAAATTTGTTTCTATAAATCTTTATTTCAACAAAAGTAGGAGGCACAACTATTCTGCCCTTGAGATTCTTAAACTTGCTTTATTAACGCCAATGGTAAAATCTCTCAGTTAGTTATGGTTGCTTTATTTAATATACACCGACTTGTGAGGCCAATGTAACATGAACGATCAAAACAATGACAAGTTTTTGATAGGGGAAGTCAATTAACATGGGATTTTGAGAATCTTTAGACCTCAAGTGAAAAGTTGACGTGGTTCTCTCATAGAAGCTAATAACATGGAATTTCAAGATAATAACTTGGAGTGAAACTATTGTTTGGTTGAGGAAAATTAGAATGCATAATGGAATTTCAAGATAATAACTTGGAGAGATCGAGCAGAGATGTTTTGTTTCAGTCCCTTTCATTGTATTTGTGGTCATCTCTAATTCATGTACAGAAGGCAAAAAGTTTAATTAGTAGATATCTACAGAGGTACATGGCTCCTACAACTTCAGACGTTTGAAAGGACTCTATTGAAATGCGAACATCTCGAGGCAAAACATAGATGGCGGACTCTTTAACAAGAAATTACTAAGATATAGCCAATGCAACTAACTCAAAACCACCTTACCTTGCCGGTTTTAGAAACATTTCAAAGCCAGCACAGTTCGTAAGAATTTCTACATGAAACCTAAAGCAAAAGGTATCAAACAGTGCTCCAATTTCTAGATGAACAATGAACCTTGGCTAGAGATGCCATGTAATCATCAGACCTGGAATGAGCATGGCACAATACATTTAAATTGCTTTTTAAAGTAGGCATATTAGAAAATCTGCATATTCTGAATACTCACCTTTGTCCATAAGGAGAACAAGAGGCTGCAATTATATGAAATTTGGTAGCATCTGCTTCATTCTGTAAGCGTAAAACGTGGTAGATGTTAAACTTTTAACAAATATTAAAATAAAAACTATCCCTCATACCTTCAACGTTCAATTATTTCAATTCAATGGGACTCTTCTTTGCAATATACTTTACATGTTTACATTTTTCGTAGAATATTCTAAATACTCCATAGCTAAAGAATAAATGAAATTGGAAAAACAAGAAATAAAAACATTGATCTCTTCTAAGCAGTGTTTCAGAGAAGAAAAGATTGCAAACTCCCTCAATACCTTAACTATATGGTTCTCCTACAAATTCTACCTAAACTTAATTGTTAGATGGTATTGTAAGGTAAAGAATGTCAGCTACAAGAAAAGAAAGAGTCCATGCACATTTAGCCCCTCCTTAATGTAAAAAGGAGCAGTTTAATAATACGCACTGGAGTATGATAGTTGATAGGCATATGGCACTAGGCTAATTTCTGTAATTCTTCAACTCGAATATAAGTTAAATGTATATAAATTTAGAACATGTTTCTACGGAATCATGAATATAAATTGTTTCTCTTAGGCTAAACATAAAGCAGCATATAACAGTTTTGTTTTTTTCTTGGAAACTAGCAGCATATGACAGTTAACAGAAAGTAAAAGAACCTGTGATTCGTGATATAACCCAGCATACAGAGAAGCATAGAAGTATTCGCTCCCCTGGCCATTTGAAAATGCAGTGACAAGCTAGACAGAGAGGTAACAGATCAGCGTTTATTTTTTATTAAAATGGCATTCCTGTACTGAAAGTTTTGAACTCTTAATTCTACATAGAAACATATTTTAAGACAATCATATCACTTGGTGGAGTATGATCAATTGCAAACTTTTCAATCACAACAGGATGTGGCAAGACAAACTAAAGCTGGACAAGTTGTATGTAATATGTCTAAGAATGCCCATGGAATCTACTTGCTACAAACTTGACCTCTTCATTCGAAGTCATATATGAAGATTTATTGAGTTAATCATATAACATAGTTTCGTACGATCAAATGTCGTCTTGATTTCAATCACTAACTGTAATTACACGAGTTAAAATGACCAGCCAACTCCAACGAATGGCCCCAAATGGCATAGTTAAAAATTGATGTACAGTTGGAAGCTATAGGCTTTTGAGCCACTCCACTAAATCATAACTTTTGAATATTGTCCATCACACCAATTTCTTGAATATTGTTGGACAATTCTGATATGGAGAAACGAAAGTTAGAAAATTGGTTTCACCTTTTCTGGGTCACCACCATTCTTGAACATGGTATAAGCTTCTCGCATGACAGGTCGTGGATCTCTTCCAACCTACATTAAGCTAGTGAATCTAAACATGAAACTTGATGTACTTCATCTACATTATTTCTTGGATCTATAAAGGTAATAAGAGAATGGTACACACAAGACAACTATCTCAAAGGGAAGTTAATGGGCTCAGAATAAACACTATGCAGGGTAACAGAAAACTGCCAGCTTTAGGACAGCAGGAGACCCAGTATTCCAAATTGATTATTTATCAAAAAAAAATCCAAATTGATTGCTTCTATAATTAATTAATATTATTTCCTGGTCGAGAATAGACTTACCTGAAGAAAATGCTTCCTTGCTTCATCAGGTCCACACAATTGAGCTTCACAAAGGAAGCACCATATTGACTCCTCAGTATCATTTGGATTCTCTGCAACATCTAATCTAAACTGTTCTGCCCCTTCCTCAAACCTATTAATCAGAAAGGAATGTCATGTCTCTCTACAAATTGCAAGTGAAAAGAAGAGAAAGGATACTTCATCCTTAAATTTATGACTGAGGAAATTGAGGAAATCCTCCTTCCTCCACTCCAATGAACAAAACATATATAAACTAGTAAGTATCAGAGAATCGGTACCTATCGAGATAGTAAAGTGATAGGCCCCTTTGCCAAAGATCTAAGGTGCAACCACCACACACAGAATACCACCATCAGTAAATAAAACACAATATGCTTAAAGTGTTCCCTAAAATAGATATATCAAGTTAAGTTCTTAGATACTTGCACGCCCGTTGACGAGGATCCAACTGAATTGCCTTGTCAAATTCCGCTAAAGACCCCAAGACATCACCCTGAACAATAAAACAACATAACATCAGGCATATCAATTTAAAAATGAAACCCGTTTTTGAATACAACAATATAAAAGGAGACATGTCAATAAGAAGAATATATGGACATAAACAAATGTTTCTAAGGGATTTTACCTGTCTAAAGAGCAACATTCCTCGTCTGACCGCAGCAACAGCTTCAAGGCGATTGTTACCACCAGTTAACGCATCCCATATGCCAGAAACTGAAGGAACAAGCAACCTTCTAGACAAAGTTGGCGATGAGCGTTGAAGAATGTGAACCTTCCAAGGAAAGGTGACAAGAAAGCATAAGCTGAAGTGGGACTGTGGAAGTGAAGTGAAAGAGTAGCGACTAGAGGATGAGGTCGGAGAGTAAGTGGGAATTGTGGGCTTAAAGTTTTGGAGTAACGCCATTTTCCAGGGATTGAAATATAGGCGTTAAAGAGAGAAGCTCGAGGCCTTCTTGTTGGACGGGTTAGGACAAAGATTCGAAGCTTGAAGGGTTTGGATATGAAATAAGCTAGTCTCAGCTGAATTAGTGGCGACCGAGGCAACACGATGGAAAACCACTTTCTTGGCTGCGGCGTGTCACATAAAATAAAATAATATAAAAAATATAATTAATTTCTTTATAAAAATATAAAATTTCAGTTTTATTAATAAGTTGATTCTTATTTTTGCATCCTCTTATATTATGACCAATTTCATTGCAACTATGACATCTGAGAACTAATCAAACCTTGCTAAATTTGTTGGAATTTTGTGTTCGTTAGCATTATCCATTTTTGTTACCTTTTGATTCTTCTAAGCATCTTCATGATTAATAAAGATAATATCGACCGAAGATTTTCAATCTTCGGATAAATTTTAGGATCATTAATGAGTTATATAGCATACTTTTAACTCTTCAAATAACAATTACACTTGTAATATCAATAGATATAAATATCAAAACCCTCCCTCTAATATAATACACAAGCCACAACATCATTACGTGAAATCCCCGTTAAATCCGATAGTCTACATCGACAAGTTCATACTTGTAAATTAACGATGAATTCGTCCGTAAAAAATGTGAACTTAAATTTCAAATTTCCATTTGTATTGGTCATACAATGTCTTGCCTCCCATTTTGCACCCTCCATTTTCTTCCTCGCTCTTACACATATATCATCAATGGATTTTAACATTACGTCCCTTTTTTCATGTATCTGAGTCATTAAAGAAACTCAAATGTCTTCTAACATATTGATCAAGCATTTTGTACGAGCTTCATAAATGAATCCATTAAATGTCTAAGATATATTATTTTTAACTTTTTTACATTTCATTCTTGTGCTAACAAATGCCTTCATAAAGGTCTTTGGTTTCCTAATTTTGAAGTCATCATAAGGATTCAGTGAGGTACTCTTCAACTGCTCCATTACCTCATCAAATTTGACTTCAGTTGTGCAACTCATCGCTTGCCAAAATAAACTCCTATATGTGTGGCCCTTATGAATACTTGACCAATTTGCATAGACACGTTGGGCAATTTTTTTATATTCAACTTTTGGAATAGATTCTTTAATGCATCCACTAAATTATGTAACCAAAAAAAAAAGTTAACATAAATTGAAGATCTTAAATTATATTAAGAAATGAACATCACATGTATGTATTTTTAAAGTTTACCTTCTTGTGATCTCTAATAAAGGTCCATGCATTCCCATTTATATCTAGATCTTTTATCAAAAACTTATGACGTGATTTGTAATTTTCTCCCTTAACCACAACCCAAGATACATGAAACATCTGATTGTTTTCGTCACTACCTACTGGAGCTAATAAAGCATATCCAAATCATGTCTTTTAAAAAAATCCAATATAAAACCTTTTAAATATTGGTTTTTTGACTGTTCATCAAGTTTAATTTGAATAATATATTATTGATCTTTGTCAGCTTGTCATACATCTTTTCCATAGCACCATAACTTGGCATATGACCTTCCATAGATCCTCATATCATGGTAATAGCTTCCTATTTAGCCCTATAACATTGGGATTTAGTTACTTGTAGTGTATATTTTCTATGGAGATCATCCATTATTTTAGTAATAGGCCAATTCGAGTTTTCCCTAAACTTGTGTAAGAATTCATTTGTTATCCATTTCTTGCTAGCTTGCTTTTTTCTTTGCACTTCCTGCAATTAGTTTTTTCTATTATGTTCACAACAAATATTTTATCATTTTAAATCCAGCTAGCATATACCCGAAAAGGACATTGTGGCTCACAAATTGCCTCCATTCTCACAGCAGATTTCACCATGAAAACATCATCTCTGTTTGTAATTGCATAGTTTCTTATTACTTTCCTCAACTGCATCTCATCTTTAAACTTCATTCCCATTTCAAACTTAAAATCTTTCATATCGACTTTTGGATTAAAGACAACGTGTTTCTTCTTTGAAAGAGATGCTTCATCATCACTACAAACTGGTGATTGAACTTTAGCATCACTATCTTAATATTCACTATTTGCACCATATGAACTTCCTTCTTATCTTTATTTATCTTTGAAATGATGAATTTCTTTATTGCAATCCTTTCCATTACCTCTAACCCCATCAACAATATTGTCACATTCAAATCCACTATGTACAGTTTTTGGCACATCTCTTCTCATTTGTTCTTGCAACAACATATTCTTCATCATCATTTGCAAATAACTCGTCATTAATTGAATAATCTCTAGATTCACTAACATACATAACAGTGAAGTAATCATCTTGCTCCACTTGAACTTGAAGCAATCCCTCATCATTCACACTCACTTTTTAAGATGTATTATCATCTAATCATTATGAATATCATATTCAAATTCTTCATCATCTGTTGCAGGATGCTCATAACCATGCTCGTAATAGATATCAACATTGAGATAATTCAAATATTTCATTTTTTTAGCATAACCAACATGTCCTTATCATGATGTAAGCTCAACTCTTTCAAGCTTCTCATGACTCGTAGAAAATTTGTAAAAACACATAGGCCCCGTTTGGTTGGCGGGAAAGTAAAGTTAATCTGGAATCTGATTCCTTGGAAAATAAATTCATCAGAAAGTAAAGATATTTACATGTTTGGATACTTATAAGAATTTAATAGAAAAGTTTGGTGAATTTTTATTATGATGTTTGGTATGTATCTGTATTTTATAGAATGTAATTTAATTTTAACTTATTTTTCCAACTATATCCTTTTGACAAATAAATTAAAAATCTAATTAAAAATCTAATTATTTCACTGTAATTCCCCTTTAGCTTCATCGTTCCCCAATTGACTTTCCCAAGATGGCATGGAAATCTCAGCCACTGCTCAACTCCTCTCCTCTCCTCTCCTTCGTTTTCCATGTGTCTGACGAGGTAACACATTGTGTTCTTATGTTGTTTCCATGAAAAGACTTCGGCAGTGGAATGCTAAAGAATCGGTTATCGGAGAAATCCTCCGTTAGATTCTTGAAGCGGTTAAACCCAGAAAAGAACATGTCTCTGATTCACAACTTGCTCGGAGTCTTTGGGCTTCCTTTCACAGATCTGAGAGAATATTTACGCTTTATTATTTTCTCAGCCAACAAGAACAACATATAAAACAACCAACACTGATGCTCTGCAACAGCATATTTTCTGCGCAGAGAAGGTTGAAATCTTCGATATTACACAGATACAACAATGGAAAATAAATATGACAAGACACTTACCGGAGGGCAACGGGAAGAGATGTGCAGTCTAGGGAGGTTTAGAGATTTGTATTATGCTTTTCATACTAACGGCAGAAGAACAAGAATGTTCGAAGAGGTGGTTGTGATTTTAAGAAAGAGTTGACGTAGAATAAGAATAGTTGATGAAGAGGTAGTGTTTTAATAAAAGAGTTGCGACGAAGAGGTAGTGTTTTAATAAAAGAGTTGTTTAATAGTTGGGAGAGAAAGAAGGATTAAATTGACCAGTATAATTTTTAGATTAAATTCCTGAGGAAAGTAATCTAAATACCAAGGGGGTGTTGGTATTTAGAATCCAAGGAAAGTGATGCTATTTTCCCTAAATGAGGAAAGTTTTTACTTTCCTAACAACCCAAAAAAATAAACCAAACGTAATAATGTAAATTTTGGGAAAAAGATTACTTTCCTGATCAACATTCCATGCCAACCAAACGGGGCCTAACTGTTTGTGATTAGAAAGAAAAGAAAAAACTAAGGTCACCTTTCAAAAAGAAAAAAAAAAAGAAACACCTGAAAATAGTAGATTTCAAAATTTTAGAATTTTAAAATGTTTTCTATTAAACGTGAATATTTTAAAATGATTATTTTGACAATAACAAAGAGTTCACATCTTTGGTATTGGAGTATATTTTTTTTCATTATTTCTTTTTCAAAAGTTATAAGGGTCCATAACTAGAAATTCAAATAGATAGCTACTATGCGAAAAAAAATTAATGTTTTAAAAATCAGACTGGACATTGAACCTCTCAAAGGTAATATTTAAGGTTTAAAAGTTCTATCAGTATTAAACCGCTATAAAATTGATAAATAATAAATAAGAAGTAAAAATTTTGAATTTGTCAACTTTTCGGTTTATTTTAGTTTACTTTAATATTAATTAATAAGTTAATTTTCATAAATTAATAAATTTTTATAAACCATAATTAATTAATTTTCATTTAGCAATTTTTTAAATTAAAATTTGTTTAATAAAAATTTCTTTTTTAATCGTATTTTAATTCTTCAATTTTATTCAAATTTTAACCAATTTTATAATGGTGTGATAGTAGTTGAACCTTTTAAACCTTAAATCCCTTACCTTATCGAATTAACTTCTGATTTAGTTTTTAAAATATTAAAAAGTTTTGGAAATTTTCATTGCAATACATTAAGAAAAGAAAAAAAGAAAGGTTCATTAAAATAGAACCAAACTATCCATTTTCACATTTAGAAGATGACCATCATTTGAGATTTTGGGTTTCTCTGTCTCAGTCCATATATCCTAGCTTTACTCTTGTAAATTGGTTTGTTCAATTCACTTTTAGATAACTAATATCATCTATGTCTCTACTTCTTGATTTTTCTTCTTCTTCTTCTTCTTCTTCTTCTTCTTCTTCTTTTTAAAACTATTTTCACCCTTTTGCTTCATCTTTCTACTACAAACCACCACCACCATCTTCCTCCTCCATAACCGCCATTCCTGACTCTTTGCTAGAGAAGACATTGATAGTTATTTCAAAGGACTTGAATCCCAAATATGCCAATACAATCAAAGGGATTATGGTTGGGGTTGGAGTCATCGACTATACGGTTACGGAGTATAAGTCAAAAGGTTTCTTCGACGATATGATTCGCAACCTTTTCAATGCCGATCACATCCAAAGCGATCGCATCTCTTACTCTTTCTTAGTCCTTCCCTTCATAATCGTAATTCAAATTCAAAAATCCTAATATTTGTTGGGAACAAAAAAAGTATGGATTTTTAGGTTAGATTAATAAGACACATCTGGTTCTTCACGGTTTAGAGGAAACCAACCAATTTTTATTGACAATGGTTAAAAATAGAACCTGAACTGAAAAGCAGTCCAGTTCGTGCTTAACTAATTGAATTAGTTGGTTTGGTCTGATTTTTTACATCATTGGCAAAAACTACTATTATAGGAGATATAGTGAAGAATTTAATTG
This sequence comes from Erythroxylum mucronatum, assembly GCA_027563825.1. Classification (NCBI taxonomy): domain Eukaryota; kingdom Viridiplantae; phylum Streptophyta; class Magnoliopsida; order Malpighiales; family Erythroxylaceae; genus Erythroxylum; species Erythroxylum mucronatum. The sequence continues at coordinate 16,657,678 of JAOSBP010000006.1, forward strand.
GTAACTAAGACATGAAATATAACTTTTTACTGCCTATTTTTTAAAATATTCTTAAATGATAAGGTGACTAAATTATGATATATTCTTCATTTTATAAGTTTAAGATTATAATCTCCCAAATTTTCACTTTTATATCAAGATGTGAAAGAAATTTTATACGACTTTATAAGTAAAGATATATATGTTGGGAAAAACTGGGTAATTTTTCCTCTAAGGTAAACAACTAGTGAAGTCAACCAATTCAGTAATACCCAGGAAAGACCGTCAAACGGACTCCTAAGGCAGTATTACCATTCCACGTAAAATCTCAGGAAAGGGCGGAGGGGTCACAAATGGTCCCACTTAAAACCCGGCCTCCTAGACAGAAGTTACGTGCACGGTGTATTTATCACAACCTAACCCGTGTACACA
>JAOSBP010000006.1:16690917-16701714 GCA_027563825.1 Erythroxylum mucronatum
GTACATTACATGGTTATTCTAAATACTGTTGAGTGTATTGTTATGACTGAAAATATTTACAAATTAAAGCGGGCCCAGATTGTCCACTGATTTCCGTATAGAGTGTGTTTGTGTGTTCAAAAAAAATTATACTGAGGTTTTGACAGAGTGATGTAGCATGCCACCCTCGCGGGGCATAGACTCGAATATCACCATCGATGTCGGGTTCGGGTCACGCAGGAGTAAGGTGTTACAATGACAATTGGAGCCGTCACAACCTACACCTACACACTCTGTGCTCAACTTCATTACACTGGCCCAAATTACTCGGTACAAGAGATTGAGGTCGAAACCATATACCAAGAGCAAATGCATTGACTAAGTATTGCTTGACCAGATGTGGCTTAAGTTCGAATGCCTAAAACTTGATCAGTGTTGGTGGTTAGGATTGCTTCTTTGCAATCAAAGAAACTATTTACAAAAAGTTGACACTTGAGTTCTTCACCACATTCACATCGGAGAAGTGGCATTACATCTAGGATGTTCATCACATTCAGATTGGAGAAGGGAACATATGGGATTTCACCTCGGCGAACCCGCCTCCGAAGGATTTTTAGCTTCCACTATGCCCAAACTTCAAGCTTCATGATCTCATGTCCGATGACAGGTACAATATATTTGAGGACATAATCAGCCCATCCGCTTGTTACATTTTCTTAATTGTAATCATTAACACATATCCAAGTTCAGCCAATATGCATCGCGTCTATAATTCCTCTGCCAAAGAATTCTATCTTCTTCTCTTTTTTTCAATTAATTAACTCTTACCTTGCATTAATGTCCGTGTTGTTGCTTCTAATTCAATTCCATATTACGATGTTATATATTAAGTGAATATTTGCTTATATATTTAGAAATAAAGGAAATGGCTTTCGTTACCACAACTTCATTGGTGCGATACGCAAGGCTGATGTACAACCGCGTTTTATTTCAGAGCAAATATGGAGTCGATGGGAGGAATATTGGAGAAGCCCTGTGGCAATAACAATCTCAGGGCGTAACTCCACCAACAGACGTGGAGGCCCGAGAGGAGAGAGTCTTTCCGTACATACAGGAGGATCAATAACCCACCATTGACATGCACAGAGACTTGTAAGTATCTAAACCTCACACTTATTTTGCACATGTTTAACTTTGTTGTATTATAGATAATGGTATTGGTATAAATGCCTAGTGCCATATATGACTGTGTTAAGTTTTTTTATTTGTTCAACAGGGGGGCATATCATAAAATTACGGAAAACTTTGCCGAAATTTTTATTAAATATAGTTCACATTTAAACATTTAGGTTAAATATGCAGGAAAAGTCTTTGGGTCTTCCTCCTACACCTACTCAGCTGTTTTTGCATACTCACACAAAGAAACATGACGGTGTGACATTCGTCAACAGCCGATGTAGAGAACTTAATGTATGTGAACTTAATGCCTTATTATTATTTCTTTTATAATCATTTAGTTTTACAATTATGAATAAGCTCTTACTAACATAAACATTGGTTTGTAATAGGACCAAATATAACAAACCATTCAGCGCCAGTCTCAAGAGGAACAATCTGTTGATGAGACTCGGATGTATTTTGATGTTGTCGGTAGTAGGGACCGTCGTGGACGGGTATTTAGGCTAGATTCATTTGCGAATACTTGTTATTTGCAATCCTCCATATCCAGTATAGCAACGTCTACCAGACAAGCACAATCGTCGAAAGTCATCGAGCTTCGGGTCACATTGGATATGGTGATGGAGAAGATGACCCACATGCAAGAGAAGATGGACCAGATGACTCACTTGCAAGAGCAAATGGAGCAGATGGCTCAACTAAGATAGGAGTTGGAGCAGCTCAAGGGGAAGGGTAGCACCTCTGAGCACCCTCTATCACCAGGACATTAGGATTGTTGTAGTCATTTGCTTTGAATTACAAAGATATGTTACGTAAACTTCAATGTTCTTATTATCACTTAACAAAATTTGAACTTTATATCACCAATTAATTTTTGTTTCAACAAATTTAATATACACACAAATTAAATTAGTATGCACAGATAATTCACAACTGTTTAAATTATGCATTTTTATAAAATCATTAAACAAATTTTAACGTCAGGATTTAAAAAAAAAACAACTAATTACCGACGGATTTTAGAAAACCATTGGAAAACATGTAAACATATTACCGACGGAATAAGGACACCGTCGGAAAACATATTCACATATCATCGGTAAGCTGTCCGTTTTATTTAGCGACCGGTTATGTTAATCCATCAATATATTTATGTCTTTTTACCGACAGAAAAGTATTTGATATTCCATCGTTAAAATTACCTACGCCCACATTAACGACAACTTTGCCGGCCGTTATATTCTGTCGATAAATCCAAACATTCTTGTAGTGATTTATTAAATTTTGATTTGAATTTGGCATGACACACGCATCCTACATATGCCACAACGTAGTTGACATGATTCGTCATGATAGCACCATTAATAGAGATATTAACATTGGACTATTTTATAAAAAAATTGAAAGATTGAATATTTTATTGTCGCTTTTTAAATTTCGAGTTATAATTGTAAAATTGTATAAAGTTAAAGTTTTTTCAATAATTAACACAAAAAATTATATAAACAAGAGCAAGAGAAGAGGTGTATGTGTGTTTTTGTTGCATATTGTTGTCCTAAATCTGTTAAAGGTTGGGAAGAAAGTATCAAATAATAAAAGGTGCTCCAAGCAAACCAAAACAAGAAAATTATATGCCCTTCAAAGAGCAACGAGGATAAGGTGGTGTTCCTTTTCATGCATTGGTTTTGGAGGCTACCAGTTATGTTTATATAATTTTGTGTGTACAAGACAGAACTGCCCATCCTGCTATTCATCTAATAGTAATATCCTAAGGAGGAAGAATGTATGCATTAAAGATGAAGTTAACAGCTATTAAAAATGTAAAATGTCCAACAGTTAACAGCTAGATATGACATCCACAAAGGTAGGAGGAGTGTAATGTAATAATCAGCCCATCTGCTTGTTACATTTTCTTAATTGTAATCATCAACACATATCCACGTCCAGCCAATATGCATTGCGTCTATAATTCCTCTGCCAAAGAATTCTATCTTCTTCTTCTTTTTTCTCAATTAATTAACTCTTACCTTGCATTAATTTCATATTAAGATGTTATATATTAAGTGAATATTTGTTTATAAATTTAGAAATAAAGGAAATGGCTTTTTTTTTGGAAGAGAAAGGAAATGGCTTTTGTTAGTAATAAATTTGATAGTTTTCAAGTAACGGGAATTGTTGCTTTAAAATGTAACATTATATTAAACATTAATTAGGGAGAATTTAAAAAAAAATGAAAGAAAATAGTTAAAAGCTGCCCTTTAATTTCTCACACACAAACCCGAGAGGCTCGGAGCCAGCTTCGCTGTGATAGCTTTTCTTTTCAATATTAGACAGGGAAGGATGACGAAACAGAAAGTGAGATAAATTTTTCCGGGAATCTCCCATCATCCATTTTCTTGCCCTCTCTCTGTATAGTTCAATCTTCGTCTCATTTATCTCAAAACTATTCATCTCTTGTTCTTTGACTCAGAGAATACAAATAAACGCTAGCTAAGCCGTAGTTGCGTATACTTTTACACGTAAAGATACACAATCTCTTTGGTTGGTGAAAATATTTGGAGTTATTGGTTCTTTTTTGATAAATGGGAAATCTTTGAACTCGGGTTCTTGAAAGAAGGTGTTCAAGAGGTTGGTGCTTGGTCTGGTTTATTTTCAGAAAAAGAAGAATGGCAACAGAAGAGCAGCAAGCTTGTTCTTTCTACGTTGTTTCTCTTGTGGAAGATGTTCTTAAACAACATGGGACTCGGCCAACCAACATTGTGGCTCCAAGAAAAGCTGACGAAGCTTGTATGATCAACATTTTATTCCCCCCCTCTCTCTCAATGTATCCGTTATATTTGTTCCATATTAATTGATGTTAAGCCTCTTTTTATGCTTCTTGGTGATAGAAACTTTGAGAAACGATATACTGTTTTGTTGTCTAGATCGAATTTTCATCTACTTAAAGTTTTTATCGTGGTTTTTAATGCAGCTGATCTCCACTGGATAACGTGGTTGGTTCATATAAGGCTCACTCGCAGTAAAGCAGTTGAGTTTGGTGTCTGTCAAATAAAAGTTTCCCTGGACCATTGACGTTTGAAATTTAGCGGTGGAAATAAGTTTTCCTTAAGCTATGGGAATGTTTAGTTCATATGTGATAACCATTGCAGGGCATTTCTGGCTAGAAAAAGAATATCAATTATCTATATCTTATTTGTTCCTTTTGTTTAAAAGTCAAAACTTGTTTTGCTACATTATTTGTTGGAAATTACTTGATCATGAGAATGATATAATATATGAATACTTGATATTGCTGTATAATTTTGCAGCCTGTAGAAGGTATGAAGCAGCTGGATGGCTTCGCAAGACAGTTGGAGTTGTTGGTGGTAAAGATTTGCCGGCTGAGCCCTCAGAAGAAGAATTTAGGCTTGGATTGCGAAGTGGGATAATTTTGTGTAATGTCCTTAACAAGGTTCAGCCTGGAGCAGTATCAAAGGTACGATTCTCTCCCCTTCTTGTTATTGATGGTGAGCACAACTTGTTTGAATGATTTTTTGGTGCAAAACACCGTGGTAGGTAGTGGAAGGACCTTGTGATTCTGTTACTGTACCTGATGGAGCAGCTCTATGTGCATATCAGTACTTTGAAAATGTGAGAAACTTCCTTGTAGTTGTGGAGGAAATGGGGATTCCAACTTTTGAAGCGTCTGATCTGGATCAGGTGAGAGTTTTGACTCATCACAGCGGGAGCGAAAATGTATAAGATTGTTTCCATTCCATTGTGAGAGATGTTTCTCTGTTTTGAGATCAATTCAAGCTTTGGATCTTTTAGGGAGGAAAATCTGCAAGGGTCGTGAATTGTGTTTTAGCCCTTAAATCATACAGCGAGTGGAAACAAACTGGTGCAGCTGGGACCTGGAAATATAGTGGAAATTTTAAAGCCCAATCTTGCGGGTCCGGAAAACCATTTATGCGGAAAAATTCGGAACCATGTATGAAATTTCCACGATCCTCTTCATTGGGTAGCGTGCCTGATGCTGATCAGTGCCCGTATGATGATCTTGGCCAAGAACCCAGTGAAGCTGTCAGTGAGCTCTCCTGTATCTGTGCATTTATTTACTATTTTTAAATGAGTGAGTTACGAGTATAACCTTCTCTACTCCTGTATCGCAGAGCATTGGTCATTCCTTGAGTGTGCTTGTTCACACATTACTTTCCAACAAGAAACAAGAAGAAATCCCATGTGTAAGAGTGTTATTTGATTATCTTAGTGCTTTAGCTCCTTTTGAAAAACACCCCTAAAGGAAGAAATGAATCTTCTATTTTATGTCTGAATTAGCATGTTACAATACATTAGTAGCATAGTCCTGTAAAGCCAATGCTCTTTGCTGATAACAGATTGTCGAAGCTATGTTAAGCAAGATAACAGAAGAGTATCAGCGTCGATTGGCTGGCCAAAATGAACTGGTGAGCAGCTGTTGAAGCCCCTTCTTTTCTTTGTAGTGCATCCAGCGCTTATGCTGTTGTATATAATGCAATTATCTCTGAGATGATTAACTTTTTCACTTCGAAGTACTATTACTCGTTACATGAAGATGGAAAATCTCTAATGATCATTAGTCTTTACTTGAAGTTTCCTCTCTCACTTAACTTATTAATTTTTGCAATGACAGCTGAGAACAACCACACAAGGTACAGAAGCATGTAGCACTGACAAGCCTCTTTCAAGACCTTCTTCTTGTGATGTAAAGGTGTGAGTTTGGCTTGAAAAAGTTATAGTACTCGACCAGTTGTGTTTTCATATGTTTTCTATTTCTTGAAAGCTGTTGTGTGACATTGGTCTTGGCTAATGGAATGATTAAGAAGGAACCGGAAGAACAAGAATCAGAAGAAACTTCTAGAAGCATCAACCTGGAGGAACAATGTTCTCCAAAGGTTAATTGTCGTAAAGAACTAAAAGGCAAGCTGTCCAACCAGCGGATGTTGATTGAACAACAACAAATGAACATTCAGGTAGTGGCATTTTCTAGTGCTAATGAAAATGTCTTATGCTGCGGACATTAACTAATTTTGGACCTGCAGGCATTGAAACATACTCTTCACATAACAAAAGAGGGAATGCAGTTTTTACAAACGAAGCATCAGGAGGAGTTCTACAATCTGGGTAGAATTAGATTTTTTATATGTTTTCTGGAACTGTTGGAAAAGAGGAATGATCAATATAATAATAACTGCTCGTTCTGTTGTATTAGGTAAACACTTGCATGGTCTAGGCCATGCTGCATCAGGATACCAAAAAGTCCTGGAAGAAAATCGCAAATTGTACAACCAGGTGCAGGACTTGAGAGGTATAGTGTGGTGTTAGTTTACAGTTTGGTTTGATAAATTGGTTCTTTAGTATCTTTTAAACACATTTGAATGATTTTCCTAATAACTTTCATTAGGAAATATTAGAGTATATTGCCGAGTGAGACCATTCTTGCCTGGGCAGCCAAATCGTTCAAGTACAGTGGACAACATAGAAGAAGGAAACATAACCATGATCACCCCCTCAAAATATGGGAAAGAAGGAAGGAAATTCTTTAGCTTCAACAAAGTTTTTGCTCCTTTGGCAACACAAGGTTACTAAGCCCACTTGATTCTTTCCTTCAAATGTCTTTTTTGTCAACATGTTTCTTAAACAGTTCCGTTGTTTACTTTTCTTGCAGAGGCGGTATTCTCAGACACACGGCCTCTAATTAGGTCTGTCCTTGATGGCTACAATGTTTGCATATTTGCTTATGGCCAAACAGGATCAGGCAAAACTTATACTATGGTAAGATTGATCATCATAATTATAACTGCGGTATCTAACAAGTTCATTGATTTAACAATCTCTCCTTTACTGCTGCTCTCTGGCTTTTGATTGTAATATCTTTGTTGATTTTTAACTTTGGTCTAATCATGGGATGTTTCAATCCAGACTGGCCCTAAAGAGCTCACTGAGGATGGTTTAGGTGTAAACTACAGGGCATTGACTGATCTATTTCTTCTGTCAAATCAAAGGAAGGATGTTATTTCGTATGAGATTTCTGTCCAAATGCTTGAGATTTACAACGAGCAAGTTAGGGATCTCCTGGCTACTGATGGTCTTAACAGAAGATATCCTTTGTCATGTTTTTTCTGTGTAATATTGTAGGTTGTTCCGAGGCAATTCTTATCAATTTTTGTTTTCTTTAACTCCTATATAGACTAGAAATTCGCAACAGTTCTCAAAATGGAATTAATGTCCCAGACGCTTGCATCATACCTGTATCATCAACATCTCATGTCATAAATCTGATGGACCTCGGACAAAAGAACCGTGCAGTGAGTTCTACAGCAATGAATGACAGGAGCAGTCGATCTCATAGGTGAGTGTTACTAGTGTGCTTAGAGTTCAGTTCAGTGATTTTGATATGAATTATGTAAGAATTATACTTGCATATGCTTGCAGTTGCCTGACGGTTCATGTTCAAGGAAGGGACCTCACTTCGGGAATTATAATTCGTGGTTCCATGCATTTGGTTGACCTGGCAGGAAGCGAAAGAGTTGACAAATCTGAGGTAACTGGTGATAGATTAAAGGAAGCACAACATATTAACAAGTCTCTCTCAGCTTTGGGAGATGTAATCTCTGCTCTTGCTCAGAAAGGATTACATGTTCCCTACAGGAATAGTAAACTCACACAACTACTCCAAGATTCACTTGGTAAAGAATTGTATGGTTACTCCATTTTTTACTAAAAACATTGTATGCTTTCTGATTCATGTTTTCTCCCTTATAACCTTCAGGTGGCCAAGCCAAGACTCTCATGTTTGTTCATATAAGTCCTGAAACAGAAGCCATTGGAGAAACGTTAAGCACATTGAAATTTGCTGAACGAGTTGCTACTGTTGAACTCGGTGCTGCTAAAGTGAATAAAGATAGCACAGAGGTGAAGGAGTTAAAAGAGCAGGTTATTACTACTACCCCTATAAATGCCGGCAATCATAATTGTTATTGTCATCACTGATGTGTTGCATCATTTATACGTTTTCGTTTTCCAGATTGCTAGTCTAAAAGCAGCACTAGCTAGGAAGGAAGGAGAAACGGACCACTCACAGAATTCTCGATCCAGCACACCTGAAAGAACAAAAATGACATCCGGTGGGTCCTCTCCTTATCAACATAGCTGGCACAGTGCAGGCAACTTCTCTAACAGTCACAGGCAGTTTTGTGAGGTAAAAATCATTTAGCTGATAACAATACAGTGTGTTAATCATGTGCTTTGTACCATGTGTAGCTTGATAATTTGAGCTACCATTAAATGAGAGCATCCTATCATTCATATCACCTCTTAAGTACATGGATTTCTGTTTAATCAAATCATTTATCTTTTCAAAGCTTGTGGCTCATTAGTACTTAGTCATCCTTCGGACTTCAAGTCAGTTTCTATTCTCACCCCTCTCTCAAGTTGCAGCCTAAAATCTTATATATTGTATGTTATATAATACGTCTTAATGGTCAATTCAAAATGGCTGTCTTCACAGCAAGAATGTGAAGAAGCATGAACTAAAAACATTAGATTTTATTGCTGGGATCGCTGGAGTCTGAGGCTTCTTCTGTCCACTATATCCTTAGACACAAACCGTTTTTCATGTCGCGCAGTCAGTTGGATAATGAATACAAAGTAAAACTTGTGAGTGCAATTCCCTAATTGACAGCTTGGGTTTTTGTTTATTTCTTTGGAAAATCATCCATAACGGCTATGTAGGAAGGCTTCCTTTATGCTTTGTTCCTTGCATATGCTTGTACCATATAACAAACTATTGGAGAATTTACCTAGTAAACCGTAGCTCAAATTGAAAAGTATATGTTGGTCTGCAGGGCGGGAAAAAATCTTCTATTACAAGGAGACGAAGCTTGGATCTCCATGATTTGCGCCGCCATTCTTCTCCTTGGACACCTATCGGAACTCCTGCACAGAATGGAAAGGATGATGACAAAGAATCTGTCTCCGGCGATTGGGTTGATAAGGTCATGTTAAACAAGCATGATGGTATCAGCAAAGATGAGAACTTTTCAGGCCTATGGGACCAGGAGTTTGAAGCACAGAGAACTCGGAGTGAAATGGCTTCAACTGACGATTCTGATGATCTTGAGGCCGCAACCAGTGATTCTTCGGAGCCAGACTTATTATGGCAATCTAACCTTCCTACAATGAGCAGTCATCCAAAAATACCTGGACCTAACACAAAGAAGAGTAATCCTAAGCCATTAAAAGCTCCAGAAGCCAGGTAAGTTGTATGAAGGCCTGATAGCTTATTTTTTTCCTTTAGGCCTCCAGTTTCTTGTTGAACATGTGACATTGGAATGGAAAACAATGCTTAACATGGGACAGGAGCGTCACTAACAACATATTTATCTGTTGTCCTGGTTCTGGTTCGTGACAGGAGCTTGATTCCCTCATTAATTCCTTCTCCAGCAAGGAAACAGCTTAATGGGGTTGGTCCAGCAACAAACAGGCCTGCAAGGCCGGGGGTTGGTGTTGATGGAAAGAGGAAAACTGGGCATGCAAAGTGAGAATACTTCCAGGAGAATCTATGTCCTTTTTTCTTTTGGTTTCAATTTAGCAAAGAAGAGAAAGGCAATGTTTTCAGTTGCCTGTCTTTGGCTTGTTTATAAGTGCCCACTCATCTTGTGAAATTTCTTTAAGCTTTTATTTTCTGTGATCAAAGAAAACTACTTCACATCATCATTCAAACCTTACTTTGCTTAAGGCAAGCATTTCTGTTGCTAGCCTGTTACTTTGTTCAGTTTCAGAACTTAGCCCGTTACACCAAAATTCTATGATTGTTGGACATTGCTCCACGAATGACTTAAGAGTTGGATTAGTGCTTGCCTGCTCCTAGTTTTGAAACAAGAACACAACCACCTTGTGACCTTCTATTTAATAAATTGGGTTTATATATTTAACTAAATCTCTCTTATAAAAATATGCATATAAAATATTTTCTATTAATATAAAAAATATATTTTCATTTGTATAATTTGTGGTGTTCGAGCTCATAGCTTAATACACTTTTATATTTTATTATCTTTATTTTTTTTAACTTCAATTTCAATCAATATGCTTATTTATTATCATTTATTATTCGTGATTTTTTTAAGTTTTCATAACTTTCAAAAATCATAAAAAATAATTTTCATTTAGAAATTTCGTTTTTAAGCATATTTTTAAAATTATTAATTGGTAAATATTATATAATATATAAATTAGTTATTCAATTTATATTTTCCATTAAATTTTTATAAATAAATTATTATTTGTTTAAGATTTGCATTTATTAAAGAATATTATATAATATAAAATTTTAAATTATTATTTAAAACATTTTCATAATATAAATTATTATAATTAAAATGACAAATTTATTATTACAATTTATTATTTTAAAAAGAAAATTTAATTACAAATAAGAAAAATAAAAAATTAAATATTGTAATAGAAAAGCAAATTGATACTAAAAAAGAAAACACTTAGGGTGCGTTTACTTTCTGAAAATTTTCTAGTTTTCTAGAAATTTTTTTTCATAAAATAGAAAAAAATTAGAAAACATGTTTATTAATAAAAAATAGATCAATTTTTCAAGAAAAGTGT
>JAOSBP010000006.1:16703238-16720776 GCA_027563825.1 Erythroxylum mucronatum
GCATGGGTGTTAGTCGCACTCGGCACATTAATCCTGTTGTTAGCTCTAGCTAGTTGTTAGCTCTTTTATTTACCAAATTTTTTTTTGAACTATTCTATGTCTTCTGAAACATGGTTTAGTTAAAAAAAAATGGCTTAGAGTTTCAGGATTTGTGGGATTTTCCTTAAAAAGCAAGCTTAGAAAAAGCTCATTTGAATTAATCGATCTCAGGTTCAAAAGGTTTTAAAATAATTAGAATTCATATTAGTTAAAAATTAGTTCTTTCTTCTGTGTATGTTTCTTAAACTGAGTGTGCGTGAAAAAGAGGGAGAAAATTCGAATTGGACTAAAAAACAAAAAATGTTTTAAGAATTCTCAGATTGTTAAAAAGTCAAAGGACTTGATTGCTACTAAAGCAAGCTTAATCAATGAAAAATCAGTCACAGGGAAATTCATGACAAGTGGTCAAAGTTTCTTAAGCCAATATCCAATTGATTTAAAGCCCAGTCTCAATTCTTAGATCCATTTAGGTCAACTTGTCAAAAGCCCTCAGAAGCCAAGTTAAAGTTAAAGACTTATAAGTCCATGATTAGATAGCCGAGTCCACTGCAGCCAAGATAAATGGCTAACTAACTTCATTTTAAACTCATAAGTCATAACAGTTCCCTAGAAATTTTATTTTATTTTATCTTTTTTATCCTTTTTTTTTATTTTGCAAAGGTGGATTTGTCTAATATAGAATAGATCTTCCTTTAATTCATGATTCTATACATATTATTTTTCAGGGTAGTACCAATAAACCCTTCTCAATTTTTGTTCTTATTTTATTTTATTTTTCATATGTTTATGTTATAAGGACAATGTACAATTTTAAATGTAGGAAAGATATTTTTAAGTTTATCATAATCTCTTTTTTTAAAATCTTATTGACCAATATCCTGAGTTATTTAAAATCTTTCCAAAATACTTTAAATTATTATTATTTATTGAATTGGATTAGTATGCAAAAGAATGAAAGTTATAATAAACTTGCTTTTATAAGTTATAAATTTTTAGTAATCATTAAGATAAGCAATTCAAATGAAATTGTAAATTATTTAAACACAAAACTATTTTTGTGAGCATTTGAGCCTAAGAGCAAATACACCATTATTTTAAGCTCTTTTATTCTTTCATGTGGATTATCATGCATAGTTGGATAACTCTAGAACTTGTTTTTATTATTCATATTGAGATCACATTTGTTAAATTAAAAGCATTGAAATGATAAAGGCATTTGGCTTCAACATTATGTTTAGCCTTTTTTTTTTGACAATTATCTCACCATATTTTATCCCTTATGAGTAACCAATTTTGAGGCTTAGCACTTTCATTGATTATAACCACACTAATAGCCCTTACCTTATTTTTCTTTAAACCTTTTTTTTATTATTTTTAAACCTTGAACATTATTTATATTAACTTGATTGGTTGAAACTTGAAATTTGAAGAGGCCTAATATTTCTTTAATTGTTAGTACATGATGAATGATTGAAAAAAAATGTTGCGAGAATAAAAAATGTTAAAGTTATATGTGATTTTGTTTATATAAATTCTCTTCAATTTTATCACCCTTTTTATTACATACCCTAACTTAAGCTTTATTAAAACCTTATATTAAGACCTTTTGATTTTTCGTTTCTAGTTTACCTATAAGTGGTGCAGATATGATTTTATTACAAGCTTATGGTTAAGCATCCTTTTATGCATTGATTTGAGAGTTCTTACACTTTTCACCCTAAATAATTTGAGTGCATTAAGTGAATCCTTGGTAAGGGTGTAAACATTTGTGCTTTCAATTTCAAAAAGAATATATTTCTGAATGCTTTTGATGTTGACTTATGAAGGTTGGTTCTATAATAACCTGAATCTAAATTTATGTTAATTTGATTGACATAATATGATGATTTGAAGTGTGGATGGACAAGTTGAAGATAATAAGGGATGAATGGCTAAAAGTTTAATTATTTAGATTATGATTTGGTTAAGGATGAATAAAAGCTTAAATGTAGGGATGTTTGATAAACGATTAATTGACTATATTTATATACCCATATTTAATGTGTTTTGCTTGTTAGTTACTATTTTATGGTATTTTTGGTACTTATTTCACTTCAAGTGCATTTGTAAGTGATGATTGCCTTTATATACCAAGAGGAGTGTATTTGGGTGAAATTATGGCATGGAATGGAAGAATTTGAGCAATGGTAGACTTGTATGGCTGTGTATAGTAACCGTGTAAGTTACCATAAACCTGTGGAGCTTTAACAACACAATTTTTGCTTGTGTAGAGTTACAAGCTCATGTATGTTGAAATGTATGGCCACGTATTTTGCCCGTGTAAGTCTCTAAGACCGTGTAAAGTCACGATTTGAGGTATTTTTCGAGATAAATGGTCACCGACAAGGTCGTGTGGGTGACCGTATATATCCCAAAAATCTTATTTCTTTTTTTAGAAAATGAATGTCATTGTATTAACTTTAGCAAAAACTAGTTCAACATTAAAATAAAGTACAATGGCTATTTACCATTCAACTTACAACATAATTAAAATTACAAGATTGATCTCAAAGTTCTTATATAAATATCACGTCTTCCATCTATTCTTCATTTCCAGTATGAGTGGAATTTGCATGTTGTTAGCAATCAATATTGCTCTAATCAAAGTGAAGATTTCTTTACTAGTTAGTATTTTTTTTTTGCTTTTTCCTTATATAATCTACAATTTCTCTCCTTCTAGATATTATAGATGGTGGTTGTGAATGTTGTTTTAATTAACAGCCCATTCTACTTTTTTTAAAACTCTAAAAGGATATTATTGAAGGGTACATTGAGAAGAGGCAAATTAGAAGCATTTTTTATTTGTAAGAAGCACAACGAAGAGGTAATTATGAACAGGACAAGAAAAACACAAAGATTACATCATAAGATCTGATAGAGAGCATCCTTTAATCTAAATTCCAAGGAGATTTCATTAGAGACAAAAGAGATGTTAGCTGAAAGTTTATGATTAATGATTTTGATGATAACTGTATAATATGTAAAAATTCAAATTGGATTTATTTCTTATATAATTAGCGGTCTTATTCTCAAAAGGAAATAAAATCATAAGAAATACGTTTTCTTTCTTACTGGAACCTTCATTATGAACTTACCTGATTATAAATGGTTTATCTGAAAGGATCCTACTAATTAAAAAGGACATATATTAGCCACGTGATTACTAGAAGATTTTTGGCAAAGATGACATCGAAGTTATTCAGATTTAAATCCATCGAGTTAAATAAAGATGCATGTGAAGCATGACTAGTTGAAGAAATTAACTATTTAAGGAAGAATCAATACAACTGTGAATAAGAATGGAATGATATAGAAGCTTGCGAAGCTACATTGTCAAAACTCATCAAAAGCATATACATTCTTGAAAGTGATATCTTTGTAAAAATTCTCTTGTGCATTAAAAAGTGAAATTCTGTTGAGAGAGATTACTGAAGCTCATATCGGACAACTCTGATTTTTATTTGAGGGCTTGTAGAGGCTATTGAAATACCATTAGTGTGGAAGGTTAAAGAAACTTGAAAAATATTAACTTGTGAGCTTAGAGAGGCTCGTCAAATTACTACTTGATTTTATAATGAAACACTCAAGTTGAATACTTGGGGACTGCACGTAGACTGAGGTTGTAAGTAGAACCAATATAAATCGACTGCATCCTTCTTCTTCTCTCTCTCTCTCCTTATCTTTCATATTTCTACATTATATTATTTGTGTGTTTATTTAAGCAAAAGGCTCCTTCACTTTTATAATATGTTCCTTTTATTTTCAACTTGCTAACGATTCCTTTCATTTTAATAAACATCTTCTTTTTATTATTTCAATATGAATCATACTTTAGCAGGCTCCTGTTGTTTAATGGGCTACTATCGTCTGACAACCTTCTATTGTCTTAATTTTTAACAGGCTCTTATCTTTGTACGAATTGAAAGTAACTTGCGAAAATATTTTTTTGTCATACATAATTCACCCCCTTTTGTGTGTGTTTGCTTTATCGTTTGGTATTAGAATGACGTTTCATATTTATTTTATTTTACAGCACGTGATAAATCATAGCAACACCTTGAGAAGTTTTGAAGGAAAATCCGTCACAAAGCCTCCTTACTTCGAAACAACTGCCCATACTGGAAAGAGAGAATAACAATCAATCTCCAATTTGTAGATATTGAAATATGGTAAGCACTTAAAGTTGGAGTTATAATTCCCACTTCTGATAACGTAAATTATGGACTGATGCTGACAGGAGAAATGCACAACTAGACGTTAAGGCAAAACATCACCTGATATGTGCATTGTCTTGAAAAGAATATGAAAAGATATCCTACTGCTATACAGTAAAAGAAATGTTGGACAAACTTCAAGTTACCTTTGAAGGGACGAATGAGGTAAAGAAATGTAAAGTAAGTATGTTAGTGTATTAATACGAAACTATTGACATAAAACAGGGGAGACCATAGACTAATTCTTCGGACGCTTAAACAACATCATCATAACCTTAAAGAACTTGGGAAAAATATATCCTAATGACGTCGTAACAAAGATTAGGAGGTCACTACCAAAAGGAATGGAGACCTAAGGTGATAGCTTTAGAAACGGGAAAGGACCTAGACACTATTTCACTTGACTGACTATGAAGATATCTGGTGATCCATGATACCGAGCTTAGGTAAGACGAAAGATTCTCCTATAGAAAAGGAATGACACTAAAAGCAACTGATGACTCAAAAGATGATGAAAGTGTCAATGAGTTATAAATGGATGGAGATGACGAATTCAACTTTATGGTCAGAAAATATACCCGCTTCTATAAAAAGAAGCTGATGAAGAAAAGAGAAGGAAACAAGAAAGGTAGAAACAACAGGTTTCTATTAAAAGGCATCAATAGCAATAGCAATACACAAAACAATCAAATCATATGTTAACACTGCAAGAAGCCTAGACACATAAGAACGGAATGCCTCTTCTTTAAAAGGACAAGTCAGAGATCAGAAAATCTAGAAAGCAAGCAATAAATGTAGCTTATTCATATAAGGATTTTGAAAATTTTGAAGAAGAAGAACTAAAAGTAGTCAGCAACGTTTGCTTCATAGCTGAATCAGAAGATGATAAGGTATATTATTCTGACTTTGATATTAAAGGTGATGAATTGAAAAATACATATCATAAATTGCATGATTAGTATAAAAGTTTGACAGTGAAGTATTTTAAAGAAGATGAGAAGTCCAAGAGCAATAATGCATCCCTAAAGAGTAAGATTAAATCATTGGAATCTGCTAGTGAGAATTTGGCGACCAGGAATATGTCTCCTAAGATTGACTATAAGAAAAAGATTTCTAAAAAGGAAGTTCTAGAAGAAATAGTAGTTAAGTTGAAAAATACGCTCCTAAAAAATGATTTTGATAAGGTAAGACAGTTAGAAGAAAATGTCACCGCACTAGAACTTGAAAAGGAGAAAAGTGTTAGAAAGATCATATCTCTAGAAAAAGATCTGGAAAATTTCGTTGATGGAAGGAAAAATCTTGATGCATTTCTTGGTAGTGATAAATTCATTTTTAGTAAGGCTGGAATAGGATAAAATGAAAATAATAATATTAGGTGATACAAAAACTTCTTTGTTAAATCCCACAGCAACTATAGCCAAGATAGCAAGAACCTACTAAGTGGCAAAAATCATAAAACCTATCATTCATTTGTTTTGTGTGACTACTATGGTAAACATTGTCACATTAGTCATTTTTGTAATTTTCGAAAAAGAAATTATCTCACATGTATGTTTGGAGACCGAAAGGTCAAACTACTACAGATATGTCTCAAAATGGAGACAAGGGATAATCAATGGATGGTTGATAGTGGTTGTTTGAGACACAGGACAGGTGAAATATCACATTTCAACTACATTGAAAGAAAAGACAGAGGTAATGTTGTCTTTGCAGGCAAAAATAAAGCTGACTCTACCTCTATTGATAACGTTCTCTTTGTTGATGGTTTGAAACATAACTTGTTGAGTATGACTATGTGATAAGGGTTACAAAGTCATTTTCTATGCATCTCATTGTGAAAATGTTGATATTCATAATGATAATATAGTGTTTGTTGGTCCTAGAAATTAGAATATATATTGTGCTCAACTAGAAGACATGTCCTCACAAAGTTTTAAGTGTTTCGTCTCTCTAGAAAAGGATTCGTTTATCTGGTACAGAAGATTTAGACATGCTAACATGAGCATTCTATCAAAATTGTCCAAAAACGAGTTAGTAAGAGGACCACCGACCTTAAAGTTCGAAAACAATCAAGTTTGTGAGGCTTGTTTAAAAAGGTAAACAAGTCAGAAGTAGCTCTCCTCTTAAAAATATTATGTCTACTAACCAACCACTTGAACTTGTGCCCATGGATTTATTCGGTCTTGCTAGGACTAAGAGTTTTGGTAGTAAACATTATGGTTTTGTTCTAGTAGATGATGACTCCAGATTTCCTTATTTCTTATCAAATAAGGATGATGCTTTTAAAGTGTTTGAAAAATTCTACAAAAAAATTCAAAGAGAAAAAGGATACTTCATCACTTTAATTCCGAGTGATCATGGAGGAGAATTTGATAATAGAAAGTTTGAAGAATTCTGTGATAGAAATGGTATAACTCACAACTTCTTTTGTCTAAGGACGCCTCAACAAAATGGAGTTATAGAGAGAAAAAACAAAACTTTGGTTGATATGGCCAAGACTATGCTGTGTGAAAGTGGACTACCTCATGGATACTGGGCAGAAGTAGTATCTACGACATGTTATGTACTTAACAGATGTCTTATAAGACTTATGAGCTATAGAAAGGAAGAAAACCATATGTTGCTTAATTTCAAGCATTTAGGTGCAAGTGTTTCGTGCTAAACAATGGAAAAGACAACCTTGAAAGTTTGATGCCAGATGAGGCGAAGCTATTTTCTTAGGTTACAGTACTACCAGTAAAAGATTTATAGTACATAAAAAAAGAAAAAAGAAGATGGAAGAATTGATACATATGGTATTTGATGAAGCATTACCTTCGATAACAACAACTGACTTAAAAATGATGAAGAGAATCTATTGGTACTTAAAAATACATCAAAGAATCAAACTACACCTATAATACCTTCATAATTAAAAAATTAAGAAGGCCTCTATGAAGCTAGAACATAGTAGGCTCCTTCATCTTTGTAAGAGCCTATGCAATGAAAAATACCGAAAGAATGGAGATCCCTTTGAAATTCTAAGAATAAGATCATTGTTAAAGAAAAATGTTGTGGCTCTTATCTCACAAATAGAACCAAAGACAGTTGAAGAGGCCCTTACTGACAAAAAATGGGTTTCAACAATGCAAGACAAACTGATGAACTGAATCAATTTGATAAAAACAAAGTCTAGAATCTAGTAACTCATCCTCAAAACAAGTCAATCATTGGGACTTGGTGGGTATTTCGAAACAAACTTGATGAAAATAGTAAGGTGGTAAGAAACAAAGCTAAACTTATAGCTTAAGGTTACAATCAATAGGAAGGTATTGATTTTTGATGAAACTTATGCACCTATTGCTAAATTGGAAGTGATTAGAATTTTTCTTACCTTTGTATGCTATACAAACTTCGAGTTGTTCCAAATGGATGTTAAAAGTGAATTCTTAAATGGTTACATTAATGAAGAAATATTTGTAAAGCAACCACCATGTTTTGAAAATGAAAACCATCCAGATTATATGATGAAGTTATTCAAAGCTCTATATGGTTTAAAGCAGGCTCCTTGAGCATGGTATGAGAGGTCAAGTAATTTTCTTTTTGAGAATAATTTTGAAAGAGGAAAGCTTGATAAAACCTTATTTATTATGAGAAAGGAAAATGTTTACTCATAGTGCAAATATGTGTTGATGACATAATATTTGGTATTACTAATCAATCCTTCCATGAAGAATTCTCAGCATTAATACAGGGGGAGTTTGAAATAACATGATGGGAAAATTATCATTCTTTCTCGGATTACAAATCAGACAAAAAGAAAAAGGGATCTTCATTAGCCAAGACAAATACACAAAGAAACTCATCAAGAAATATCACTTTGAGAATGCCAAACCGATGGGTACTCCAACATACACTATAACTAAACTTGATAAAGACGAAGAAAGAAAAGCTACAGACGAGACAAAATATAGAGAAATGATTGGATCACTACTATATCTTACAAGCTTAAGACCAGGCATTATGCTTAGTGTATGTCTTTTCACACGCTTTCAATCAAATCCAAAAGAAAGCCATCCTCAAATAGTCAAAGTCTTTTGATATCTCCACAGAACTATGGATTTCAGACTATGGTATCCAAAAAATGATTCATTTGACTTAGTGGGCCATTGTGATGCAGATTATGCAGGTGATAAATTTGATCAAAAAAGCACATGTGGCCACTGTCAATTTCTTAAAGGATGTCTAGTATCTTGGTCTTATAAGAAGCAAAATTGCACAGCACTTTAGACGACTGAAGCTAAATATATAGTAGCTGCTAGCTGTTATGTTTAAATTTAATGGATGAAGCATCAATTATAAGAATTTTCTCTAAACTTTTCTCATATTCCTATATTATGTGATAATAAAAGCATTATAAATTTTTTTAAAAATCCTATATGTCATTCTAGAACTAAGCATATAGAAATCAAACTTTCTGATATTATTTTTTGCATCAATATTCTCTGCTACTTGTCTGTGCATTTTTTTTAGTAGGCTCTTTCTATTCTAATTCCTTAGAAACTCTCTCTTAGTTTAGTAGTCTCCTTAAAGTTTAGAAGGCCCCTTTGTTTAAGAAGGCACCACTTATTTTAATAGAGCTAGATTACATGTGTCTTAAAAATAAGGAGTCATTAATGGTGTCGTTTTAGACTTTCTTAAAAAACGCGCACGTAGTTTGACAACTCTACGTACATATCTATTAGATGATATGAAATTGATTACGCTTCCTCTCCCAGTCTATACATTTACTCATCCTCTCATGAGATAAACACTCAAGAATCACTTAGTATATCCCTAAGAAAACTTCTCTCGTCTTCTCTTTTATTCTCTCTGCACCCTAGCTCTTTGTATTGGCTCCTGATTTCTCTCTCAAACTTCACCAAGCTTGCCTATAATGGCAAGAAAAAAAATCAAAAGGTCAAAAGAAATTTTGAACTCAACTTCTAGCCATGACGAAACACCTCGTCATGAACAAACCTTTACTCCTGATTCCTCGTCTTTGTCTCCCATTATAGGTTCTTTGGACACTATTATCGAACCTGTTTCCATCTCCTCAAATATCCAAACTTCAGAAATACCCAATCAGGAGACCCTAGAAGATAGAAAACGGAAGATTGTTACTATGTTGTTTTTAGATTATTCTGATTGGTCTTCAAATGACAAAAAAGAAACAATCGAAAAACAATATGCTTTTGACTCAGAAAAAGAAGAAGAAGAAGACGGAGGAAAAGAAAGGAAAGAAGAAAGTGAAGAAGAAAAAGACTTTCTGTAAGGGGGAGTTATTGAAAAATATGATATTCGATTTACTTATTCCCTCCCTACCCATTGCTACTCCAAAAACTTCCAAAATTCCTAAACTTGGTCCCAAAGAGAAGAAAGTGCCTGAACAGCACTAGGCAATAAATGACGATGGTTTAGATGAACCTTCTCAATTGGAAAGAAGACCACAAACTAGAGTAATTGTTACAACACAAGCTCCACAAAAAGAAACTACTAAAGCAAAAGAAAAAGAAAAGGATGAGTTAAGAAAAAGGAAAAGGGAAGAGAAAAGTAAAGGCAAAGAGCCTATGGTTGAAGAAAACATTAAGGAAGCCATCGTTAGCGATGAGTTATCTATAGAACAAGACCTGTTTGAAGAAATCCCTAAAGCAAAAAGGTCCAAGAAACTCATGGTCCATAAGAAGGGAAAATTGTCACCACAAGTAAACTCATTTCAATTCATGGAGGCTGAAGCTCGTTATGAAATACGGTACAAGAAGAGAAAAGTAGTTGCTGGATGCATTGTACCTCCTCTCATGTTCGATGATATTGGTATTCCTCTCTCTACTTTCTTTTTTACTATTGAGTGGGAGAACTTTTTGAATTCAGATGATACAGTGTGTGATGAGTTATTCAGATGTTTTTACACATATATGTGAAAAGAAGAAATTGATGAAAAGCCAACCATCATATCTTGGGTACGAGAATGTGAGATCTTGATAACAGATGGTATATTGGGGAACATTTTGAACATAGCTCCTATAAATGGGACTGACCTTCCTTGACATAAGTGAGACATTGCTGATCTTGATTTGGGAAAGGTTGTAGACTTCATATGTCTGCGTACTGAGAATGCCCATGAAGGGAGATCCATGTGTAAAAATCTAGACCTACTGTCTAGAAGCCCCACATCAATAAATACTACTTAAATTTTTCCAAGAAGTAGCTACAGAGAAAGATGTAGTCTCCTGGATACCTATTCAGTATACAATCTACTGAAGGGCAACAAAATGAATCTCCCAGTAATGATTATGAAGTTTATGGTAGAAAATGGAAGCCATAAGAGCACTATTGGAGGTATGCCTTATGTAATGTTGTTAACCAAGATCTCCGCATATTTTGACGTTCCCTTTGGCAATCTGATGTGATATGAGTCTGGCATGTTTCATTCTTCTATCCCCTCCCAGTTTGGGTGCAAGCTGAAAGAAAATATTTATGTGGAGAAGAAAACAGAAAGAATAGCATACTTCTTAGGTCTTGCCTCAGAGTAGAGGTCTGAAAGGATACCAAAAATTGTAGGTCCTATGTCAGAAAAATAGGCTCCTGTCCCTCCTTGGAACATAAATAGTGTGGATATTTTACAACTATTGAGGGACATTCGTGTTAATTAGGACCAAATACGTGAACAAAATGACAACCTTTAAAACCAAGTCTTGGATTTGCAAATTGTCCTCAGGAAAACTCCTCATTCATTGTGTCAATTTTTTCATCATATTTCATTCTTTTTATCTCACTTCCTCCTTGTACTCCTTTATTATTTTTTGATAATGACAAAAGGGGAGAGTTTATGTGGATATTTTTTTACATATTTTTGCATATATGATGATATATTTCTCAATGCTTCCTCGATTATATAAGTGATTGATTCTGATGTTAAACTTGTGAATAAACGATAGGTTCCTTTCTTAAGAGACAGGCTCCTTCTAATTATGTCGTAATGAATAAAGTCACAGGTATCTTTTGAAATCATCTATTATCTCTCTAAATTTTGAAAAATATATCTATTATTGCTTGTCATCATAAAAAAGAGGGAGATTGTTACCTCAAGATTTATGATTAATGATTTTGATGATAACTGTATAATATTTCAAAATTCAAATTGGATTTATTTCCTTGTATAATTATTGGTCTTATTCTCAAAAGAAATAAAATCATAAGAAATACGTTTTCTTTCTTGCAGGAGCCTTCATTATGAACTTACGTTATTAGAAATGGTTTAATCGAAAGGATCCTACTAATTATGAAGAACATATATTAGTCCTGTGATTACTGGAAGATTTTTGGAAAAGATGACGTTGAAGTTATTCAGATTTAAATCCATCCAGTTAACTAAACATGCAAGTGAAGCAATGACTAGTTAAAGAAGTTGACTATTTAAGGAAGAACCAATGCAATTGTGAACAAGAATGGAACGATACAGAACCTTGTGAAGCTATATTGTCAAAACTCGTCAAAAGCATATACATTCTTGAAAGTGATATCTTTGTAAAAATTCTCTTATGCGTTAGAAAGTGAATTTCTGTTAAGAGAGATTACTGAAGCTCATATCGAGCAAACCTTATTTTATTTGAGAGCTTGTAGAAGCTAGTGAAATACTACTAGTGTGGAAGGTTGAAGAAACTTGAAAAATGTTAACCTCGTCAAATTACTACTTGATTTTATAATGAGACACTCAAGTTGAATACTTGGGGACTAGATGTAGACCTGGGTTGTAAGTCAAACTAGTATAAATCAACGACATCCTTCTTCTTCTCTCTGTCTCTCTCCTCATCTTGTATATTTTTGCATTATATTGTGTGTGTGTTCATTTCAACAAGAGACTCCTTCACTTTTATAATAGGTTCCTTCTCTTTTCGACTTGATGACGATTCCTTTCATTTTAACAGGCACCTTCTTTTTATTGTTTCAACATGACTCTTGCTCTAGCAGACTCCTGTCATTTAATAAGATACTAGCATCTAATAGGCTCCCATTGTTTTAATTTTTAGTAGGCCCCTGTCTTTATACAAACTGAAAGTAACTTACGAAAATAGTTTTTTAGTCTCATACAATTCACCCCTTTTTGCGTGTGTTTGTTTTATCAAGAGAGATATAGACTTTGAATTCTTTTATTTGTATTTGTTCTTCTAAATATTTTTTATTAGATTTGTTTTCTATTTTTAGGAACTAAATTGTTTCGTGCCTAGGTGTGATAAATCCTAAGTTATGAAGATAATATGATATAATATTTCATTTTAATGTATTTTTATTGATTTATTTATTGTGATTCAATTATGTGTTATATTCTTGAACTAATAGATCATGAATATTAGTCTAATACTTGATTTCATATAATTGAGATTGAGAAATCCTTTTATGTGAATTGATCTACCATAATTAGAAGGATTTGCATGTAAACCTAGAGATAGGTCAACATAAATCCTATAGATTAGGGTCAATAGTGAAATTCACGGATCAATAATGCAAATTTAGAAGTTTGAAGTAAAAAGAGATTTCAGTTAATCAACCAAGGTTATTTGTTAATAGTCTTAAGAAAGATATTGACATAAGATAGGAATTTTCACTGTCTAATGATCAATAATTTAACTGCATGATAAAAGGTTAGTGCTTAAGATATCTTAGGGGGATTCATCACCTAGGTACTACTTATTTGATATTGACTATTCATAGTATTTTCTTTATCTGAGTTATTATGTCAACTTTATTTTAACTTTTAATTAATTTTTAAGTAAATTCACAACTTGATCAGCGATTAGATAATAGAAAAAGGTTTAATACTACAGTCCTTACGGGATTAATTCTTTCTTGTCAGTGTTAGCTACTGCTACACTATGCACTTGCAGCTAAAATTTATAGATCTTTATAAGTAAAATAAATTCAATCAGAAAGCTTAATAGCATGATTGATTGGTATAGTGTCTTGGGGAATGTCTTAACCATCTAATGTAGTCCATTTTCTATTGATTAGGGTTCAACTTTGACAAACTCTTCATTATGATCTTCAAAACTTTATATTTACTAAGCCAATCATTGCCACTAATTACCTTACTTTGGCTTTAGGTTTCAACATATGCCTTAGATAATAGACTTTAGGAATATTTGTCAAAGAAAATGGTGGAAATATATTCAAATGACCTAAAGTTTAAGTATGTAGATTATAGTTTTAAAAAAATTATTCTTTTTCACTTTAGTCTTTCATTTTTAAAAATTATTATATATTCTCTAAAATTTTTAATTTTGTTTTACTTACACTTTTAATGTCATTATTTGATAGGTTTTTAATAAACAATGGATAAACAATGTTATGTGACTTGATTAGGTGAAACATGATGCGATACTTGTCATAATTGTGACAAGTAATACGTGATCTTAGTCGCTATTATCCTCTAAATTCACAACACTGTTTATATATAGAACAAATTCATTTGAATTTTATGTCTCCCGAGCTACAAAATGACATATAGTATGTGACATAAATATGAAGTCTTTAGAAGAGTATATGATCATTTTTAAAAATTATAAATTGAAGTATAAGGAGTTAAAAAATAGAATTTTATAAGGAGTTAAAAAAAAGAATTTGAAATACCTAAAATAAATGCTCAATTTTTAGGCACATAAACATTGAATTTGATTATTTCACTTGATTCCTCTGGTATATCTATATATAGCCATTGTTTTGAACATAGTGAAATAATAAATAAAACCATTAAATTAAGATATAAGTATCCCAAATTAATTTACTCTATTTTTTAGTCTCATGATGTTCACATACAACCACCCCTAGAAAAAAATTATGGGAAATTGTTAAATATTTTCAATTTGTTATGCACATAAGATTCAGTTATTAAGATGAGTAACTATTGAGAGATGACTTATATGCACACTACCTATCATCTATTATGGTTTAAGAGTAAGAATTCAAATAATATTAAAAAATAAAAAAGAAAAAATTTACTATTCAAGAGCAAGGCTCTTAGAAAGAATATCAAAGGCAACAAAAAATTATTCATAATTCACAATCTCCTTTTTTGATATTAAAAACTAAAATTCTCTTAAGTGAAAAAGTATCGACCTTAAAAAGAAAATTTATCAACATGAATTATTAAAAATTATTTCAGTAGTCATATGCTTTAATTTTCTAATTAGTAAGAGATGGCTAATAATTTAAGTTCTTAGTTTTTAATTATATATGAAAATTTTAAAAACTTAATATTTCTTATATATTTTAATAAAAATTTCAAAAACTAAATAAATATGTTTGATTAAAGTATGTCAATGATTAGTTTATTTTTAGTTATGTTTATAAATAAGTAAAAGGTTAATGAAGGATTTAAAAGGTAACCCAAAATTTGGGTAAAAAAGATATTATTTTTTCTATGAATATTTATTTAATCAAAATTAAAAATTGAGATAAACTCTCAAAATACAAATATATATGGTAAATGATATTATTATCCATGACTTTCGTCATAATAGATCGTTCTACATTTTTTTAAAAAGTCATAAGATTAAAGACAAAATTAATATCATAAGATTAATTACATTTGGTTTTGAATGCCATGAAATGGAGTTACAATATTATTAAATGTCTCTATGTATTATAAAATTTAATAATTTCATGTTTAATAAGTCAATGTTTTATTTTGATTTTCTTTAAACATCATGTTATTTATATATTTTAATTGCTATTATTAAATAATTAAGAGATTTTTTAACCAATTTATGTTATATGTCAAAACTTGGTATGATAACTATACTTTAATTACTTGTATAGATATTGATATTATATATATGGAAATTTTCTTTTAAAACCATGAGTGTAAGACATTAATTTTTTTTACTGTGTGATTTTGGTGGTTTGATATAATTTAACACTTTAGAGAGATATTTTTAACATTTATGAATTAAGTTAGAGAATGCGTTTGGATGCCTTAAAGGTAATATTAATTATGGTTATAAATGTAAAGGAACGAAGGAAATTTAATGAATAAGTACGTTGTTTCCTTTTTTATTACTATTGAATATTATTTAATACTTTGATCATAATTATGAATAGGAATATTGATAGGTGCCTAATTGGTTATGAATTTATTCTTTAACACTTAGTGATTATTGCTATAAAATTGCTTAAGATATTCACTTTGACTCATATGTGATTTTAGGCACAATTCAGAAGTAAAGAAGTTAAAGTGAGTCAAAAGTACTATATTTGGGTAGTTTTTCAAAGAATCACTCAGTCATAGCATCCATGTAAGATAGTGATTTAATGGACATCATATTTAATGGACAACACATGTTAGAAGCATAAGGAAGTAGAAAATCATCACTCACGTGCATGTTTTTACATGCAAGAACGTGAATTAATGACAACATTGTATGAAGCATAAAACGACAAGCACCAAATGAAGTAGCATAGGAGGATTGAAATGCAATAGCTGGCAAAGATATCAAAACTCAACTATTTGCGTTTCATACAAATGTTAATCAACGTTTGCGTTTCACCCAGATGTTATGCAAAATGCAAACGTCTAAGGACCACCCTAAAACATGGATGTTTTGGGAAAGGAGCAATGAGGGTTTTAGGAAGGTGAGTGGGGTTTTAAATAAAAAGGGGAATAGTAGTTGTGCTTGGTTTGGAAAAAAGAAGAGAGGCATTAGCAATAGTGGTTCTTCAGTAGGACATTTTCTAGGCTAAATGTCAATTTTAGGGAGAGCTTTTAGGCAACACAATGAAGAGAGGGCTATGAAGGTCTCACACATAGAGAGACCCATGGAGGGTTAGATAACTCATTATCAGTTCGGAGATGACATTGACGTCAACAACTCGAGTTAAGTATATTTGTCTTTGTATTTGTTATTTTCTTTCACTCTTTAGAAATTGATTATGTATTCAATGCGTATAGATTTGGGTTTTGTGTATGGATAATTGTATTCTTATTATCATTCAATTATTTATGTATGAACCCAATGGGTATTGTGAAAAGAAGAATTGAATGTGCTCATTGGATCGTTTTATAACAAAACCATTGCTAGAATATTTAATGTAATCCGTAATTGTTATGTTGAAATTCATTTGTAGAGACTAATAATTCGTAATCATTAGGGATAATATAACCTAGGTTAAATGATGCATCGTATGTGGTTAATCCTTGTTTAATATGTTTTCCTAATTCGTAATACTATTACCCAATTGAATCTAGAGATCGTATCCTAGGTTATGCAGTAGTTAGGTTTAATTAACAATCATATCTTGATTGAACATTACCTAAGGAAAAAATTAGGTTAACTATTAACCCACGATTAATAGTTGCTAGGAGAGGTTTGAGAACAAATAACCATTGAAATATGTTTAATTAGGGTGTAGGTTGAGATTGAATCAAAGAATTGGGTCCCTACTAAATTCCCCACTTTTATCATTTTTTATATGTTTTCTGTAAATTGCTTTTGGTTAGTTAGTTTAGCTTTATTTTATTTTCTTATTTTTAAAACCAAAACCCTTAAAAACCTAAACACTGATTAATTTCATTTCATAAACTTTACACACACTCTCTGTGGGATCGACCTAGATTTATCATTGTTACAGTAGTAGGTCTAGTTTATTTTAACTAGCGTGAAAACGTGCTATTAATTTTGGCAACGTTATCGGGGAGTGCAGTGTTTTAGTTTTTGTTCTGGATTTTAATTGATGTTTTGTATATGTTTGTTCGTAATTAGTTTCTTTTAAGTTATTTAGTGGTCTTTTTATTTTTTGTTTCGTGTTTGTGAATTTTTTTGATATGGATATAAGTAATTTCTTTTATATCTATAATTCTTAATCCTATAACTAAAGTTGGACTGATCAAGCTAACTTTAGTTATGGATGGGATGATCAATAAAATTAATTTCATGACAGTTTGCAGGATGCACATCAATTCCTGTACAGACCAGAAGTTTCTTATCATGATTCAGGTACACCTCTGGAAGAATTGGTTAATGTTATGATTGCTAATACTTTACAATTCCAATAGGATGTACAACAACAGTTCCAACAAGATATACAATAGCAACTTCAACAGGGTATACAACAACTCAAACAAGATATAATGTCTAGAATCCATAACGTTGTAAACAATCTAGAAGGGGGGTTGAATAGATCTTGCAATCTTTTCGAATAATTCTACAGTAATAATCAGAAGTCAATTCACACA
>JAOSBP010000006.1:16736065-16756261 GCA_027563825.1 Erythroxylum mucronatum
ACCAAACATCTTTAACAAACAGCTAATGCAATCCGCTGGTCAAACCAGCTGATATAATCAGCTATCAGCTAACAGCTAATAGAATCAGTTATCAGCTATGAGCTGATTGTCAAATAGGGCCTTTAACAGCTAAAGGCAATCCCTTGAGCATCAGCGCGCAAATGATAATTTAGACCAGGAGGAGGAGTGTGCCAGACGCAGTCCTCTTGAATGCTACCTGAATCCAAACGAGCTAAGAAATCTACACATTAATTGGCTTCGTGAAAAATATAAATAAAGGTATACTACTGTGACCCTCCCACAAATGAGCGGATATCATATATCAAGTTAGTCAGAGGATGAAATATGAGATCATCCGATATGAGGTGGATGAGTTATGAGTATGCTTAGTTGCTACTATTTTTTACGTGAATAATTATGTAAGAAGTAACAAAGATTTTATTAGCTAAATTAGAAAATTAATGACCAAATTAACGTTTAAAATTAAATTGTTAAGACTTTAAAATGTTAACTACTCTATTGAAAAATTTAATTGAAAAAAGACTTGAGCATTTTAAGAATAATTATCTGATACGTGAAAACAGTGGCGAATCCTGCCTCCAATAAATTCCCTATAAAAAAGTTATTATTTTAAGTTTTGTCCCTATAAAAAAAAATAAAATTTTACTCCTATTAAAATCTTGCCTTCATGAAAAATAAAATTTTGATCCTATTGAAATTTTACACTACTTAAAATTTTTTTTGGATCCGCTTCTCCCTGAAAATCTTCTAGATTTATACTTCACATTGAAAACTGTTTTTCCACACGCTCCACTACACAGGCCTCCAGTTCTAAAATTTAGGTCAAACAAATAACATACGAATCTAGGTAATCTCTTCCTATTGCTTGCGGTCAGCCTGTGTGGCAGAAAGCAGAATACAGTGAATGGTTTTCCCTATGCCTCATGAGTCATGACCATACAATACAATAGGCTGGACATCAATCAGGTTTAGCTGGCTTCCAAATGAGTTGTCGTGGGACACACCACCACGTGACCTCGTCAGCAAAATGCCTTTTAAGCGCATACCGTACCTAAATCAGTATCTTCTTATTTATTAGGTTGGGCCTTAATGGTTATCTAAGAAATACGATTAAAAGCCTACTTTTTTTGTAAGAAGGAAAAACATATAAACATAACTAATGTGCCATCAAATTTTGAATTTATTAAATAAATGTTAAAAAAAGAATTAAGAAGTAGGCTGAATTCAGATTACACCTCCTAATTTCATGATTAAATTCAATTTTTGATAATTCAAGGGATTTGGTTGAGTAACAGGGACTCATCTGTCCTTAATCAAAGGTCAGAGGTTCGATCCTTAACTTTGGGTATGAAGCAGCCTTAAATCTTTGGGCCAGCTGTCCCACCCTGTGAAGTGCCTATAAACCAGCGAAGGGATTAGTCACTAGATCCGCCGGTAAATACCCTGATCTAAGATCAAAAAAAAATTCAAATTTGATGTTTATAAGATAAAACCGTTTGCTTTTTCTTAACTAATCTACCCAATTGTTTGCCAGCCCAGATACAGCCCTTTGTCACAACACCTGTAAATGGAAGTCAACATGTTCGCAATGACTATTTTGCACAGGAACCAAATATAATACAAACTAAATTACATATTTGCAATGCAAGTTAAAATGACCCATGTCCTTATCCGTAAACACTCCTTCACATCCGATGCGTACAATGAACACAGGCAAAAGGGTCGAGGGCTATTCGGTAATTTAGACAGAGGTATCCCGATTCCCATCCCATCGACGTAGTCTAACTCTAACATCCAAATCCAACAATCCGGATCTTTCTTTATTCAAATTATAATTACAACTAAAACACACCACTACGAACTTTCCCTGTATATCATAGTTCTTGCCAAATGGAGAGCTTGTAGACTCATTTTCTTGTCAATGCTGGATCTAACGAGGCCTCTTCCTTTTCAACTGTGAGTTTTTCTTTCCGGGTTTCTCAAAAGTTGTCGTCTTTTTAACTCCTTTTACGCACATTTGGATTTGGGTTTTTTTAGCTTCTTTTTTCTCTGTTTAGCTGCCTCTGGATATGGGAATGTTTAACTTTGCTTCTTTTATATGTTCTACTGCTGAGAACTGCGATTTCACTCTTGTATAAGATCCACTGGTTGAGTTGGCAGATTTTTTTATTGAAATTAGTTTGGTTGAAATGTTTGTTTGGAAGAATTATACTATGGGTTTGCTTTGACGGACTAGGTTTTTTTTTCAATGGAAATTGTGAGTTGTCCTGCACATTTTGGTTGTAATTCCTTATTTTTCTTTTCTTCCGGTGTTCTTTTCCTCGATGGTTTACTATTACAAAGAACATTTTTCTGCGATTTCATTTTACCAAAGGTGGGGACTTTTGCTTGTTGTTGATTAATGAGCTACAATAATGCAGACTTGAGCTTTATTTGATTCAGACTGCACATTAGGGTTTTGGCGTCAAGGGTTTCAGTATGGAGATTTATTTAGATGGCCTTTAATAAGGTTCTTTGTTACGTCATTCTATGTTTTGATTAACATAAATTTACAATTGATGCAAAAATTTTAACTGTCTCTTGTTTCAAAGAGGATTTCAGAAAGAAACATTTATATGAAATACGGATTTCTTACTATGGATTCCCTTTATATCTTACTACTGGTCAATTATTGTACTGACTTAAAGTATACCATGATATGTATCACACACGTTCATCTTTTCCATAAGTGATATTATGAAACGTATTCATTTGCTTCATTGGGATGAACAGAGTTGTGGCACTGAGGTTGTCGGAATGTTGACACTTAATCAACCATGAGTCAGGTCGAAGTATCAAGAAAACCTCCTGCTCTTCCACTAGCAACATTGATTGGTCGTGAGCTTAGGAATGAGAAGGTTGAGAAACCTTTTGTGAAGTATGGACAAGCTGCTTTGGCAAAGAAAGGAGAGGATTACTTTCTGATAAAGCCTGACTGTCAGAGGGTTCCTGGGAATCTAGCAACCTCATTTTCTGTCTTTGCGGTACTGATCTTTTATCTTCTCATTCCCTACCCATGAAGAGATTATTACTTTTTATGTGGTTACTGGTAAAGATTAAAGAGGAAACATTTTGAAGGTAAATGATAACTATGACAAAACAAATTTGTACCGTTGGAAGATGGAGCTCCTGCACTATTTAGTCATCAACAATCAGTTATTGATTTAAATTGCCCTTATTTCTTTTGTTTTTTTACATTACCTCGTCAATTGAAGGATCATATGATTTCATCATTGATTTTCAAATTACCCTGAGGATTCAAGTATTAATAGGTTTATCTCATTCTAAAGAATTTTTAACTGGTGGAATGTACAGATAATGGATGGGCATAATGGTATATCTGCTGCCATATTTGTGAAAGAGAAATTACTGGACAATGTCTTGAGTGCAATCCCTCAAGATGTTAGTAAGGATGAGTGGCTTCAAGCACTCCCTCGGGCACTAGTTGCAGGCTTTGTGAAAACTGATATAGAATTCCAGCAAAGGGGTGGGCAACCATAGCCTTTCATAAGATTATTTTTTTCTTATCATTTTGCATATTATCAGTATTTGTAATTTAGGTTTTGTAAATGGCAGGGGAAACGTCTGGCACAACAGTGACATTTGTTCTGATCGATGGCTGGACTGTAACTGTTGCCTCTGTGGGAGATTCACGATGCATATTGGATGCTCAAGGAGGTGTAGTTTCTCTTCTTACCGTTGATCACAGATTGGAAGAGAATGTTGAAGAGAGAGAGCGTGTGACCGCAAGCGGAGGTGAAGTTGGAAGGCTCAATGTCTTCGGAGGCAATGAGGTATTATAAAGCTGTAAGCTGTCTCTGTTTGTTGAGAAGTAAGATTTTATGGTTTACTTAGTTCCTCTTTTATGCTTGCGTTTTCTCATTTATTTGGTTTCTTAGGTTGGTCCTCTTCGCTGTTGGCCTGGTGGATTATGTCTTTCGAGGTCAATTGGTGATACAGATGTTGGAGAATACATTGTCCCAATACCACATGTTAAGCAAGTGAAGGTCAGTAATCATAATCTCTAGGTGACGATTTTGTGACGCCATTCCTATTGTTTCCAATCATTTATGAAGCTTAGAAAATTCAATTATGCTATTTAGCTTTCCAATGCGGGGGGAAGACTTATTATTGCTTCTGATGGTATTTGGGATGCGTTATCTTCGGACGTGGCTGCCAAATCTTGCCGGGGTTTACCTGCTGAGCTGGCTGCCAAATTGGTTGTTAAGGTGATAACAACAATGATCAAACTTTCGACAGCTTTAGGATGAGTTGGTTCTTTTTTTTTTCTCCTTTTGTTTCTACTGATTTTGTCTTGTAGTTAACATTTACTGCACTTTTCAGGAAGCTTTAAGGTCAAGGGGGCTTAAGGATGATACAACATGCCTAGTTGTTGATATTATCCCATATGACCGACCAATCTTACCTCCAACACCAAGGAAGAAGCAAAATGTGTTGAGCTCACTTCTTTTCGGAAAGAAGCCTAATTACTTTACAAACAAAACAACAAATAAACTTTCAGCAGTTGGTGTCGTGGAAGAATTGTTTGAAGAGGGTTCTGCTATGCTTGCTGAAAGGTTTGTTGTTTCTTAAATGGCTTTACATATTAGTAAAAGACATAGACGACTTTTATAATTTAAGTAATTTTAAAAAAAACCGTTGATCTTTAAAATTTTCGAAAAAAAGCTCCTAGTTTCGCTTTTTTAGAAAAGCTCTTTTTTTTAAGACTTTAGTTAAAAAATAACAACGAAAAACATATAGTATTAACATTATACGTGAATTAATTAAATGTCACAAATATGATAATTCAATTCAACTCTTAAATTTGACTCGAACCAATTAATTTAAGATTGGGTTGAATCGTCAGCTAAACAACATTTGATTAGTCCATTTTTGATATTTATATTGTGTATATTTTATCATTATTTTTTAATCGAAATTTAAGAAAAAAGGGTTTTCTTGAAAATTTAAAAATTAAAGGAATTTTGTTTTTTGATAATTTTAAATATAAGAGATCTTTTTAAGGTTTCTTAAGCTACATAAGAGGTCTATATCTTTTATCCATGATTTTATAAATTAGGTTATAAGCATGGTAGTCTAGACAGTCGCAACCCTTAAGGGGGAAGCCAGACAAGGATAGTGCATTGCAGCCCCTAAGGCAAGCTGCCTTCAATCAGGCACTATCCGAGGCATGCTTGTCGGCGCCAAAACCTTTGGAATGGCTTCCATGCAAGCTCCTCATTGAAGTTCTCTTTTATGTCTTTCATTTCCCCGTTCTGTATTTCGATTCTCAGTTTCTTGTTTTTTAGATATCTGCAAAATTTTCTACTTTGTTTATGGTTGCAAGATTTTGTAGACTTTGGTAGATATCTTTAAACTAAGTTCCATGCATTGCAAATGTTTGTGGACTTTTGGGTTTCTTTTTGTCCTTTGATCTTATTGTGTGGCTCCGATTATTATTACATTCAATGCATGAAACTATTCCAAATTTGAAGATTCTGGATTTAAATAAAAAGCATGTTTTATATTCATATGATTTGTGCAATCATTTACAATTTTCTTAGGCTCCCCGTTGCCCTCGTACGTTTACCTTTTTGATACCTTAAGCAATCGAGAGATTTAGCACCTTTGACTATTGTGGTTCTGAAAAAGCATTATGCGAAAGACTGAAATCCAACACTTGTCACCAGAATGCTATCGCTTTCATCATTTTTTAGAATATCTATTGGGGATGATGCAAATGCTATGATGAAGCTAGATGTTCTGAGTTTTGTCATCTTATGAGTGATAGTCTCTAATTTAACCTTCTCTTTTGTGGATTGAAATGCAGGCTGGGCAAGGATTTTCCTTTAAATGCAAACTCCGGTCTGTACAGATGTGCTGTATGCCAAGTGGATCAAGCCCCAAGTGATGGTTTATCAGTAAACTCAGGGCCTTTTTTCTCACCTGGGTCAAAGCCATGGGAGGGGCCTTTCTTGTGTGCCAACTGTCGGAGAAAAAAAGATGCCATGGAAGGAAGACGGCCAAGTAGGCCTAAAGTGGGTGCATAGAAATTTATCTGTCTACAGTTTAAATGTATAGTATAGTCTTTTGGTGGCAGTGTGAACATGTTTTGGTTGTGAACTTTGTGGTACTGAATTGTGATAGATTGGTAAGCAATGAGTTAATGAGACGGGGATTAGGTGGTTTTGGTTTTAGTGTCTATCTCAGTTCTAGTTTGTGTGCACACATTTCATCTACTAACGGAGGATGGAGACGCCGACTTACAGATTTGTTTGCCAGTGTTTGATTCCTAACTGCTTGACTTTGTCAGAATGGAGTTGTTTAGTAATATACTAATATGTTACTGTTCTACAGCTTGGAAAGTTGTATCCGCAGCACTTGGTTTATTCTTTAGAGCTTTCTGTTTTTAGCTGCTCTAAGGCGGGCTATTTGCTGACTACCCAGTAGACTTAATACTGTTTCCTGCAAGTATTTTACAATTCACGTCGAACTTAGCCAAGGTGGATTACCATGTTTTCATTTTTGTAAATAATGAAATTCATTACCATGAGGAAAAGGCCATTTACTTTTAGTGAAATTTATATAAAACAGTACCAAATCGTTTAGGGCCTGAAAATATACCAAGAATTGAGATAAAGCAGTGTATCCAAGGTTTTGATTTGTGATTGATGGTTATTCATAAATAAAAACCTGTTTTAGGTATATAAACCGTAAACCAAATAAGAGAGTTCCTAAGGTTTGAGCTCCCAAGTAACAAAAGTAAATTGTAGAGGTGGAAATGAGTCGGGTTAGGCTTGGACTTGGCTACGGTCGAGTTTGGATCTTTTCAAAGCTCGACCGAACCTAATTTAAGTTCGATTAAATATATTTTTTAATTATTAAAAATAGAAAATGACTTTTTTGTTGTTGAAAACATTAGGTTTCAAGTTGACTCGAGCTTGGACTGTCCAAGTCAGAGTTGTCCAAAGCTTAAAATTTTTATAAAAAACTTAAGTTTGATCCATCCTAGACTGAAATCAATAGGCTTAGCAAATTGAAGATTCCTAAAAATTGTGTTTGGCTGGTTAATATTAAGGAGGGAGGTAAATTGCAATGATTAAAAAACTCAACCAGTTTGATTAGCTCAACCATAAAAACCTATAACTGTCTAATTTTTTTGTTTAGTTTTTAACTTTCTTGTTTGATTTACTTTAATAACTCTTGTTGTTAAAAACTGATCAATTTATTAATTAATGGGTTAATTTTTATTAATTAATAAGTTCTTATAAACTAAAATAAATCAATTATTTTTCATTTAACATTCTTTTTAATTAAATTTCAAATTCTTTGATAATTAAGGACAATTTCTTTCAATTATATTTTAAAATTTTTAATTTTATTTAATCTTTAGTCGATTTTATGATGATCTAATACTAGTTAAATAATTTAAACCCTAAACCTCTTGTTTTACTGGTTTAGCTTCCAATCAAGTTTTTAAAACATTGGTAAATTGTCTTGACTTTTCTTAACACTTTAGAATTGTGACAAGAATAATTCCAACATAAGGAAATAACAATGTGATGAACCTTTCCATTATTAGTTCTTTAACAATCATCCTTAGTAATCTATAAGAGATGAGAGGGACAAAAGAATGTCAATTATCATAAAAAGGAATCTTTAAGTGAGTAATATTTATATCCCTAAGTATGAGAATCTTTTCTAGGTCCAAGAATATTTAGAGATTGGTTCAAGATTTCATAAATACTTCCTATATAAATTTTCTTTAAGGGTCTATTTGAACTAAAGATTCTATTTGTCAATTAACAATTTCCATAGCCACTTACATAATGAGACTTTTATTTATATGTATGATAGGTAACCCCTTGTTATTGGACTTGCTTCTAGTTATAGGACCTTGTAAAATAATATTCTATTAGCTATTGATAGGATTTTTCTTCTTTTACGACCTATTTTGCTAGGTTAAGAAGTAAGGGTTCATTAGAGAACCAACCCTTCCATATCTTAAAGAAAGTAATTATAAAAGTAAAATTATATATACTTACTTTATTTTTAATTTTGAAAAAATTAAATAGACTTCTCTTGATAATCTGAACAAATTAATTATCAAACAATTTCATAATAAAAGACTATAAAATCTTAACTAAAAACAAAAATAGAAACAATTATTATTATTATTATTATTTTGACGGAAAAATAGAAACAATTATTATTTATTCAAATAAAAATTTAACTACCTTTAAATCTTTCTCTTTTTCTCATGAGCGAGCTTCTTATAAACTTGGTTAAAAGGGATTGCCTGAATAGATTATCTTTTATCCAGGTGGGTGTTACTAACATGCAATATTTTTCTCCTTACAAAGAATATGCTTAACCTCAGGTGTGAAGGAGAGATGGCGTTGAAGAATGGTTAAAATTGGTTCCCAAAAGGCTCCAGCTGTTCATAAACCTTCCTAATGTATTATAAAAAATCCTGACCAGATTTGGATAAGAACTAGAAGAGTTATAAGAGACTAGCAGGTTATAGATTGTTAAGTGACCGTTTCACCACAATAGCTTAAACTGTTGTACGAGGCCAACTTAATTGGTTTTATATATTCACTAACACACCTTCTAAAGTGAAAGCCCTTTGGACTTGAAACTTGCACAGGCCCACTCTACCTTAGGCTG
Organism: Erythroxylum mucronatum; assembly: GCA_027563825.1. Lineage (NCBI taxonomy): Eukaryota > Viridiplantae > Streptophyta > Magnoliopsida > Malpighiales > Erythroxylaceae > Erythroxylum > Erythroxylum mucronatum. The sequence goes on from JAOSBP010000006.1 coordinate 16,744,796, forward strand.
AATAATAGGTGGGTGGTAGGATTTGAACTCACGACCACTTGATCATAAAGGCTCTGATACCATGTTAAGTGACCGTTTCATCACAATAACTTAAGCTGTTGTGCGAGACCAACTTAATTGGTTTTATATATTCACTAACATAGATATCCTGCTTTTTTTTTTCTTCTAATAAATCTCACAAGTGTTGATCATATCTTGGACTTGACATTTCATGCTAAACCAATAGAAATTAAATAGATATATAATAGGAAATTTTTTAGCCTTCATAGTACTAAGAATGACTAGCAGAAATAATAGTACGAGGAAGCAAAGAAGAACCTAGAATAAAAACTTTATTTTTAAAGAAAATAAGTCCATCTTTATAAGTTAAATTATGCCCTTCTTCCATAGCAACAGTGAGGTCTTAAGTTCCTGTAAATCTAGTGGGATAGAAATCTCTATTCTAAAAACATAAAGGAAAGTTGGATTGTAGCATGAAAATTATAGATAATATATCACATCCTCTTACTAGTGTGAGAAAGCATTTGCTACAACATTCTACCAACTTGCTCTATATTCTACTGAAAAATCAAATCCCATTAGCTTGCTAATCCAATGTTGTCGAGGAGATGTGATTGTTTTTTTCTCCAACATAAATTTAAGGCTATAGTGATTAGTTTAATTAAAAATTTCTAACCTTATGGGTACGACCTTCAATGATATAATTCTTTTGCTAAACCAACTAGCTCTTTTCCAAAAGTTGGCAAGTGTTGATTTCACTTAGGAAAAAGGTGGCTGAAAGTACAATTGAATGACCTTCTTATTAGCAAAGAGCCCCGATGCTCAAATCAAAAGTATCACATTCGACTATAAAAGCCTTGATGAGGTTAGAAAGAGCCAATGCTAAAGTTGTCGTAATTGTAAGTTTTAAAGCTTCAAAGGCGTCTCTTTGAAACAAGGGGCACCTCTGGTTTTGTTGATGCTTGAAATAATTTTGTCTTCTCCATATTATTATATCTCTAGAGTTAATAATTTTATATGAGAAACTACTGAACTCAATCACTTGTTGCCGTTATTCTTCAGTTTTGAGGACTTCGTATCTTAGGAAAAAAAAATTCATCAACATGACCATTAAAGAAGCCACATTGATCTTATATTTTTTAATAAATTTCTTACGATAACTCATGAGACCTAAAAATTCCTATAAAGTATGAATATAACCTAGTTTCGATAATTGAATCATGGTTGCAATTTTCTATTTGTCAACTATAACTTCATTGAACAAAATTAAACAATCCAAATATGAAATTTGGGTTTGCTTAAACAAGCATTTAGACTTTTTCTTATAAATATAGTTGTTTAAATAATAAAAAGAGAACCCGAAGGTATTAAATGCATTATGCCTATGTTCAATTATAGGCTAAAATGTTAAAAAAGATGAATATAAACTTTCTTAAGTACTATTTGAATATATAATCCACGAGGCTTTAAAAGTGGATAAGAAATTGGAGAGATCAAAATGTATGACCAAAATTCAAAATGGCTATGATGGGTGTGAAAAGCTTTTTCTCCATATGCGTCTCCCTCATTCTAACTTGATGGTAGCGTAGGACCAACTTTGAGAAGCAATAAGACCTTTGTAATTCTTCTAATAATTCATCAATCACTGGTATAGGAAATTCATCCTTCACCGTATGAAATTAAGTACTCGATAGTCAACGCACTCTTCATTATCATCCTTCTTTGTCAAGAGAACATGAGAAATGAAAGGAGATTGACTAAGCTAAATAATTCTTTGTTTGAGCATCTCATCTTATTTCTTTCTATTATATATTTTTAGATATATGGGTAATAGTAAGGGTGACAACTATGAGACTCACTCCTAGATTTAGAGTTCCAGGATATTTACAATTTATTGGTGGCAACAAACCTTATAACATGCTAATATGAGTTAAAACTCATAAAGATTCTTTGGAGTTCTATCGGCTCCATGATTTTAAGGAAGAATTGGATAAGAAAGCAATTATGATGGTGGAGGAGTCCTTAATGACATTCACCTCAACATTTTGATTTTGCTATTTAAGTCTCATCTTCATGTCAAAAAATTCCAAAGAATAAGATTGATCATTCTAAGCAATTAACTCTTAAACCTACACCATATCTATCAATAGGTAACATATACAGATAGATACATATACACATAGAAAATTTAAGTCACTAACCTTATAAGTAGAAAATGACATATGTTTAGATAATATAATTTTTCTTTTATCCACCAATGCAGCATCCACAAAATTTTGAGTGGTTTCGAAGTCAATTAAAATTAGTACAAACCAAATATTCAATTCGTAGGCTAGGTAATAGGAGAAGAGTAATTACCAATATTTATTGTCTTTATAAGATCAACTTACACTTGCTTATTCTAGCTATAATCACGACATGTACTTGCAGTTAATTCAAATATTGGTATAGAAATGACCAATAAGATCCTATATGTTGGACCCGAACTTTTCTTAGAAGTTAGAACTATTAAATTAGAAATTTTGGCAATTAGTTATGAGTAAAGACCAAATGAATGAGAAAATTTTTGAATTAGAAATGATAAACAAGAGTAAAGTAGTGAATGAGAAATGTGGATAGATCCATGTTTTGCTTTGGTGTTCTTGATGGATAAAATATTTTGAAATGAGAAGAATTAAGGTGAAAGTTAGAAGTAAAATGAAAGTAAAAATGAATTTGAATTTGTGTAGTAAGTTGATGAAGGATATGTATTTATGTATATATTCTGTTATTAGTTTTCATGATTAATCATGGACTATAATTTCTAATGGATGATATTGATTTGAAATGGATTTGAGATGAGGAGTAAGTGAAGTAGAAAAGGTGATCTTGGTATGAGTTGTGATAAGGAAAGATTTTGAAACAAATGGGTAGTTGATCTGTAAAATGTTCACTGAGTATGCTTTAGTCTTTTAGCCACAACTTTTTATCTAGTTATCCAAATGAGATGATTCTTAATTTGGATTACACTAGAGGCATATAGTTACATTTCTTATGCAGACATCGAATTTAAATTCTGTCTTTAAGAATCTCAAAAAATTGTCATGAAATTGATAACTGGGTGCAGTACCTTGGTGGAGGAATGTAAAGTTCATATTTTGACTTCAGGGGAAATTCTGGATTGATTTAGATGGAATTAAGCAAAGTTGTCTTCTAGAAAGTTATAGGTTTTTCTTTTATCTTTCCAATGGTATATAGTATGAGAATTTTGGACATTGGAGTTGAAAGTTATAGTCTTTATAAGTGGAGATGTTCAAGAGTATGGATAGTATGGTCTGTCATGACGTTATATCGTCTGTAAAAATGTATAGTCTGTGATGACATCACATCGTCTGTGATGATGTCATATCATTTGTAAAATGTATCGTCTGTAATGACGTCATATCGTCTATGTTTGACTTCTGCTTCTTCTATGTTTGACCTTCTGTACACTATCATCTGGTTCATTTTTGACCCCTCAGATGATAGAATTTGTCTTCGAGGCCTTATGAAAGTTGTACATCTTGAAGTCCTCTTTCAAACCATCTAAAGAACACCTTAATCTGATATCTATAGGGAAAGTTATTGCAATTTTCCCAATTCTATATCGTCTGATGACGTCATATCGTCTATAAATGATGTCATATCATCTGTTCCTATTTTTGATCCTGTAGATAATCAAATTTGTCTTCTAGTTTTTATGAAAGTTGTAGATCTTGAAGTCCTCTTTCAAACCATCTAAATAACATCTTAATCTGATATTTGTAGGAAAAGTTATGGCAATTTTCCCAATTCTGTATCGTCTGATGACATCACATTATCTATAAGTGACATCATATCATCTATTCCTATTTTTGACCCTGTGGATGATCTATTTTTTTTTCTAGGTCTTCATAAAAGTTGTATATCTTGAAGTCCTATTTCAAACCATCCAAAGAACACTTAATCCAATATCTATAGGGAAAGTTATGGCAATTTTTCTAATTCTGTATCGTCAGATGACGTCACATTGTCTATAAGTGACGTCATATCGTCTATTCCTATTTTTGACCTTGTAGATGATCAAATTTGTCTTCTAGATCTTCATAAAGTTTTATATCTTGAAGTCCCCTTTCAAACCATCCAAAGAACACCTTAATATGATATCTGTAGGGAATGTTATGGCAATTTTTCCAATTTTGTATTGTTTGATGATGTCACATAGTCTATAAGTGACGTCATATCGTCTGTTCCTATTTTTGACACTATAGATAATCGATTTTGTCTTCTAGTTTTCATAAAATCTGTATATCTTGAAGTCCTATTTCAAACCATCTAAAGAACACCTTAATCCGATATCTGTAGGGAAAGTTATGGCAATTTTCCCAATCTTGTATCGTCTGATGACGTCATATCGTCTATAAGTGACGTCATATTGTATATTCCTATTTTTGATCCTGTAAATGATCAATTTTGTCTTCGAGGTCTTCATAAAATTTGTAGATATTGAAGTCTTCTTTCAAACCGTCTAAGAATGATCTTGATCCAACATTGCTATTGAAAGTTATGCTAATTGTCCCAAGACAGGTTCAACATGATTGAGGGTCAAATCTTGCTTGATTCTTCTGGCCATAACCTTGTTATCTGACCTTCAATTTAAGTGAATCTTGGACCAATAGACTCCTAACACATTTATTTTTACGTCTCCAAGAAATTTTATAGCTTTTAGTGTTAATTTGAGAAAGATTATTTGAATCAGAGTAAGGGTATCGATCGGAAGAGTATGAATTGGATATTTTACTAAACATGCTTCAGTATTTTGATGATATTTTGATCTGTAGAACTCAAAATGAGATGGCTTTTGTTTCAAAATAAACTAGAGACATAGAGCTACAAATTGTATGAAGAAAGTGAATTGTAAATCAGTCCCTAAGACTTTCAAATTCTACATGAAATTTGGAAATAGTGTACTATTTCAATATAAGAACAGTCTGAAAGTGTTTGCAATAATCCTTTCAGATTTCTGAACTAAATTGAATGAGTCTGGTGTCATTAAAAACTTAAGACAACGAAGAACACTTTTTAGAAGAAAGTGTTATGTCAAAATATTCAAGGATATTTTTGGCAAGACACTTAAGCATAAAAGACATAAGGCATAAATGGAAGGGCAAATTGGACATGTCTCAATCATTAAGGGCATAATTGAAAGAAGAAGTGTTGTCTTGCATTTTAAGAAGAGAGAAGAACAAAAATTGAAGAGAAAAAGAGAGAGTGTCATGAAGAAGAGAGAGAAATACGAAGAGAACAAGAGAAGGAGAGAAAGAAGAGAAAACAAGCTAGGGTTTCAATTGTGTTAGTCTTCAAGAGAGATTTTGGAGTTGTTCAAGAAAAGAAAAAGGTAGAGGAAGAAAAGAGCTTCCCTTTGAGCTAAAGATCCCTTCATTTGATGAAGAATGAAGGTAAGATCATTTTGAATCTTTTGAATTTTTGGAAGGATTTTAGTACATGGAGTTTAGAAAATACTTGGGTTTAAGTATTTTAGAACTAATTTTAGTGATTGTGCTTTGAGGGATTTTCAATTGAAAACCCTGTTGAGTGGGATTTTTGTTTTTATATAAAAGGATCAAAAGAGGCAAGAGGAATAAGAGAAGAGACATTTTGAGCAAGTCTATAAGCAAGGAAATCAAGGTGGGTACATATTTATAATAGAGTAAATAAGCCACTAATATTTTCTTTAAATCAAAGCAATTTCATGATTTCATTTACATCATAAATATGCATTTATTGCTCTTTAAATGTCTTGAAAAAGTGTTATATATTTGGTATATGAATTGTGTTAATGATTTAAGAAATGATTTTGAAAGGATATAAAGTTTATGAAATCAATTTTCGAAAAAGTGCCTTTTTGGGCAACAAGTTTACAAGTCATGAATTACATGTTATGTAGGTTTGTGATGGTCCCCTAAGTTAAGTCAAGTGCACTTTGACTAAAGGCTTCTCCCGTCTGCCCACTAGTGACATGGAGCTCCTTGACAGACTCCCATAAGTTCACGGCTACACAGGACCATTAAGTGAAAATGTGTAGTACGTTCTATTTTTAGGTCCACCCGAACCATTTTGATATGCTTATATGCTCATGACAAGAGTGATGCATACATAATTTGCATCTCCCAAACCATTATGATGTACTTATGTGTTTATATTATGTGAACAAGTTTGATGCATTCATGTTTTGTAGTTTGAGATTTTGACTACATGATGAGAATTTTTAGAAACACGTGCTTTATGATTTCAATGAAAATTTTCTATGAAAAGTGTATGTTTTCAATGGTTTTTGCTTATTTTCTGTTATAAACTGTTACCTACGAGCTTTCAAGCTCACCCCCTTTCTATCTCATCTTCAGGTGGTAGCTAAGAAATCAAGTGATCAAGAGCCTAAGGAAATTTCTTTAAATTTGCCATTATGTATTTTGTAATAAGCCAATGGTGTGACTTTTGATATGTAAATAAAGTTTCTCAAACTCTGTTGCTTTAGTAATGAAATGATAGATTGAGGTAGTTTCGGTTATATATGTTCATATTGACTTCCTTGGAAAAGGGTTGAGTTAAAGTAATAAATTTGTTATGATGTTTGACTATTGTGGGCACGCCACCCTTGTGAAATGAGGTCTAATAAAGGTTCATGGAAATAACACTATAGGATATTAGGATCAGTTTCATGATTCCGAATGTCAAGAAGTTGGGTTCCGAAAATGGGACCCAACAAGATGAATCAATGATGGTTAAGGAGATTTCATGAGAATACTTCTAAATACGCTCACGTTTCATGATTTCGCAAGAGTTGGATTCTGAAATCAAGCGGGACCTAACAATTATGGTATCAGGGCAAGAGTTTGGTTCCAGAAACGGGACCCAACACCATCGGGTAACCTAAATAATTCCCTAATGAATAAGGGGAGAATGTAGTGAAAACTAGTGGAATTATTTTTCATATTCTGATAGTTGTAATTCCACTAGAAGATGACATGACTTCTCGAACACTAGTCTATACGGCGACATCCCAATTGGTGCTTTGTAAGCTGTCCTATAGGCCCATAATGCATCTTCTAGTCTTACGCTCCAATCCTTCCTATTGGGCTGCACAATTTTCTCCAAGATTAGCTTAATTTCTCGATTTGAGACTTCAGCTTGCCTGTTGGTTTGGGGGAAGGAAAGTAGTGGAAACTTTGTGCATGATGTGATATTTTTTGAACATTTCTTCCATCTCCCTGTTGCAAAAGAGGGTTCCTCTGTTGCTAATGATTGCTTATGGCATCCTGAACCTATAAAGAATGTTAGCCTTAACAAAATCTGTAACAACATTTGCATCATTAGTCCTAGTGGCTTTGGCTTCTAACCATTTTGAAACATAATCTAATGCAAGAAATATATAAGTAAAGCCAAAAGATAGAGGGAAAGGTCTCATAAAATCAATGCCTCAAACGTCAAAAATTTCACATAAAAGTAAAGCAATTTGGGCCAATTGATCCTTACAAGACAGGTTACTTGACCGTTGGCATTTATCACAGGATTTGCAGAAGGTATATGCATCTTTAAACAACGTTGGCCAGTAGAAGTGGCTCTCTAGAACTTTATGAATTGTTCTTTTCACTCCAAAATGTCATCCACATGTATATGAATAGGAAATGAATTAGAAAGGATGGTTTAGGTATAAGATGGGGTATATGTGAAATGTGGGAAGTTAAAAGCTGGAAAATGTAGCAAAACATGTTCACCACGTGTGTTTCTATCAAAGTTCATCGCGGCCAACTTTCCTACACAAAACATGCTTCGGTATTTTGAGCATAACTTTTTTGATAGTTATCCAAATAGAATTATTTTTTATTTTTATTAAACTAGAAACTTAGAGCTACAAATTATCTGAAGAAATCTAGTTTTAATTCAGTTTCTAATAATTCTAATTTTTGGATGGAATTTAAGCACAGAATGTTGTTCTAGTATAAGAATAGTCTGAAAATATTTTGGGTATAACTTTTAGATCACTCAACCAAATTGAATGATTTTGGTGTCATTAGAAACTTAAGACAATGGGGAACATTTTTCTAGAAGAAAGTGATATCAAATTTCTTCATTTACTTGATCAGAATGTTCATGGAAAATTATCCTGAAGGTTTGGATTTATGGAAGGGTTTTGGTTCATGAAGCTTAGGAAATACATGGGTTTAAGTACTCTAAGATCATTTTTGTGAATGTATTTTCTTAGGATTCTCAAATTAGAATTCCTATTGAATTGAGATTTTTTTATTATTAAAGGAAATCAAGAAGGGGATCAAGAGAGGTAAGAGGAGCAAGAGGAAAGGCATCCTTAAGCTAATCTCTTAATAAAGGAATTCAGGTAGGTACATATTTATAGTAGAGTAAATAAGCAACTAAATGTTTTCTTTAAATCAAGGAAGTTTAATGATTTCAATTGCATCATAAATGTTGCACTTATTGTTTCTTGAATGAATTGTGAAATTGTTATATGTTTTCTATATGACTTACGTCGATGATTTATGAAAAGACTTTGAAAATGATTCTTTTTGAAAAGAGACAAGTTTATGAAATCAGGTTTTTGGAAGTGGTTTTCGAAATGTCTCATGTTCATGAAAAATAAGTTTCCAAAATGTGCCATTTAGGCAAACTGTTTTCAATTCATGAATTACATGTTATGTGAGTTTGGTGTAGTCCATTCAAGTATGTCATGTGCATGTTGACCAAGTTAAAGGCTTCTCCCACCTGCCCGCTAGTGGCACGGAGCTCCTTCATGGACTCCCCCATGTTTACATCTACGCAAAACCACTATGTGAGATTGCAATATTACGTCAAGTTTACAACTACACAGGACCATTATGTGAAAATGTGTAGTTCGTCATGTTTATGGATCTAACCAAACCATTATGATGTGCTTATGATATGATAACAAGTTTGATGCATACATGATTTGTAGTTTGTGAATTTTGGTTAAGAATTTGAGAACGATACATTTTATGAATTCAATTAGAACTTTGTATTGACAAATGAACATTTCAAAGGTTTTGCTTATTTTTCTGTTATAAAATGTTACCCACGAGCTTTAAGCTTACCCCTCCATTTTCGTCCCATCTTCAGGTGAAGAGCATGAGATCGAGCAACTAAGAGTCGAGGCATCACTTCACTTTTGCAATGTTTTAGTATTTTAAGCTAGTTTTATAAAACAAGGCTTTAGTCGCATTTTGAGTAATTCTAGTTTATGTAAACTTTTTATTTTTGGATTATGATATATTATGGCTTGAAATGCCCATTAAAGCTTTGTAAAACTCTTATCTTTTGATGTTAATGAAATATATTGGTGTTTTGTCCATGACTTTCCAAGTTTTTACATTGTATGTTCCAACTTTTCAAAGGGGTAGGAATTGTGTTCTGACTTTAGGGGAAAAACTGCATTAATCTAGGTTGAATTGGACAAAGTTGTTTTGTTGGGAATTATAGATTATTTTTCTAGCTTTTCAATGATCTAATGTATGAAATTTTTGGATATCAGAATTGAGAGATATGTTCTTTATAAGTTCGTAACGCTGTACAGGATGTATATAGGATAGCTATAGAAAATGATGAGATGTAGTTGAATGTGATAAATCAAATGAGTTGAGATTTGAGAGTTTTATGAGATTCAATTTGGTGTTTGAATTGTTAAGAAGTGATATTGCATTATAAAAGGTGAAATTGGGAACATTTTGAGTGAACGTGGTGTTAGAATGAATGTAGGAACCATTGAAGAGGCTTTGGAGGGGCTTAAGTTTCACTTATGTCCGTTAAACGGACCTTCTTGGGTCTAGAAATGTTCCCAGCCTTGTTTATGTCCGTTAAATGGACTTTCATACGGCTGGAAAACACTCCAAATCCCGTGTATGTCCGTTAGGTGGAGGTGAACACTATACACCTTTGGAAAATTGCATTTTTGATACTTTAAATAGCAAAATCTCTCTTCAAATCTTCACAAAAGTTGTAGATCCAGAAGTCCTCTTCAAAACCATCCTAAGACGACCTTAATTTGATGTCTCTAGAGAAAGTTATGCCAATTGTCCCAAAATATGTACAATAAGATTGAGAATAAAATCATGTTTGATTCTTTTGGCCATAACTTCACCATCCGACCTCCAAATGAATTGATTCTTGAACCAATAGATTCCTAACACATTTTCCTATCTCTTCATAAAAATTGGTAGCCTTTGGTGTTGATTTGAAAAAGATTGGTGGAAGGAAAAGTGAAAGAATCGGTTGGAAGAGTATGACTAGATTATGACTCCGAAATTGGCCTCTGAAAATGAGGTCCAACAGTGAATGCATTTCTAGTGTAGCTGTAGTCTTGTGTTGGTATCTACATGAATCAACTTGGTATCTTTTTCAATTCTCCAACGCAAATTGGAACTTGGGAGTTGATATATTTTCTGGACTGACTACAATAGTATCATTGGTGAACAACTGTCAGATTTATCTTTGGAAGAGTTGAAAACATTGGGAGGTTGTTTCTTTTCTATCTCAAGTGTATTCGTTTTTGTTCCTAATTATTTTAATCACTTGAGTTATTCATTCATTGTTCTTTCGTTAAAAGATTGTTGAAAAAATCCTTTGTTGAGGTTAACACGAATCGATCGTATTATTGAGTGTAAATTATTTTCACGAGTAGCGAAGTCAAGGGTTGAGTAGTGTTGGTTTAGTAAAACCTTGTATAAAACTATCGTTGTCCTTTGATGAAAGTATTAAGCGGGGTAAGGATTTCACAAACGTAGGCAAAGTGTGTCGAACTACGTTAATAAATTTCAGTATTGATTTATTTTAATGCGTTTAATCTTTTTTATTTTTTTTAAAGCTAGAAACAACCGGTAAAAATCTGTAAGTTTGCGGTTCTTGGATTTTTACTAACGTTGGAACCACTTACTGCGACCACCTATATGTATCCCTGGATGCTACGCTTCATTGGCTGTTATGGCAAACAGTTATGGTCGTGAATTTTACTAACGTTGGAACCACTTACTGCGACCACCTATATGTATCCCTGGATGCTACGCTTCTTAGGCTGTTATGGCATATTGAGCCTAAAGTTTATTTTACAACCCTATAAACATGTTTTATAGGCGGGTTGCATCGTGTTCAAAACTAGATGCAGAAAATAGTCATAGTTTCGGTGGTGAGTCGCATGCTTAGCTACGAAAGTTGTCAGGTGTATTACAGACTTTGTTTCCTACTATTAACTTAAGTTTCTGTAACACAAGCTATTATCGTACTTGCCCAAAAAAAAAAAAAAAAAAGCTATCATCGTATAATTATAGCATGGACTAAAGTGCAAATCTGCTACTTGGAATCATGAACTTGACCAAAAATCAACAATGTAAGACGTATTAATTCCTGTATCTTCATCTGTCGTGGATAACAACCAAACCATAACAA
>JAOSBP010000006.1:16765648-16777741 GCA_027563825.1 Erythroxylum mucronatum
CGATAAAGTATGTGTAGATAGGAGATCATATGAAAGGGGCTCTTCTTTTTTTAGATCTAACGAATTGGATGAATTCCCCCTAAAGATTCACATCAGAATACTGCGAGTTGATGAAAGTTACTTCATAAAAAAAAAGAAGGTCAAATTTATCCAATTTCTATTTATTTAGGCTAGTCTCCCACTTACAATAAACAATAAAATGCAACCGGATTTAGTATGAGTTGTCGATCAGAACATATATGGATAGAGTTTATAGCGGGGTCTCGAAAAACAAGTAATTTCTGCTGGGCCTTTATACTTTTTTTAGGTTCATTGGGGTTTTTATTGGTTGGAATTTCGAGTTATCTTGGCAGAAATTTGATATCTTTATTTCCGTCTCAGCAAATCATTTTTTTTCCACAAGGGGTCGTGATGTCTTTCTATGGGATCGCCGGTCTATTTATTAGCTCTTATTTGTGGTGCACAATTTCGTGGAATGTAGGGAGTGGTTATGACCGATTCGATAGAAAAGAAGGAATAGTGTGTATTTTTCGTTGGGGATTTCCTGGAAAAAATCGGCGCATCTTACTCCGATTTCTTATGAAAGATATTCAGTCTATCAGAATAGAAGTTAAAGAAGGTATTTATGCTGGGCGTGTCCTTTATATGGAAATCAGAGGGCAGGGATCCATTCCCTTGACTCGTACTGATGAGAATTTGACTCCACGAGAAATTGAACAAAAAGCTGCGGAATTGGCCTATTTCTTGCGTATCCCAATTGAAGTATTTTGAAATGAATTGAAGAATGAACATTTTCTTAGCAGGAGATAAAAAATCCAAGAGTTCTCTTTTTTTCTATAGCATAACTAACCTAGCTGAAATTCCTTCACAGTACTAATGAACCAAAGAAGGCGTATTATATCTATACGAACAATTATAAAATTATATACGACCAATTAGAAAATGAAACTTTTTTTTTCCGCAAATTTTTTTGTGCGCATGTAAATTCACTTAATTCAGTAACAAAACAAATCGAAATCGAAATAAAAAAATGAGCCTCATCCTATAGATCAAAACAAAGAATTTTGGAATAAGCTATAAGCTATAGAATAAAGAAATTCTCTTTTTATTTTCAATATTTGAAATGGATATGTCCGATACGGATAGATCATATCTTGTAAATTATCTCTCTTTTGTCAATCCACGTTTCTGTTTATCCTTTTTTCTCCTTAATGAGCAAAGGATTGGACCGCTTAGAATGATATTTAGAATGATATGATAACTTTTTTGTCTCATTTTGCTTTTTCCACCCATTTTTGATCATCGCATTACAATACAATATTCTTCAGAAATTTCTCTCCACTATTCCTGTGAACTTGGGCAGTCGGCCAATTTTTTTTTTCAAAAGATCCAATATTTTGACAGAACGGAATTCTTTCATTTCGAAATCCTAATTTGAAGTGGCTCTTTCGTTCATTCGTTGGAAAGAGGGAATTTCTTCAAATTTGAGCAATTGAGACATCCGGAAACAATATTTTTTTATTCATTCGTGTACTCTTTCTTAGGCTAGTTCTGTATTCTTTCTAAATTCAAGGGCTAACCGATGACTCACAAATAACAAAGAGGGAATAGATTCAGAAATTCGAAACCTTGTACTAGAACTTATGCTTGATAGAAATATTAGATCGTATAGAGTCGACAAATAAGGTGAGTTCTTTAAAAATTCACAGACGAAAAAATGGAAAAAAAAAAAAAAAAACATTCATTCCCCTTCTATATCTTACATCTATAGTATTTTTGCCCTGGTGGATTTCTTTTTCATTTAATAAAAGTCTGGAATCCTGGGTTATTAATTGGTGGAATACTAGTAAATCCGAAACTCTTTTAAATGATATTCAAGAAAAAAGTATTGTCCAAAAATTCATAGAATTAGAGGAACTCTTCCGCTTGGATGAAATGATAAAGGAATACCCGGAAACGCATCTACAAAAGTTTCATATCGGAATCCACAAAGAAACGATCCAATTGATCAAGATGTACAATGAGGATCGTATCCATACGATTTTGCACTTCTCGACAAATATAATCTATTTCATTATTCTAAGTGGTTATTCTATTCTAGTTAATGAAAAGCTGATTATTCTTAATTCTTGGGTTCAAGAATTCCTATCTAACTTAAGTGACACAATAAAAGCTTTTTCTATTCTTTTATTAACCGATTTATGTATAGGATTCCATTCACCCCACGGTTGGGAACTAATGATTGGCTCTGTCTACAAATATTTTGGATTTTCTCATAATGATCAAATTATATCTGGACTTGTTTCCACTTTTCCAGTCATTCTCGATACAATTTTTAAATATTGGATCTTCCGTTATTTAAATCGTATATCTCCGTCACTTGTAGTTATTTATCATTCAATGAATGACTGAAAACTGATCCACCGGATCCCATTAGAATGCTTGTTATTTTGTACAGAAGCAAAATATTCAAAATCTTACTTTTTTTATACACTTCTTTTTTTCTATACATTCAAGCGATTCAGATTCTTTTCCTATTTTAGTAAAAATTTTTCAATAAATAGCATCATTGTGGATAGGGAACTATACTAGCGACCTATCTAATTTTATTGTAGAAATTTTCGGGATCAATGATTGGACCATGCAAACTAGAAAGAACTTGTCTTGGATAAAGGAACAGATTACTCGCTCCATTTCCATATCGCTCATGATATATATAATAACTCGGGCATCTATTTCAAATGCGTATCCCATTTTTGCACAGCAGGGTTATGAAAATCCACGCGAAGCAACTGGTCGTATTGTATGTGCCAACTGTCATTTGGCTAATAAGCCAGTGGATATTGAGGTTCCACAGGCGGTATTTCCTGATACTGTATTTGAAGCAGTTGTTCGAATTCCTTATGATATGCAATTGAAACAAGTTCTTGCTAATGGTAAAAAGGGGGCTTTGAATGTAGGGGCTGTTCTTATTTTACCCGAGGGGTTTGAATTAGCCCCCCCCGATCGTATTTCACCAGAGATGAAAGAAAAGATAGGGAATCTTTCTTTTCAGAGCTATCGCCCCACTAAAAAAAATATTCTTGTGATAGGTCCTGTTCCTGGTCAGAAATATAGTGAAATCACCTTTCCTATTCTTTCTCCGGACCCCGCGAATACGAAAGATGCTCACTTCTTAAAATATCCCATATACGTTGGCGGAAACAGGGGAAGGGGTCAGATTTATCCTGACGGGAGCAAGAGTAACAATACAGTTTATAATGCTACAGCAGCAGGTATAGTGAGCAAAATCATACGAAAAGAAAAAGGGGGATACGAACTAACCATAACAACTGCGTCAGATGGCCGTCAAGTAATTGATAGTATACCTCCAGGACCAGAACTTCTTGTTTCAGAAGGAGAATCCATCAAACTTGATCAACCATTAACGAGTAATCCTAATGTGGGTGGATTTGGTCAGGGGGATGCGGAAATAGTACTTCAAGACCCATTACGTGTCCAAGGTCTTTTGCTCTTTTTGGCATCTGTTATTTTGGCACAAATCTTTTTAGTTCTTAAAAAGAAACAGTTTGAGAAGGTTCAATTGTCCGAAATGAATTTCTAGATCTGTGGATTTCAAGTTTTTTAAAAAAAAAAAAATTGTTAGCAATTCTGTATGATCAAAAGAAAATTGTGAAAAGCCCATTTCTTTATATTTTTTTTTATACCAGATTTTTATTTTTGAAATTACTTGTACCGCATTTCGAGTCATAGTATATATTGGTAAAAATACGAGTTGAATTTATCCCTTCTTTTTTTTTTAATCTAACTTAGAGAATGGTGTGATTTTGTCACTATTGTCAGATTTAACTGTCATAGAATGTATCAATAGCTTTTTTTAGTCTAATAGCATACAATTTGACTAGATACTAAGCATAAGATAAGTAAACGGAAAAGAAAAATATAAATGAGGAGAACAGGGGATTCTAGAGGGTATTATTCTATTCGTCTTCTGAATCTTTGACACAAGAAAAGATGTGAAAAATTCCGTATCCCCCTTGCTTGGAGACCCACTCGATTTTCAGACAAACAATCCCTCGCCTGCAGGTAAATATGACTGAATGTTACAGGATTGAATAATGAAACTGAAAAGTTTACCACTTAAAAAAGCAAGAACTGTAAACAAGAACTAGATTGGTACTTGTCAAAGGAGTGTTAATCTGTCATAAATTACTACAAACAAAATTACCAAATAACCGATCATCTTTCATTTGAAGAAAAGCCAGGAAAGGATGAAAACTTACGCAGTTCCTCAAAAGAAAAATTGCTAACACTTTCGCCACTCTTTATGAGACGAATCCTCCCTGCAGGGATTGAATCACGATACAACCAGAGCAAAGACACATACTCATTAGCACATAAATGTAATGGCAACTAATTTTCCTATGTATTTAATAAACCAAATGTCACACGACTTGATCAACACACTGTTTCCGTGTTAACAGTGAAGCAACAAATTTCTTAGCAGTTAGGTTATTTAATAAACCAAATGTCACATGATTTGAGCAACACTCTGTTCCTGTGTTAACAGTGAAGCAAGAAATTTCTTAGCAGTTAGGTTATCTTTTTAACGTCCTTAACAGCCAATCTGTCTTTTTAACAATGCAAGAATACTACTAATGTGTACAGTCCATGGCCATGCAATATAGTTTAGTCCACTTCATCGAATAAGAAATTGTTACCTCACAGTTTTCATTATCATATAAGAGCATAAACATAAACTCATGCAACATGGACACAACAATGGAAGGAGCTAAATCTCTGAGTGAAGTGGATGTCACTAGAACCAAAGGACGATGAAATATGATAATGATACATACCATCACGACGAACACAAATCTCTGGAATGTTTTTTACTTCACCACTGATGCTATCATTGTAAACTCTTATTTCAATGTCTCCCTCAACATAAACTGAAGAACTGCAAAAAGAGTCCACCAATGAGACAAAACAATTTGCAGGAAAAGAACTTCGGTGCTCTCTTGAACATGACCAAAGAACCAAAGAACAGCACAAAATCTCCACTTATTCCACAAAAGATCGATATACAGACCAAAAAAAAAGAATTAGCTTCCTTCTTTCCTGTGCTATATACTCCCTCTCATATGATTAGGACCCCTGAGCATTAGACTTTTGATGACCTATATGATTCCTCAGAGAATTAAATCCTAATTGGTTCCAGGCTCCTCAAAGCAAGGGTTTAATGCTGTTATGATTAAGAGACCACAGGAATAATTCTCCTTCATAATCAAGCTAACAGTGGGCTATACTGTGAAATTATGGTTTTCCAAAAGTTTATTTATATATATACTCTTTAGCAAGTTGTTGAACTGCATAAGTTTATTTATATATATACTCTTTAGCAAGTTGTTGAACTGCATAAGCCCCGAGTAATTCATTATGCACAGCAATCCGATGCCATTGAGCAGGTTTTGGTAAATCTTTGGCTCCTACAATTCTTTGGTCAAATAAGCCTCCTGTCCCTACTGTAAAGATGGTGACTGTCCGTCCATTCCTCAAGATCTTCTGTATAGGGGCTTGCCCAATTCTTCCACAGATTATAGCCTGTAAAAAACCACCGCAAATTGAAAGACTACCAGCGTATATCATAATCCAGCATCAGCACATTAAATCTGCGCATAAGTAGGCGAAATGTTTCCTAGCTTCAAGGCGATTTAAATATCAAGGTCTAAGATTCATCCCCTCTCATTTTGCTTAGAAAATAAAGAAATAAAGACATCACATCAAAAGAATTATTAAGATCAAAAACGCCCCTCCAGTTAATCAAGTCGCAAAAGGCTATAGTAACATGATGATTGATGGCTGCTTCTTCATGACAAATTGTGCATGATAAACAAGCTAATAAATGTTAAATAACAGCATAATATGATTAAAAATTACGAAAAAAACACATAATCACCAACACTTTTTCTACTCAGTCATCAGTCTGCACAACTACCATTGGACAACTACAATACTAGTATGATTGGCAACAAAACAAGGACACTTCAAATCCTTCAAAACAAACACAAAAAGTTGCGGCATTTCATCGGCGCACACTAAATGCACCTTTACAAACTTCCAAGTACTTCTCAAAACTTAAATGACCCGCATATACCTTATGCACACCACGGAACCCCCAACCTTTTTTGGGGTCAACACTTTGGAGCTGTAAATCCGGCCTTCGGTTGAGAAAATCATCAGCATCGTCATCCATTTCATCACTCTTACCGCCTTCTTCATTGTCACTATGAAACGAACCTGTGGTTGAGTACAACGACCTTAAGCGTCCTTGTACACCCATTCCTGTAATCACACACATCAAAAAAACCAAAAAGCCCTCAAGATACAAGCGTTACACTCACCCATGTTCAATAAACCCCAAATAATAGCTACCCTAATTCGAGTACCAAAAACTCACACTGTAACATTTAGGACAAAAATGCTTTAACACATATAATGATCGCTGGTAGATTACCCAGTGAAGCAGTGGTTGAGGTGGTGCAGGTGGAAATTTTCAACAACTTGGCAAATCTAACGGCTAATGAACTCATCTTTTTGGTTGGTCCTTCAGTGACCAAGTAAAAATATCAAAATGGCGATCTTCGAAGAAAGCAGTCAGAAAATTGAAATTAGAGGAAGAAGGGGGACTAGTAGGGTTTTAGGCTAGAAGTCCGTTAAAAAAGACGTTGGGGCTAGGCTAATGATGTTAAATGGGGCCGAATAGAGATGTACTTGTACTGAATTAGATCCATAATACATTTGTATTTATATTTCATGTGCAAAAGAAATTACGGAGGAGGTTGTTGATAAGTGATTAAGTGGGAAATATATAAACTATTAAGAAATAGTGTAAATTTATTTCAAATTATAAATAATGGTTGAATTATATGTATTACTTTTTAAACTAAAATTTAAAATTATTTTGACCATCTACATGTAAATTCGATAACAATCTAACTTTTTTTTATATAGATAATCTGTTATATTCTCTTTTTTTTTTATCTAGAATTTTTTAGTCTCTTCTTATTTTTTTTCTTTTAGCCTACAATAAGAGTTGTTTTTCTTCCCACTATGAATCTTAGCATCCTAAATGTCTCTTTGTACAAACGAGCGAAGACTATTTTCATATTCTTCTCTTTTGTGTGACTTCGTTAAAGAAATTTATCTATGAGAATTCTTTATTTTAAATTTGGTTTATCCAAACATAGTTAAAGATACAAATTTTAATTGGGCTAAAGTTTGTTACACTTGGATCTAATTTTTCTCCTAGTCATTAATAAGGTTTGAATTGTATTATTACATTTCCCAAAAGTATCTTCATTTTATTTCTATAGTATCACATTGCATTTTAATATTTTCAAAATCGTACTAATATTTTCCAAACTCTAATAGAGTTAGATTTTTGTCAATTCTCAATAATCAAATAGTTAAATAGTTATATTAAAAGAGTTGCTCTCTCAAATGAACAGTAAACTTCCTTCAAAAAGTAATGTTGCAACGAATATCTTGGCAGGTTGGAAGCTCCCTTTAGGTAACCTTCTACTATAGGAAGCTCCATGGTTACTTCCTAGGGAGGCTCTACTCCTTTAGGAGCAATGTTGAATCAATTTCCTATGTTACAAGAGTCATTAGTTGTAATAAAGCAAGGAATCTACCCAAGAAAAACGTAGAAAACTCGAGTGGTGTGGAGAAGTCTTGGAGGAAGGTTGTTTCTACTGAACCTTCCATTGCTTAGCATAGACACCTGCCTTCCACTTTGATAGATGGTGTAGTTTGCCCCCAATTAAACTTCTTCAAGAAGGAAGATCTAGAATAACATATTAGTTGGCCTTTTTATAAAGTAAAAACTAGCTTAACCTTTCATGCAAATTTGGGCTCAAACAAGATGGGGTAGTAAGGGGCCAGAGAACATTCTACTCACTGAGGAAGATACCCTTCTCTTCAAGTTTGTGGATAATGAAATCATGTATAAAATTTTAGAAGCTGGCCCTTAACACGTGGGTGGACAACCCATTGTTTATTCAAAAATGGGTTCTTAGTCTAGAATTTGATAATAAAAAAAGCATTTAATCCATCCCATTGAGGATCTATTTATATAACATTTCACTAGAATATTAGTCAATGGATGGCTTAAGTTTTTTGACAAGTTCAATAGAAAAACTAGTGGCATTCGGCTCAACCACTACTAAGCTTAAAAAGGTGTGTTATGCTCGAGTTTGTGTTGAGGTAAACCGTAAAAATCCACTTCTAGAAGTTCTTCTAGTTATGAAACTTAATGTAAACAATGAGCTAATAAAGGCTGAAATTGAGTTATCATACAATTGGAAATCTTAAATAGGGAAGAAAATATGGAAACCAACATGGAAAAGGTTTACTACATGGGGTTACAAAGAATTAATGGGGATAGACGAAGAAATGATCTATGAAGAGCAGAATGCTACTTTAGAGGTGCAGGCTCAAAACTTTGATACTAATCTAGCTAGTAGCCAAGAAGGGGATAGAGGAAGCACAATTTCTGAAAAGCAGAATGTTAAAATGCAAACTAAAGAACATAATATTACTCCAGCTAGTGATAAGGGAAAACTCCAGCTAGTGATAAGGGAAAAACATGTATGGAACAAGTTGAAGATGAACATGAAGAAGAGTCTTCTCATTAGTTTTTTCTGAAGAAATGCTAGCCCCCGAAATTTTTTTCTTTTTGAGTTAAGCATGATTTAAATAATTATGAGGTTTTCATAGATAAATATTTTTAAAGTTAATCATTATGTCAATGTTAGTGGGATTTTATTTTATTCGTTAATTGAATTAAAGTAGTAAGAGTGTATATATATATAAGGGCATTTTTGGAAGAAGCATTAAAGACCATAAGCCATATAAGGAAGGGTAAATTGGACATTTTACAATCATTAAGGGTATAAGTGGAAGAATAAAAGTAGTCTTGTATTTTAAAGAAGGAAGAAAACATGAATTGAGGGAGACAAGAGAGAAGAATGAAAATAGAAGAGAGAAAGAAAAGAGTGTCGTGGAGAAGAGAGAAAATAAAGAAGATCAATTAGGATTCATCTTTTCTTAGTCTTTAAGAGGGAATTTGTGGTTGTTCAAGAAGGGAAAAAGAAAGAGGAAGAGAAGAGCTTTCATTAGAGCCAAGAAACTCTTCAATTGGTTAAGATTCAAGATAAGTTCTTACCTAATCTTTTGAATTTTGGAAGGTTTTAGTTCAAGAAGCTTAGAAAATGCATGAATTTAAGCTTTCTAGGATCAATTTTAGTGAATATAACTTATGGGTTCTCCAAATTGAATTCCTATTAAATGAAAATTTTGTCATTGATAAAGGGAATCAAGGAAGGCAAGAAGAGCTAGAGGAGAGACATCCTTAAGCAAATTCTTAAAAAAGGAATTCAAGGTAGGTTTTGTGTTTATAATTGAGTAATGAGTCATAACTATCTTTTCTAATTTAAGACATTAAATGATGTCAATTGTTTTATGAATGTTGCATTATTACCCTTTGAATGATTGAGAAATTGCTATATGTTTAGTATATGATTTTTTGTTGATGAATTGTGAAATGGAAATGGAAATGGTTTTCGAAATATTTCATGCTCATGAAAAACATGTTTTCGAAATGTGCCATTTGGGCAATCTGTTTTCAAGCCATGAAATACATGTTATGTGGGTTTGTGGTGGTCCATTTTGTTATGTCAAGTGCGCTTCGACTCTATTAAAGACTTCTTCTGCCTGCCCGCTAGTAGCATGGAGCTCCTTCATGGACTCCCTCATGTTTATGATTACGTAAAACCATTATGTGGGATTGCAATAGTACGTTCTATTTACGACTTCACAAGACCATTATGTGGGAAAGTGTTAGTACGTTCTATTTATGGACCTACCGAACCATTCTGAATTGCTTATTTGTTTATGATTGGATGACAATTTGATGCATATGTAACTTATGTGTTTATGATATGTGTTGACAAGTTAAGAATTTGGGAAATATATGTTTTATGGATTTGATGCAAAATTTTTATGACATTGAGCATTTTCAATAGTTTTGCATGTACTCTGTTATAAACTTGTTACCTATGATGTAGCACCCCACTCCCGCAAGACCCGAACCCAACATGACGGTGATATCCGAGTCTATGGCTCGCGAGGGTGGCGTGCTAAACCACTCACTTAACTAGAAATCGGTATATTATTTTTTTTAATCATAAAAATACTGTATGCGGAAGACCGAAAGTAACTAGGGCATAAGCCCCTTTCAATCATACAGTGAAATTTATAAAATTCTTATAGGGCCATTTGGGCCCCTTTCACAAATACAAACACTTGAGTCGTCTCAAAACATAAAATTATACAAAAAGATGCGGAATTAAACACTTTAATACAAAATAGGAAAAACACAAAGGCAGACGCTAATTGATCCCGACCTCTATCCTTCACTTGAATGCTGTAGGTATACTCCCGTCGACCTAACGGGGTATTCTTCTGAGTCCTGAAAAATATTTACAAATTTTGGGTGATTTTTGCAAACTCAGTGAGTGACCATCATCGATGGCTCACCCAGTCATATAACAAATAATTCACATTGCAAATTATTCTCCGTTCACTATCAATTGACGCATGTCATTCACATCATTGCATTAGCAACCATATTATATCACATACATGTGATCAATCATTACACATCTTTATATTGTTTCACATTCGATCCACTGTATCATTCATGTTATTTCTCATTCAATACACTGAATCACTCATAAAATTCATATGCAATGCACATGCGATTCACTTTTTAATTGTTATTTTGTTGTGACCGAGTGCCTGAACTGTCCCATTTAGGGCTCATTAAGCGTTAAACGCATCATAGGGGCAGGAGAGCCCTCTGGGTATGCATTACTTCCCTTCGAGCTCGAGGCTCTTTTTCACTCATTGAGCTTTAAGCTCTGATCGTTTACTGCCCTGGTCACAACTGTCATTATATTTCATGCATTCATGTATGAAATGAATATGTCCCAATTTAACAGTAAATGTGTTACAATTAATCTGCATGTCACAATTAAGCAGTAACCGTATCACAATCAGTTCAATAATTTAGCACATTAGAAGCAAGTAATTCGCAGATTCACAAATAGATAACACTTCTATGTCATAGCTCCCAATACATTGGACCTTGTGTATGGAATCCACAGTCATAACCAATCACAAAACCCACCATTATTCACCACAGTAGACATATAGTAATTGAGGTAGAACCATCTAGGTTACTCACCTATAGCTTCCGAGCTAATACCTGGAAGTCTCGGCAACGTCGGTGGATCGACGCTCCAAAAGTGACTGATCGACAATCTCCTCATAAGCAGTACCAGAACTTGTAAACATCATAACTTTCTACTCTATTGTCCAAAAATTCCATACTCTATATCAGTGCAAAGATAAAAACAAGTCTACAATTTTCATGAGAACTGATAAACCAATTCAGCCACAAAAAGGGTTAAAAAGTCACTCAAAGTTTCTGTCATAGAAAAATCAATCTTAAACATCATCAAGACTTCGATTGATCATAACTTCTAACCCCGATATCGAAAAATTTCATACTTAGTGAAGATAAAAAGATAACGAGAAAATCTTCAAGTTTCATGAAGACCAAATTAGCAAATTCAATCTAAATCAACCTCGAAAAATTCATCAAAGTTCAGGTCACAATTTTCGTAGTACTGTTCATCCTGTGCATATAACTTACTTTCAAGGCAAAATTAAGCTTTCTTTAAACCACAATTTGGCAGAACTTCTACTGGAACCCGATCCGAAAACTGGATCCCAACCGAAAAACAGAAACGAAATCAGAAAGAATGGATCTCTTAACAAATTCGAAGCGGAACGAAACGGAAGCAAATCGAAACTAACGTTTCAAAACGAATGGAAACATATACCGACATCCGCAAGCGCAAACTTTGGAAACGAAACGTCGCGTTGGAAACCTTAGACATTCCAAAACCGGTATAATTTTTTTTTCTTTTTCTCATCTTATACATCATCGCACTTCCATTCTCA
>JAOSBP010000006.1:16777841-16792853 GCA_027563825.1 Erythroxylum mucronatum
ATCGAAACTTTTGAATTGATTGAGGATATACATGTGGAAGGTGAATTAAATGATAATAGGAAAATGAGATAGAAGTAGGGAAATAGGGAAAGGGAAATGAAATAGACATAAACGACTTTGCTAGAGACGAATGAAATGATATGTAGGAAAATTAAAGGTACGTATATGATGGGAATCTTATGCATGAATGAGATGAAGAAAAAGGATGAAGAATCGAATGAGAAGAGTAAGTGCACTCAATCTTGTAATTGACATTAGGAAATGATATAGCATCAGAAAAAGGTGAATTTTGGAAAAAATAGAATAAAAATTGGTGTTAGTACGTTTAATAAAGAGAGAAATGTTGTCTAAGATCAATGAAGATCAGGGTATCCATTATGTAAGATATAAAGTGGTGATTTTCAGAAGTAAATCTGTGGACAGAACGGTATGATTTTGACGATATCCATTATAGCATATGAGATAGCAAATATGTTCCTTACTCCATTGAGTTTTGAGTGACTTGAACAGTATCACCTTATGAAGATGAGAAAATTGGTCTTCTCAAGGTATTAAAAGTAGCTGATGATGTGATGATGATAGCAAGTGATTGATAAAGATTTGTATGAACAGTATAGCTGATAGTAGCAAGAAACTCTTTTCAATTACTGAGTTAGATTAAGCAGATCAGATATTTTATATTAAGAATGATTAATGAAAGAATTGACCAAAAAGGAATACGTAATGATTCGAAAGTAAATATTGGAGTCATATCCCTAGCGGAGACTCAAGCCAAAGAGAAAAAGAGGTAAAATATGCTACTGAGAATGGATGTATTTTTGTTTGATGTAAAGGCTCATTGGAGTGGATTATTGAATTTGAGGAGTATATAGGTTCACGTTATATTTTGTGTAAGTATGTTCGGGGGATACAACTTGAATATGAGGAATGTGATATCGACACACAAAGTGAAGTATTCAAATAAATTGAAATGTATGGGAAAAACTAGTACGAATAAATAGGTATTGAATACATCGATGAATTGCAAGAATTAATTATGGGCACAAGGAAATTTGGGTTATATCTGTTTGAGTTATCAATGCCCGATCATATTATGTAGTAGAAAGTTAAGTGATCCAAGTAAAATCAGATCAACTAGTGGTGATGATCATGGATGAGATTTTGATGTATTTGAACAGTCAAAAAGAACACGTTTGAACATTTGAGGAAATTGTGTAAACCGGATGAATGATGAATGTAAGAAGAATTTTGAGGAATAAATTACTTAAGGAATTTAACGAGTAAAGAGGTTAGAGTGTATGATGAGCAAGAATACGCATACGTTTCATGGTTGAAGAGTTGGGTTTCGAAAATCGGGCCCAACATGTTCGGTATCAGAGAAGGAGGAGATCACAAAGAAATTCTCTGATTTCAATTGCTCATGAGTATTTCATTTATTGTTATGAATGACTTGAAAAATCACTTTGTGATTCGGTATATGAACTTTTTGATGAATTTAGAAATAAAGATGGAAATGCATTGAACCATTTTATGTTATGCCTTGATATCTGTCATGGCATTCTGTATAAAAGAAAAGCATGAAAGCATATCCTTTTGATAAAATGATTCTGAGCATGAATATGTGCTTCTGTTTGGGCGAGAGTGGGACCATTCTGTTCGTCATGTGCACGTCGACAAGAGCCTTCTCCTGGCTGCCCGCTAGTGGCATATGAGCTTCGATTTGGACTCATTCTGTTCATGGGGTAAACTTTGGTTTCCTCATTCTGTTTTATGGAACCCTCGAGCCATTTGATGTGCATTGCATCTGTGAATTGTCAAGTTGATGCATTCATGTTTTGCAAGTTGTGAATTTTTTTGCACGCGAAGAACTTTGAAAAGTAAGCATTTTTATGATTCTAAGAAAACTTTCTAAGAAAAAAGAAATATGTTCAAGGTTTTTGCTTATTCTTTGTTATAAACTATTCCCATGAGCTTTCAAGCTCACCCCCATTCCTCCCCACCTTCAGGTATTTGAGCAAGAGATGGAGTGAAAGCGAGTCAGGGCATCACTCCCAATTTGTTTATGTGGTATTTTGAGTTAGTTTTGGGATATACAAGGATTAGTCACATTTATGAATTATGTATCGATGATGTTGAGCGGATTATGTATGAATTTGTATATGATTGCGGTTAAGTTGAGATTAAGTATAATTGAGGAAGTTATTGATTGGAGATAACTATGTTGATTGTAAATTGTTGTTATTTATATAAGTGAGATGTGATGTGGAAAAATAATGATAGGAAATTATGAAGGATGAGAAATTGTGTTAAGCAAGGAGCCACGCTTAAGTGATGGTATGATGGTATTTTGTCAAGAGGTTGGATTTCAAAAATGGGGTTCAACAAAATCTCTCTTCTGAGTCTTCACAAAAGTTGTAGATCTAGAAGTCCTCTTCGAAACCGCCCTAGAATCACCTTAATTTGACATCTCTAGTGAAAGTTATGGCTTTTTTTTCCAAAATAGGTACAGTTATAAATTGTGGGCTCATAGATGTTTTTCTATAATACATTTTAGGCTTGAATGGAACTTGAAATGTACTTCGTAGAGAAAACACAAATGAGTGTTATGTTAGGGTGATATTTAAGGACATAAACACGTGAATGGATTGTCATACATCCATTGATCAGATAGGAAATTTTTGGGATGTTATGAGAATGAAGATGAACTGATGATGGCTAATGAGGGTTCATTGAAATAACCCTATAGGGTGATAAGCTCATGTTTCATCATTCCGGATGTTGGGCTCCGGAAACAGGATCTAACAAGAAATACACTTGTTTAAGGCATAATTCACACTTATATCTAAAGAAAATCAGGGAGGAAGAGAAGAAAACCCAAAGGGTTTGGTGGGATATCCTCTTTCTGTATATATACATACGATTTTTTGGAATATTAGAGATATTAATGAGCCTCCTAAAGGTCAAGCTATTAAAGATCTTTCATTGGAAAGAAAACTAGTTTCGATTGGACTTCTGGAAACAAGCATAAAAGCTCACAATCTCCACAAGGCTATGAAGTTTTTATGGAAAATTTGGAAGTATGAATCAAATCACGAATTCCACTATAATGGTAAGATTTTGTTAGCCTATAATTCTTTGAAATTGTAGATCTCTCTGTTTAAAGCAACTTATCAACTCATCCACCTCAAGTGCAAAATTTTGGAAACATGAAATGAAATGGAGATTACTATCATATATGTTGCTAATTTTGAATTTTAAAGGGTAAAGATATGGGAGGATCTTTTCTTGATTCATTTTTCTATGAATAAGCCATGGATAATTGCAGGGGATCTAAATTTTATATTTCGTTCATCAGAAGCTCAGGGTGATTAATCTAAGATATTTTGGATGTTTTTACACATGAAGCAACAATCAACAAAGAATATGCCTTATTCGAAAGAAGTTGGACATAATTATGGTTAATCACTTATGGATGAGCCAATTCCCCATCTCTTATACCCACTTTGGATTGCCATTATATTTAAATCACTACACTATAGAGGTGCTTAACCTTGCACTCCAACAACCCACAATTCTCCATTCAAATTCTTCATCTTCCTAGTTAACAAGGATGGATTTATGGAGCTAGTTAATGATGTCTAGAGTCTCATGATTGAAGGTTGTAAAGCTTTTCAACTAATAAGAAAGCCTTTTATTCTTATAAACAAATTGAAGAGATTCTATAAATCAAATCAGTCCATTTATAATATCAAGATGCTAAAAGTTAAAAAAAAATTTAGATGTGCATAGGAGGATTGTTATGAACATCCAGACAACAATGATTTGAAGAACATTGAAACTATTAAGTTGGGGAAGTAAATGGAAGCACTTCAAGAGCAGGATTCTTTTCTTAGTAGTCCTTCCTCAGCTTTAACTCAAGAATCTTTAATAAGACTTTATCAATTATTTTCCATGCAGAAGATTAAATAGTCCTTTTCAATCTTAAACTTATGAAAGCACCAAGCCATGATGGCTTCAGTGCCTACTTTTTTTCAAAAAACTCGGCACATTACAAGTAAGCTTCTGGTGGAAACAGTTATCGAGTTTTTGAATTCTAGAAATTATTAAGGGAAATGAATGTTTTTCATATATGTTTGATTCCTAAACTTCCCAATGTAATTTGTCTTAATGACTTTTGACCAAGCTCCTATTGCAACATCATTTATAAGGTGATTTCAAAGCTTCTTGCAAATAGACTTAAGGATTGTTTATTCATAAGTCTTAAAGAGCATTCATACCTAGCAAAAATATTTTTGATAACATTATATTGATGCAAGAATTGATGAGAAGTTATAGCATTGGACGACATATCAAAGGTTGTTCTATCAAAATTGATTCTCTAAAGCTTGTGATAAACTTCAATGGAATTTCATTAATATATGTTTGGAATGGTTCAAATTCTCCAATCATTTTATTAAATGGGTATTTGCCCGCATATGATAAGATCTCATCTTGATGTATTATTTGATATTATGTCCTTTGTTTGGATGAAGTAGAAAGATTGCTACAATGGATAAAATTGATCACTTGAAAAGCTGTAGTTTGATTGGAAGACTTCGACTTATCATTATCATGTAGGAATTTGAATTCGTTTTAGATAGACATCTTTATAAGTTAGAGTTAGATTAAGATTAGATTAGAAAACCCTATAAAAGGGACATTCCTCACATAAGAAAAATGTCCTCTCTTCTTACATTTTTCGTATTTCTTTATCTTTATTTTATTTTTATTATTGGAGAAAAAGTAATGTGTGGCTAAACTTAATTATTCTGATTCAAGGAGATTCAAAACTCTAGTTGTAACCTTGTGAGATTTCGTGTTCCAAGCTTTTATTCATGTTTTAATTCAAGTATTTCTAGTTTGAGTTCTCATATTTTATGAATGATTAATATTCGATGAATCTGACAATTTAATTTAATATTGATTATTCTATCACTATCTAGGAATTCAATGATCCGTAATTGTCATGAAAGGTTGGTATAAGTAGAAAATAGGTTATTTATGAATTTTCATATATAACTTATGATAAACAAGAAAATTAAGTTGAATAATTGCAACCATCTCAATTATTTAATTTAGATTTTAGTCTTTTTCACGGAGCTTATTGCTATCATTTATTTCATATGGAATGCTATCATACCCCGTCAATGAATGATAAGTTTTAATTTGGATGCTAGGTTTGAGCCAATTAATTAAGAAAATTTTGAGACTTATTACGACTATCCTAATATGCTTCGGACCAACTACTTGAATCGTGAAAATATCCTTTTTAGATCAATGATCAATGTTACAATTAGATGAGATCTTTTCCTTGAATCAGAGTTCGGCAATCTTAACTTTCTCATATTTAAATTCAGTTGACTTAATTTGTTTTCGAATTAATTTTCTTAATTAGTTATTTAATAAAAAACCCCATTTACTTTTATTAATTGAAATTAGGAAGCTAGTGTTTAGCTCTCTAGGGATTCAACCTGGTTCTACAACTACTACAAAAGTTTGGGGAATCAAAATTATTTTGGGGGTTTCGACAACTCAACCAAAATTTGGCGTTGTTGCCGGGGAACTATTTTAGTTTCTTAGTTTCTTTGTGTTTTTATTTTTAGAGTTATTACTAACTTCTTGTCTTGTATGACTCGTGGTTCACAGACAGGTAAATTGCAATATAATATAGAAATCGAGAAGACAACTGTCATTTGAAAAAAGAGACTAAGCAAGGAAGTAGTCGTTCATCTCCAGATGTGAAAGTTGGAGTAGATCTAACAATTGGTGAAGACTTTAATTTTTAAGAAGAGGAAAAAAAGGTGACAAATCTCAACCTTAGAACGTTGCAGGAGTTAGCGACAACGAATTTGAATCAACAACCCTTATGCATTCAATTTCTAGATGTTGAGGTAGATTTCGAATTGAAAACTAGTTTGATTAACTTACTGCCTATTTTTCGTGGTCTTGCAGGTGAAGATCCACGTAAACACCTGAAGGAATTTCATGTGGTTTGCTAGAATGAAGCCAGAAGGAGTGACAGAAGAAAAAATTAATCTCAGGGCCTTTCCATTATCATTGAAAGATAAGGAAAGGATTGACTGTACTATCTTCCCCCTGGCTTCGTGAGAACGAGGAATAAGACAAAAATAATATTTCTGGAGAAGTTCTTTCCTGCATCAACAGCAGCGACTATCAGAAAGAAAATATATAGGATAAAACAAGTTACTGAAGAAACATTATGTGAATATTGGGAAAGGTTTAAGGAGCTATATGGTAGTTGTCAACATCATCAAATTCCTGACCAACTTTTGATTCAATATTTTTATGAAGGTCTATTGCCAATGGATTGAAGTATGTTCGATGTAGCTAGTAGAGGAGCTCTGGTAAACAAAACACTTGAGGCGATCAAACAGTTGATATCAATTATGGACTAAAATTCTCAACAATTTGGGACAAGGATGGATGGAGCTATTAAGCGTGTGAATGAGGTAAGTAACATGCACCTTGAGGATAAAATTTTTTATTTAACCGCTCTAGTTCGTCAAATGGCTGTAAGTCAAGTGCAATCAGCAAGAGTGTGTGAAATAAGCTCATTCTATAGACATCCTATGGATATGTGTCCTATATAGCAACAAGACTCTCTTCAAGAAGCTAACGCAATAGGGGGCTTTCATGGTTAACCTCAATGAAAGTATGATCCATATTTCAATTACTACAATCTATGATAGAGGGATCATCTAAATCTGACCTATGGAAATCAAGGAAGTCAACAGCGATATCAACCTCACATTTTTAAACAACCCCAAAATCTTACATATAATCAACCTCAATCTTCAAATTCAGGTATGTCTTTAGATGGAATTGTTAAGGCACTTACCAATAATACTCAACAATTTCAATAGGAAACAAGGGCAAGCTTTCAAAATTTAGGAAATCAAATTACTCAATTAGCCACCTCGGTGAGTAAATTGGAAGCACAAACATCAAGAAAATTACCTTCCCAAATGGTAGTGAATCCTAAGGAGAATGTGAGTGCAATGACTTTAAGAAGTGGTAATGAAATTCAATCTGGAACTTATTTACCAATGGAGATAGAAAAGCACGATGATGGAGAAAAGAAGGATGAACTTCCAACTTAAGAATCAACAAAGGTATTAAAAAATGATTCATTTTCATCAATATTAATTGATGCACATTTACCTTCTTTTCCTAACAGGTTGGCTAAACCAAAAGATGATGGATATAAAAGAGAGATCTTAGAGACTTTTAAAAAGGTGGAAATCAATATACCACTTCTGGAAGCCATCAAGCAAGTTTCGAAATATTCAAAATTCTTAAAGGAGTTGAGCATAAATAAAAGGAAGCTTAAGAACAAGGAGAGAATAATTTTAGGTAAGAATGCATCAGCTGTGATAAATAGGAAATTATTAGAAAAATGCAAAGATCCAGGTATGTTTACACTTTCGTGTGTTATTGCTAATAGAAAAATTGAGCGTGCCATGCTAGATTTAGGTACATCTATTAATGTCATGCCATACTCAATTTGTTGAGCTTTAAATCCGAATTCTTTGCAAGAAACTAATGTGATTATCCAACTAGCTGATCGTTTGTATGTGCGTCCTATTGGAATTATTGAGGATGTTTTAGTCCAAGTTAATAGTTTGGTATTTCCGGTGGATTTTTACATCTTGAAAATGGATGGAGATAGTGTGGAAAATTCAGCTTCGGCTTTGTTAGGTAGGCCATTTATGACAACTAAGGCAAAAATCAATAAGCACGAGGGCACTCTTTCTGTAGAGTTTTGTTGGACCCCGAACCTTTGGTGACATCGCACTGATTTTGTCTGAATTGGAATAAGTGGTCTACATGAAAGTTGTAGAATGGAGTTTTTGCATGAGGATGAATTTCCAAAAAGGAAATTGTGTGGATTAAGTTGCTTTGTATAAGCTTGAATAACGAGAAAAGAATGAATAATGTGAATAAAGAAAGAAAAAAAATTTACCGGGTTTTCGGATTGGTTAGTTTATAAGTTTCCAACGTGGCGCTTTTCTCAAGTTTTTGTTTTATACGGATGTCGGACTGCGATGTTATTTTCGTTGTTTTCGCGTGCGTTTGATCGCATTTTCATTTCCGTTCGCTTCGCTTCTTTGTTTCCGCTTTCGCTTTCCGTCCGTTCGGATGCGATTACTTCCAATTCAATTTCGTTTGGTTTCGTTCTTTTGTTTGCTTCCGTCTTTGTTTTTGTTTCCGTTAACCTTATGTTTTCTGCTTTCGCTTCGGCCCACTTTCGAAATTTGAGTTCTTCCGTTTGTTTTCCAATTTGTGTTCGTATCTGAAAGCTCTTGTTTCATTTTCGGTTGGGGTCCAGTTTCGAGATCGGGTCCCAACAAGTTTGATGGAGAAATAGTAAAGTTCAATATTTCTTAAGCAATGAAGTACTTGAATGATTTTTAATCCACTTATCAATTATCATATGGATATTGTGGATTCATTTTTGCAAGATATGTTTAAAGAAGAGAGTGTTGCAGATAAGTTGGAGTATAAGGCTAAATCGGAAGTGAATGAGCAAATTTATGAAACTTATGAAGTTGTAGAATCATTGTCAACAATGCTAATCGATTTGGAAACTTTAAATGATGAACTTACTATAGCTCACAAGAAATTTTTACCTTTTGTTTTGCAAGCTTCGAGGATAGAATTAAAGGTGTTACCTGATCGCCTAAAGTACGTCTATTTAGGTGATGGAAAGTAATTACCCACAATCATTTCAAAAAGGTTGACTAAAGAGTAAGAGGAAGGGCTAGTATTACTACTTAAGGAGTATAAAACTGCAATTAAGTAGAAGTTGGAGAGGAAAAAGCCACATCGAGCATAACGACATTAAACAATTGCACATTTCGGAGGCAACCTAAAATATGATAGTTTTATTTTGTTTTGTTTTAGTCCTTTCTTTGATGCATTTGTTTATTTTTGAAACATAAATTTATTAGCTTAAAGGGAAAAGAGGGTCTTTAAATTCCAAACTACTAAATCTTATAAGGCGAGATCTCGCCTTATGGAATTTAGTGTTTTGGAATGAAGACCCTAAAATTTCATACTACTAAATCTCATAAGCCGAGATCTCGCCTTATGCGATTTAGTGTTCTAGATTGATACTCCAACATCCCATTTCTTAAAAACTTGTAAATATTTTTTATTATAAATGTTTTTCCTTTTATTTTATTATTTCTCTTTTTACTTTATTTTTTAAAAAAAAACCCACTACCCTAATTTCTTATTTCTTCTTTGCAGGAACATTCAAAGACATAATTAAATAGCAACCATCTTCTTCAACTCCACGCAGCGCCCTCCACCAGCCAAACCAGTGACACTCCAATCAGTCCTCGCCTCACATAGAACCCACGTCACATCTAGCCACTCAAGCAACAATGCAGCGTCTCCAATCCACACCAAGCAACTCCAAATCTTCAGCCTCACCTGTAGTAGCCGAACCACCCATGGACATCACACTGGCAGCAGTGACAATCTAATCACCAACACACCTTTATTGGCAGGAACTCCACCAAGGCCAAGCATAAGATGCCCAGCGCAGATCCCACACAGCACTAACCCAAGCACCAGTAGCCACGCACACTAGTCAACTCCCAACCATCCACATTCAGCCCACACAGACGCAACACACCAACTGTCCCCTTTAAACCCAGCAACCCTTCTCTCAACCCACATTCGCCACTCACTACAATACAACTCACACACCAGTACTGACCATCCACATTCGACCAACGCCCTACTATATTCTTTTCTTTTATTATTGTTACAAGTTTTCAATTACTTCTTTCTTTTCAATTTTTTATTAATTCCTTTTAGATGCCTTTCCTTTTAGTTCATTTTAATTATTATTAAGTTGTTTCTACTATTTTTTATGGTGATTTTTGTGTCTCTTATTTAGTGTAATGGGGCGTTCTAAGGCTATTACCAAGACCGCGGCAAAGGGAAAATCACCGGTAAATGCTACTTCACATCACTAATCTGATGCAGACTTTGAAATCAGTACCAAAAAGAAGCGTGTGCGGATAACGTTCAGATGCTCACAATTCAAGGGAGTCCTCTATTCTTTATTTTCTTTGATTATCTTTATTGAGTTGTGAGTATGTTATGTATACATTAAGGACAATATAGGTGTGGGGAAGTGAGTGTTTTCATTATGATGAACTTTACGATTTTGTTTGGACTCATGATATGTTGATTTATATATTAATTATTCCCTATGATAGCTTCATAATTTTTTTATTGTTGTTCATGAATAATTCTCAAATTAGGATACTTTTTTAGTTTAAGATCTAATATAAGAGAGAGAGACAAACATGATTAGCGTTTTCATTAAATTATTTCAAGTATCTCATTGATTTTGTTCAATGAAAAGTGTGCAAGATTTGATGTAATTTTTGACATCTACGTAAGCATTGAGCCTAAGAGCATTCATCACATATGTGATTGATAGGTGTGAAATGCATCATATTTTAGGGTATATTTTGATATGTGTGTAGTCATTTATTCGATTGTTTAGTGTGTGTTTAGGGTAGAATTGTGTTAGTTTGTGATTTATTTGTGTTTTTAAGTGTTTTATGGGTTAGAAAATTCCTTTGAGATTAAATATGATATTTTTGAGGTACCTTGATGTGTTTGACAGTGTTTCAGGGTAAATAGCGAAGATGAAGGAGTTTCGGAGCAAATTGGGACCAATTGCGTAGCCTACGATCGTGGCCCATATCGTGATGAAAAGGCCTAACATAGGACACGATTGTGGCCTGCGTCAAACAGATGTGCAACCACTTCCAAACTTCACGTTTCGAGAGATTTTTTAGAGAAAAATCCTAGTTCAACCCTAAATACAAAAGGACATAAATAGAACAACAAGAACAGAAAGAAAAGCTTTTGCATCAACCACTTTCAGAGAAACCCTAGAGAGAATAATCGAGAGATAGAGAAAAATAAGAAGGAAGGAGGAGAGAAGAAGAAGCCAACTCGACTTATTTCCCGGATTAGGAGTTTCCCGACATCGTTGCCTCTAGTCGTTTATTCAATTTCGTATTTCCTATTATTTTCAGTTTTATTATTTTATCGAATTGGAATAACAGTTGATGATATGATTTTTGGATGTTGATGTTGCTTCTAAACTCACCTTCGGGGTTTTATCTTTGATTTAATGAAACCTAATTCTTTATTTGTTATTTGGATTTATTGTGATTTAATTTCTACAATTGCATAATTTGGTGATAAATTGAGAGGGTAAATCGAATAAAAAATAATTAAATTAGGCTAACAAGAGTTAGGTGATTTAATAGAACGAGAATTAAATCAAATCAGTAAATTGTGCAAAGAGAGATCTTGCATAGGTTTCCAATAGTTTATTAGACAACTTCATATCTAATTAGGGTTTTGGATAGGTTGTTAATTGAGAAATTGCAACTTCCATAATCTAATTAGGTTTTATGAATTATAATGGTTATAACTTGAGAGAAAGTAATCAACCCTAGGATCATCTAGAACTAATAAAACAGTAATTCATAATCGATTAGGTTAGCGTTAAAGATAGGTAAAATTCCTTCTTTCAATTCGTAATTCCTTAGGTTGAGTCTTGAGTGTGTGTGCAATTACTAAATTGTTAATATTTTCATAATTGATTCTTGAATTGATTAAATTGATTGAATTGAATTATTGTTTTAGTTTTGTTATATTTTGAATTTCTGCGATTTATTTTAGGCTTAGATTTTAGGATTAGATTATCCCTCCTCGTGGAATCAACACCTTAGGTACTACGTGAATGACCCGGGCTTTACAGATTATAGATCAATTAATTAAAACTTACATACATCGAAAAAGCCCGATCAGTGCTCATACATATCTTTTTGTTGAGTGTTATCAAGCATAACTTGTTTATACCAGAATTTACTTTTGAATACGTGTTAAGACCACATTTTTAATAAATTTGTGTATAAAGATGATGAAAGCAGTTAGGATAATCATTTTTCACCTAAATAAGCCTACCTTACTTTTTATCCTTAGAAAACCAATTTGATCCTTAACCTTTCTTTTCTTGCATAATAACCTTGTTACAAGCCAAATTACCCTTTTTGTTGTTGATATCCTTAATAATTTTGAACCTTTAAATTGAAGGAATTATATTGAGGTTATTTGCATAGGAGTTTACCTATTTGCGTGAAAAGTTAATTAGATGATTCAAGTTGCACTGTTTTGATTTTTTATAGAATGGAGGAGAAGTATTAAAAAAAACTCCTATTTGATATTTTGTTTAGAAAAAGAAGGAAAAAAACAAAAAGAGAAAAAAGAAGAAAAAATAAAAAAGAAAAAGTGATTGGAAGAGATGGTAATTGAATAAAATGAGCTTTGGATTGATTTAAGTTAAAACTTGTGTAGATAAGTTTGTATGATTTCCTTTAATTTATTTAACCAAAGAGCTTCTTTTTGTCATACCTTACTTAAGCCACGTTACAACCTTGTAAAGTTCCTTTGATTTATACATTAATTTCATTTTGTTTAGTGGTGGAGATATGATTCTTTAGCAGGCTTATCGAAATAACTTGCTATGTTTTATGTTGAGAGCTTAATGAACCCTAAACACTTTGAGCGTATAGAGTGAAATCCTTGTGAGGGTGTCAAGTCTTGTTGATTAGATTTTGATAGAATTGATGAGATACTATGTTTCAACAATGTGTCCTATGAATGCTTATTCTGTTGATTGTTATTTTACTTTAACCCTTTAATGTGAGTTAGCTTTTGGATATTTCTGGATAACATGAAAGGGG
The DNA here is from genome assembly GCA_027563825.1 of Erythroxylum mucronatum. Taxonomy (NCBI): domain Eukaryota; kingdom Viridiplantae; phylum Streptophyta; class Magnoliopsida; order Malpighiales; family Erythroxylaceae; genus Erythroxylum; species Erythroxylum mucronatum. The sequence continues at coordinate 16,790,690 of JAOSBP010000006.1, forward strand.
ATGAGAGGTTGTTGTGAAAATGATTAATGTATTGAATTGATGTATGCTTGAGGATAAGCGTGAGTCCGGTGTGGGGAAATTTGATAAGATCTCATCTTGATGTATTATTTGATATTATCTCCTTTGTTTTGAATTTATTTTTATACTTAAATATTAAAATTAATGTTTGTTTTTTTAAGAGATGAAGAGTAGAGATTGCATCAAATTGGGACATTATTAGCGATAATTACAAAATTTTGGATGAAGTGGAAAGATTGATGAAATGGATAAAATTGATCACTTGAAGAGTTGGAGTTTGGTTGAAAGACTTCACCTTATCCTTATCATGTAGCAAATTTTGTTTTAGATATAAATCTTTACAAGTTAAAGTTAGATTAGGATTAGATTAGAAAACCCTATAAAGGGGCATTCCTCACAGTAGAAAAAAGTTTTTTTTCTTCTTTTTTTTGCAATTCTTTATCTTTCATCTATTTTTGTTATTGTAGCAAAAGTCATGTGTGGCTAAACTCAATTCTTCTTATTCAAGGGGATTCACAACTCTAGTTGTAACCTTGTAAGGTTTTGTGTTCCAAAGTTTTATTCACATTTTAATTTAAGTATTTCTTGTTTTGAGTTCTCATATTTCATGACTGATTGATCTTTGATTAATCTGACAATTTAATTTAATAATAATTATTCTATCACTATTTAGGAATTCAATTATCCATAATTGTCATAAAAGATTGGTACAAGTAGCAAATAGGCTATTTATGAATTTGTATATTTAACTTATGATAAACAAGAAAACCAAGTTGAATAATTATATCTATCCCGATTATTTAATTTAGGGTTTAGTCTTTTTCACGGAGCTTATTGTTATCATTTATTTGATATGGAATGTTATCACACACAGTCAATGGATGATAAGTTTTAGTTTGGATGTTGGGTTTAAAACAATTAATTTAGAAAATTTTGAGACTTATTACGACTATCCTAATATGTTTAAGATTAATTGCTTGAATCGTGAAAATATTCTTTTTATACCAATGACAATGTTACAATTAGAAAAGATCTTTCCCTTAAATGGAGTTTGATAATCTTATCTTTCTCATATTTAAATTCAATTGATTTAATTTGTTTTTGAATTAATTTTAGTTAATTAGTTATTTAATCACCCCCTCCCCCATTTACTTTTATTAATTGAAATTAAGAAGCTAGTATTTAGTTCTCTAGGGATTAGAAATGGTTCCATGACCATTACAAAAGTTTGCAAAATAAGAATTATTTTGGGGGCTTCAACAACCCGACCAAAATTTTGCACCGTTTCCATGTAGCATTCTTATCAATGGAGCCCTTACTAAGCAATTTAAAGGTTCAAATGGCATAAGACAAAGAGACCCTCTTTCTCCTTATCTTTTTATTATTACTATGGAAGTGCTGAGCAAGATTATTTGCTACAATATATCTGGATGTCCTGAATTCAAGTTCCATTATAAATGCAAGGTAATGTTTCTTTCTAATATTTGTTTTGTAGATGATCTATTTCTATTTTGTGGACCTCAACATGAGTCCATCTCCATATTACATCAATCCCTTTTGAGCTTTTGCAAGATTTTAGGCTTAAAAGTCAATCAATGCAAGAGTAGAATATACTTCTCCTCAAATATTACCAATACTGAGATACTTCAGTAGATCTTTAATATGAACATCTACGGTATGCCTTTCACTTACTTGAGTTCCTATTTTTGCAAAAATGCTTATCTCAAGATGGTAGAGTGTAGTTCATCATCTTTGTTTTGAGCAACCTCCATTCCGATTGAAGTTCTCATCTTTTACTTCCTAAAAGAATAAATAAGGAGATAGAAAAATGCATTAGAAATTTCCTTTGGATTGGAAAGGTTGGCAATCTTAGAGGTGCTAAAATCAAATGGAAGTAGCTACGTTAGACAAAGTAGTGTTGGACCAATGGTGGTTAACAAATTAAATCCCTTTATGTTTTGATAATAATAAAATATCTAGAATTAGTTAAGAAATTATTTCAGGTACTATTCAATGGAAGAATCGTGCAAATTAAGATAAACAAGTGCTTAATCATTGAAAAATCAAGAGAGGAGGTTCCTACTAAGGAAAATGGCTTAAAACAAGAGGATTATAGAAGATCTAGAGGCATATTACCGTTAGAGGC
>JAOSBP010000006.1:16854784-16867173 GCA_027563825.1 Erythroxylum mucronatum
CCTTTTTCGTCCTTAGGGTGTTGAAAACCATCTGTAAACAATTATAGAACAATTTCATTAATTTCGGATAATAATTTTAACACCTTAAAATTAATTACGCCCAAAATATGTGTAATTAAATTGACTTATCATATAGCTAAACAATATTATAAAAGAATAAGTGAGTTTTTTAAAATAGAACTAAAGTGAAATAAAGGTCAAACCAAAATATAAATTTTCAAGTATAAAATTTGATACATATGTATTTGTATCAATATACTTGTACTCCCTGAGTTGTGCACTACGAAAACCTAATAAGAGATGTGTATGCTCTACGCTTGGTCCTTATTAATAAGAATTGAACTTTTTTTTTCCTAAAAGACTTTAGTTCATAAGATGTACCCACACTTTTAAATGGTTCTGACTAATGAAAATTGAACTATTGTCTAATTCATAAAGTCCTGTCCATGCTCTATAATCGATATAGTTAATGAAAATCGAACTTTATCCAAAAATCTTCTGCTTATAAAAGTTACTCACACTTTGTTATTGGTTCTAATAAATGAGAATTGAAATTTTATATAGAAGATTTTTGTTCATAAGGTGTGTCCACTCTCTATGATTAGTTCTCTTATTTGAGAATTGAACTTTTCTCTAGAAGACTAATTCATAAAACGTAAGCACGCCTTATGATTAACTAATGAGAATACAACTTTGTTTAGAAGAATTTTACTTATAAGGTATGCCCACACTCTAGATTGGCTTTGATTAATAAAAGTTAAGCTTTCTTTTAAAAATACTTTTATTTATAATAAGTTCTCATGCTTTAGGAGTATTTCTATAGGAAGTAAGTTTCCTAATTGTGATGAGCATTTCTATTTTTAAATTTTCCTTATGAGGTATTATCATATTGTTAGATTTTGTTGGAATTCCTTTGAGAAACCAAAATTAATCATTTGAATTAATTATGCTCTAAACATAGTCAAACTTCTATTTAAGAATTCTCTAGCTCTTTCCTTTTTGTAAATACTTTCGCAAAGAAAAATATTTCACATAAAATTTGATAAAACTTTCTTTTTTCATTAATATTGAGGCTTTACAATATGTATATATTGCATTGTTTATTTTTGTAGTTGTGTACTTCATAGACCTTCTCAATTTATATTTTAATTTTATTATGCCTTGTCACTTCTTATGTCATTTTATCTTTCTAAGGTGCAATATATTTCCTTTTCTTTATAGGATTTGTATCATACGAATTAAAGAAGACTATTTCTAGGAATCTTGGAGTAACTAGATTATCATTTACCATTGCATGGTTATTTCTTGTTGCTCATTTAGGTAAGGTGAAGGCTATTAGTTTTTGATATCTTCTTTATTATCAAACTTCCAAAACATGCACTTTCGTTTTTTTAGCATTCACCACTAACTCATAACGACTTATTGTATGCATTTCATTTAATGAACTTGCTCATCCTGTATTGATTTGATGGATTTATAGTCTATTTACTCTAGCTGATTGAGTTGTACTTAATTTATTTATTCATTTTGATGTTTATGAGGCCAAACATACTTATTATCACTATTTTTTCTTTATTCGATGACTTGTTAACCTATCATTGATTTGACGTATGTCTACTAATTGATTCAATCACCAATAAATTGATTGTATTATCCATGTTGTATTATTTTGATGAACGTATACTTGATTTACTTTAGTTCAATGAGTTATGCACAATTTATTTCTTTGGATGTTGATTAAGCTATATGTCCTGCATATTATAATTTCTTCTTTAATTATCAACAAGATGATCATCTTATTCATGTTGCATTAATTTAATAAATACCTACTCAATTTATTTTGATTGATTGAGTCAAACATTGATATGTTTTGCTTCACACTTGAATTTGACACTAAAGAATATTATTCATGCTTTGACATTGTTAGAATCATCTTATGTGCTTTTGTATTGCCTGTTTTTAAAAAGGCTTCTTTTACATCTATTCTTTTTTCCTTTACCATTTTGTTCTACAGTATCTTTAAAAATGGTTCAGTTAGTAGAGAATTTTACCCTTTAAAGGCTTACACTTTTTTTTGATACTAATTTACATGATGAGTTAAAAGTATAAGTTCAACTTTAAGGGTTTAAGCTTGTCATTAGAGGTTTTGCCTCCAAGGATCCCAATTTGAAGAACAATTTGAATACTTAATAGTTGTTTACTAAAGATTCTAGTGAAAGTTCAGTCATAGTTGGCATACTGCTCACCAATTGACTTAGTTGTTCCTTATATCTCTACTTTATGATGTTGCAAATGAAAACTATCAACCCTTATTAGGTAAGGAAACATTAATTGGATCTCCATTTTTCTTTTTAGGAGAGACATTCTTCATTGCAGGTGATAGATTCATATTTTGTATGTTGGTAGGGGTATATGGAATTATATGATATTCTCTTATGTTTTATTCATTATTTTGTAGGTAAGTTTGAGGAGAAAACATAGATTTGAGCATAAATTTCTTTATAGTCATCTGATTGAGGTGATTTTAAAGTCATTTGAAAGCTAACTCAAAGAGTCACAACCTCATGAAAAGACCTAGAATAAAACCGCTACTAGAAATAAAGTAAAACTGGTGCCAATCTCATCATAGTTGCACACTAAAAGTTCCATAATAAGACTAGTGACAACTTGAATGAAACAGGTGCTAATACTTATAATAAATCATTACAAGAAACAAGTTCACTAGCTACTTTTTGTTTTTCTTAAGTTTTAGAATTCATAGCCAAAAGTATATATATCTTTATGATTTTTCTAAATCATAGCCTAATCAAGCAAACAATAAGATTACCCTAGAAAAAATATTTCACAGGATCTTTTAAAGGCTACTAGTTATGATTAATTTATTCTCTACATGTGTTTTTACAGTATAATGTTATTATTTTAGCTATTAATTATTTTTTATAGCCAAATGGATGAGCTACATTTTGCTGTTGGGCATCCCGCTCTCGCAAGACACGTGCTCGAAATCCTACGTGACATCTAGACACGCATCCTACAAGGGTGGCGTGTTCACATTAGTCAGTCACCAAAATCACAAATTGACTTCTTCAGAACAATTGTAGCTCTATGTCTCTAGTTTATTTTGAAATAAGAACCATATCATTTGGAGCTCTATATATTAAGAAATGATTAAACATCCAAAGTAAGTTCATAACTAAGTCATGCTCTTCCAACTGATTCCCTCACTTTCTTTCCAACAATATTTTTCAATTCAATACCAAAGACTACGAATTTTTATAGAGGGATATAGGAATGTGTTAAGAACCTATTGGTTTATGAATCACTTCATTTGGAGGTCAGATAACAAAGTTATGGCCAAAAGAACCAATCTTGTTTAGATTTGGAAAATCCTTCGGGTGGCAAAACATTGGTGAATTTACGAGGTGCGATAGCTACAAGGAGGCCACTCCTAGTGTGCAGTCGCACCTTTCCTTGTCACGATCGCACCCGAGGCTACTCCCAAGGTGTAGGGTTTTGGGTCCCGTTTCTAAAGCCTAACAATCGGTCCGAAAACGAAAAGCGACATACATAAACGGGTTTCCAATCTCTTTAACCCTCATCGAAAGTCCTCAATCTTATAACATATCAAGCCACAAAGGCTAGCCCATACAACAAAAATCACAACAATTACAATTGACTTCTTTAAAATGGTAGCTCTTGGTCTCTAGTTTATGTAGAACTAAGAACCACCTCAATTGGAGCTCTATAGCTCAAGATATGCTTAAAAATCTAAAATATGTTCATAGCCCAATTAAGCTCTCCAACCTGACCACTCACTTCTGTTCCATAAAACTTCTTTAATTTAACTCCAAAGGCTATAAATTTTTATGGAAATGTAGAAAAACATGTTAGGAATCTAACACCTCAAGAATCACCTCAATCGGAGGTCAGAAGAAGGAGTTATGGCCCAACGAATCCAACATGTTCATATCCTAATTCCTATTGAACATACGCGCAAACGCCATAACTCTCATTATAGATATTGGATTGACTTAGGTTTTGTACGGTTGGAACGTAGACATCTAGGGCTACAACTCTTATGAAGACCAAAATTTGAAATTCTATCGTTAAGAGGGTCAAAAAACACGGACCGTGTAACCTTCGGGTGAAATTGTGTCCCTGCGCCCAGAAAAACACTGCCGGTGTGAATTCACAAGGGCAGGCAGCGTAACCTTCGGGTGACATGAATTTTTCACCCTCCAAGACTCCTCCAAAGGTTCCTAAACCCATCCTAACATCCCCTTTCCTTATACTCTTCTCCAACACCACAAAACCACTACAAATCCATTAAACAACATCAAACATCATTGAATCTCAACTCTAAAGGATTCATCACACACATTCTTTTCTCAATTTCACTTCTTATGTAATGTCACTCCTTAAACATTCAATTACCAATCTGAGTGCATTAAACTCCCAAACCTCAACTCAAATGACTCATAACATACACCTACTCTCATCATTCTCTATAGCTATCATGTTCATACTTCCTATGCAGCATCATCACTTATAATGCTCATATCTCTCAATTCCGATACCCAAAATTTACATACTTTATAGCATTAGAAAGATAAGTGGATAAACTACAACTTTCATGAAGACAACTTTGGCTAATTCTGACCAGATCAATACAGTTTTTCCCTTGAGTTCAGAACACAATTTCCATACTTATGAACTTGCAAAATGCAATATCTATTCATATCAATTCAATTACTAAATACCTTTCGTTAAACTCTTGAATCCCACCTTAAGTGATTCATCCTATAAATCCTTTCCAATCTCTAACATCCTATTCTAAAACAAACAACAATTCACAATCTCAACAAAGAAGCATATGCATACACAAAATCCACTTCCATAATCATCATACTCAACCTTTAAAAGACATATTCATATATAAAAGGAAATCATAAATTTCCCGTTCTCATTAAATATTTGAACAACTTTATTTACATATCAATATACACATCACAAACTTAAAACAAATACAAATGGATGCTCAATGTTTGGCATGCTTAACAAGCTATACAGAAGTGTTCAAACTAGCTTAGTACAAAAGTTAGCTATCTCGGATTTGTCCAATTGCCTTGCAAGGATCGCTAATCTTCTCTTTCTGCAGCTGAGGATGGAAAATGATGGGTTAAGCTACACAGCTCAGTGGCTAATATATTTTTAGCCATTGGAAATGAGGCACACAATCAAACATACATATACTTCATATATTCATATACATTTAAATTTCATTGGGCTAGCAAATCAGTCATTCATAATTCAAATTCGCAACTCTTAGTTCAACATATCATCACTTAAAACATGTCAAGTGTAATTAATCATCAAAACATAACACTCAATCTTACATCATGACTTGACATATCAAAATGCAAATGTACACAAAAATGGCTCGAGGGTTCCGTGGAACAAAACAGAGAAACCAAAGTTTACACCATCAACGAAAGGAGTCCACTTTTCAGATCTCGTGGGCCACAAGCGGGCAACTGGAAGAAGGCTTTATGTCGACATGCGTGTGACTATGAAGCGGTTCCACTCTCGCCCAAACACAATCAAATATCATGCTCAAATCAATCAATCACAAGTTCATATTCTCATAATTTTTCTTCTTTCCATTTAATCAAAATGCCATAATACAAGGCACAACATAATCATGCTCATAATTCAATTTAAAATGTCATAACCTTTTTCAAGGTATAACATGGTCATAATTCATCATAATACAAAAAGCCATTCGTCTTTCATGGCATGACATGATAATGAATCATCATACATTTTTCATACAATCACAACAATTCAAATCCACGAAATCTAAGCATAAACATACAAATAGAGCATTTTCCCATCACATAACAACCATAAAGATATTACCCACCTTATAACTCTTGAAAATTCAAATTCAATGGTGCCCTTCCTCTTGCTCTTGAATAGGGTTTTCTTGATTTCCTAAAACAACCAATTTCTCCTTTTCAATTCCAATTCAATAAAACCCTAAAACTTCAAAAATCATAACCAATGAAATCAACAAAAATCAATCTCAAACCTAACCTACCCATAGTCCATCTAGGTTAGAAAAACCAAAACCTAGCTTAGAAACCCTAAAAATCAAATGGGTTTCCTTAAACCATCCTCTTTCTCCATTCATTCCCAACACAAAAACCCATCTTTCTATTTCCTTTTTCAAACCAAACAAGAACAAAATAGCATAGATCTTACCTTAACAAGATTTTCGTCTTCTTTTCTCCTTCCTCTCCTTCCTCTTCTTTCTCTACATTTTTCTCTCTTCTTTTCTTTATGTCACACTGCTTTCTTCTTCTTCTTTCTTATTCACGGCACCTCCTCTCTTCTTCTTCTTATTTCAAGACAACATTTTAGTTGTCTTTCCCATTTTACCTTTCATTTAATTGGTTCTTCCCATTTTACCCTCGTTTGGTCTTTAAAACTAACATCTTATACTTCTAAATTCTTAACTAATTATCATGGAACGATTGAACGAATTTGATAACACTTCCTTCTAGAGAAATGTTCCTCATTGTCTTAATTTTCTAATTACACAAAAATCATTCAATTTGGTTTGAAAATTTGAAAGTTGTATCCCAAACATTTCTGAACTATTCTTATACAGAAATAATATTTTGTGCTCGACTTCCATCAAAAAATTTAAACTCTTAGAGTCGAAATTAAAACTAAATTTCATCAGATAATTTGTATCCATATTTCTCTAGTTTAATCCAAATCAAGAATCGTCTCATTTCGATAACTAGAGAAAAAGTTTGGCTAAAACACTAAAGCATGCTCAATGAACATGTTCCGACGACATTATCCAACTTTTAACTTCCAACATTTCATATATAATAGTTCTAACTTTCAAGAAAAGTTTGGGGTCCAACAATTTTTAACCAGTAAAGTTTTTTATCATAAAATATTTTAGTGTGATTTGCTTGTTATTTGATAATATTATGGTATTTGTGGTACTTATTCTACGTTAAGTGTGTTTTTAGGTGATAATAGCCTTCATAGATTAAAAGAAGAAGATTTAAGGTGAAATCATGGCACAAAATGGAAAAATTAAAGCAACCTTGGACTTACATGGTCTTGTATATTGACCTTATAAGTCATTATGAACATGTGGAGCTTCAAAGATGATGTTTATACCATGTGTGAAGATACACATCCATGTATGTTGACATACATGATCATGTATATGCCTGTGTAAGCTTTTGTAACCATGAAAGTCAAGACTAAGAGTTTTTTTTAGCCTTATAGGTGACCTTGTATGTTTTACAAAAACCTAGTTTTTGCTATAAAAGGATATTATGAAGACAACAGCAAGATGAGGCGCATTCTAGAGTCAATGGAGACATCTAAAGAATAAAGAAAACACTAAAAAGAAGGGCTACCCATCACAAATAAGAAGATCAAAGTGGAAACATTAAGATCAACTTAAATCTTTCTAGATTTTCCAGATCAATTCTTCAAGATGATTTCATTATATTCTTTTTTTAATTACAATATCTTGTATGCCAATTCTAAATAGTTGTGTTTTAAACATACAACAATAAAACAAGTAGAAATCCCACTAAGGTGTAGGGCCTGAGGTGGTCTAGTAGTACGCAGTCTTACCCCCAACCAGTTGAGAGGTTGTTTCGAATATGTTTTGAACATTATTATAATTTTTAAATTTATATTAAGTTGTTATTATTGAATTATTTTATCTTTTACTTTGTTGGATACAATTTATTATTACTTTGTGATATTTGTTGAGCTCATACTTGATTTGAGTCAAGAGATTGAATCAAGAAATTTGTGTTAAGTTGCAAAATGAGAGTTGGTACCTTAATAGACTTATAATTATCAAGTTTGCAAGTAAAAACAGATCTTAATTATGAGTTAATTAGCCTTAGGATTACTTCAAATCCAATTAAGTAGTTAGGAGTAGTTTTGAGAAACTGAGAGATTACAACTCAACTGTTATTTATTCAATTAGGATTGCTTGATTAGATCTCAAGAGAGGCTAATCAAAACCTTTGGATATCTAGGATCAAGCACAGTTGAATTCAAAGGATGAAGGGAAGAAAAAACAAGGATAGAATAATCCTTAAATTTCCACCATTGAATACTTAAATTTTATTCTCATCTTTGATTTGTTCAGTTATCCAGTTTGTTAGTTTTCTTTAATTTTCAAACAATTTAATTTTTTGTTACCTTATAATTGTTAGGTGATTATATTCAATCCTCGTAGGAATAATATCTTTTATACTATAAGTTATGATTTGTATACTTGTAGTATAAAATTTCTATATATAAAACTATCAATAATCCCTCAAAAATCAAGCCAAAATACAATTAGAATCAAATAGTCATAGAATAGATTTTCACAAGTAAACATTGCAAATGATATTTTGATTAAACATCATAAATGATATTTTGATAGCTGTTTTAAAATCAAGTGTATGGAATTTAACACCCTTACATAAAAATGTCACTTAATGCACTTAAAATATTCAAGGTTACTAATAGTAGCACTCTTAAATCAATACATAAAGAGTCTTAATTATAGGCTTGCTGATATATCACATCTCCACCACTATAGAATAAACTATAGGAAAAAAATGAAAAGGTCCTCAAATTAAGGTTTAATGAGATTTAGTTAAGGTATGGAAAAGGATAGATTTTGGGTTAATCAACATTAAGGAAATTTCATAAACAAGACTATACAAAAATTTGATTCAATGTCACTCAATTCTTTAATAGAATACAAGTAAGGTGCAAAACAAATCTTAAATAACAAAAATATCTTCTCTTTCTCCTTCTCATAACTATAACAATTTAAAACCTACTTTTTTTTCTTTCTCGTTAATTTGTTTAATTTTTTCTTTTTTTAACTAAGCTTGTTTCAAGATATTTTTGAATTTATTTCCTATGAGCTTACAAGATGAATATACAAAACATTGGATAAATAGAAAATAAAAAGGTATAACCTTAAATATATAAGCTCACACCTTTCCTCATTCTTGATACTTCTTAATCTAATTAAGTTCTTATACAATTTGTTAAGTACAATCCTTCAAGGTGCAAAAATAAATATCAAGCTAATAATAAAATGTTTTATTAGCTTGAAACATGGTTATTATAATCCAAATAAAAGGCTAATGCTTAATATTTGTTACACCTAAGAGATTAAAAAAATATGTACGATAAAATCAAAGAAAAGGGCCCAACAAAGGTGTAATCTAGGTGTCTTTTTCATCTTAATGGCTCTAATATGAAGAAGTGGTCTTAACATACTTAAAAAAAACAAAGAAATTCTAAAATCATCCAACTAAATATGATATTTACACAACAAAGGAAAATATAATGATAATAAATGTCCATAAGCTCAAAACATCACAATTTAAGCTCACGTGTGAAAAATCCTAAACACTTTCATCCAAATTGATAGCCAAAACATTCATTCATTATGTAGTAAGTAAAAATCCATCTAATCATGCTTTCATCCTTTAATATTCTAGCTTAATTCAATGATTCTCATTAACTCTAAGTGCTTTAAGATAATATTGGTAAATATCTATATAAGAAGAATTAATAAATAAAAAATAAAATATGCTTGAATCACAATTAAATCCCTATCAAAATCACAATACCCTTTCCCTATGCTTAAAGAAGTACGTTGTCCCTATTGTACATAATGAAGCCTAGAAAAGAATTAAAAAATAATCAATATGAAGAAAAGGTAAAGGAAACTGGTATTTCCCCAATTTATAATCTAAAGTTTTGTATTCATAGTGTGAATTCCATCCACCATTATTCATCTTTGTAAAAATAAAAAATAAAGCATAAAATAATAGTCAAAAAATAAAAAAAAAACACGAACTAACTATATTTGTGAAAAATATGTGGTTTAATATATTAACAATAAATAAGAAAAAGAAAAAAATATTATTTAGTAGGGTCAATGCTTTGCTAGTTATTAAGAAAAATAAAATGAAATACATAAAAAATAAAAAACAAAGAAAAAAAGTGCCATATTAATTATTTTTAAGAATCCCAGACAATTTGAGTAACCATGTGGTCATTTGTCTATCTTTATTCTATCTTTATTCAAGGATTTGTCTTTTCATAGGGACTAGAGATACGAATATCGTTTCATACTAGCTGGAAAACGATACGGTATCCATATTGTCTGCACCGACCTCAAATACTGGTTGGTATCAGTTGTTTTTGTTCAATACCCGCTGGTGCCGACAATACCGGGACATATTAGCCAGTACCATGAACTTCTGAAAAATGGAGGACCATTTTGAAAAATTGAAAAATTTAACCGTAAATCCCCCCACCCCCGACTCTGCCTTCTTCTCACCTCTCACTTCTCACTTCTCACTTCTCAGACTCAGCTTCTCACTCTCACGCTCTCATCTCATCGCCTCCGCAGTCTCTGCTTTTCCCCTCCCCGACCTTGGCCTCTATCTCTCAATCTCCTCCTTCCCTCATCCTCCTCTGCTCCTCCCACTACACCGCACCGAAGGTCGCAGCTCGGGTTGATGTACATAGGAAGCCATCGAAGACGCCTCGACCTATAACCCAACTTGAAGACCCAAAGAGGCAACCTGAAAACCGAAGACCCGACGCGACCCATAGCAAGTGATTTGGTTTTGTGATTGTTTTTTTTTCTGATTTCAATTTTTCATGCTTAATTGCAATTTTTATTATGTTGGATTTGAATTGTTAATTGGATTTGTGGATGTTGGATGATGGATTTGGGAATTGATTAGATTGGAATTGTTTATTGCGTGTATCTGAAATTCTGAATTGGTTAGGTGTATTTGAATTGGTTGGAATTGGATATTGAATTGTTGAATGCTCAGTTGCTCTTGTTCATGGTATTGTTTTGTCATTTGTCATTTCTCATCTGAATATTGGAAATTGTTGTATATTAGTCACGGTGATGGGTGATGAGTGATGAGTGCTGACTAATGAATGAGTTTTTCTGTTTGGTGCTTGTTTATGGTTTGGTTTTGTTTTTGTCATTTGTGATCTAAAAATTGGAATTGGAATTCAGTCACGGTGATGACTAAAAAATAAGTTGTTTCACTTGTTTGGTTATAAAGAATAACTTTTGATGATTTAATACTATTAAAGAGGTTGAAATATTTTGAAGGTTATTATTTTGTATCTGATAATGTCAATCAAATTTAACTTTATTAACAATTTCTTCATATATAATAACCTACCCAAACTATCAATAGTTATGTCTAAGTTACAAGAGCTTTGGGATAAATTGTTACTAAGAGATCATATTTGGCCTAATGCCCAAGTTTTCACTATATAAATGAGTTTGAGTCCATCCATAGCCCTTTCTTCATCCATCTATAATGAGCCTTGACCCTTAAGACTATAATTAAAGAACTAATTATAAAAAAGACCTGACTTAACACCCTTTAGATGAAGAGATCTATTCCATCTATTGAGGTTGTTTTTGCAACTAAGACCTCTTATTATCAGACTTCTACTTATTAAATTTTAACTAAAAAGAAAGTATTTTACAACAACTATAAAAAGAGTGATCATTACATCTCTAAATGTAATCTAAACAAGGTAAATCTTTTAAGTTCTATCAGTCTACTGCCAATTAGTTCATGTAATAAGTGATATATCTGAAGTGAATCACACGTTAAACAACACTTAATAATGATATATAGATGCACAAGAAGGGGAGTTGAATTGTGTATCCTTTTCGTTAATCCCCTTAAAAAAATCGTTCAATAAAAGAAACTTGTTCTTTTTACAAAAACTGCTAAATATCAAAGTTATAGAGAGTTTTAGAAAACTTGTTTAAAACAAAAAAACTCTAAAATTGAAAGATAAGAGAGATTGAGGGTTGAGAGATTTTGACACAGCAATTTTTATACTGGTTTACCTCAAACTATGGGCTCCAGTCCTCAGATGTCTTTCTGAGATTTCACTATCTCTCAAACACTTTACAAGTATTCTTTGTTTTTGAGCCTCTTCAGGTCTCTTACAGTCAGTATTCTTTTACACTTAGCCTCTTCAGGCTATCTGCACTACTTTCAACTAAAAGGTTTTTCGAGCTTTGTTACAGAAAAAATAACTCTAGATTTTTTGGCACAAAAGTTTCTCTCGAGAATTACTAAGCTTGTGAACTTTAGTAACTTGTCTAACTCTTGCAATCTTCGACTCCGACATGTATTTATAATCTTCGTCTCCAACTGCTGACTCACGGCTTATCGTTCGATTAGTTTAATCGATCCTTGGAAACCGGTCAAATAAAATTTGTACCAAGGATTGCAATACAGGATGCAACCTCGGGTCGACTCTCAAGG
>JAOSBP010000006.1:16881293-16894560 GCA_027563825.1 Erythroxylum mucronatum
ACGAATTAAGAGTCAAAAAGTACATTAAAAACCATGAAAGTGTAGCCAATTTATATGATAAACTTTGGTTCAATCAATGCTCCAAACTAAGTTTTTCTTTCTTTCCTTTTTGTTTTTTTCATCAAACTTAATGTGTAAACTAAATTCTTATATGTTTATTGCATTCATGAAGTTCTAATTTCTAGATTAGGGTTTATTATGAATTTATTTTGTGAACTTGACTATTATTAACTCAATACAAAATTCAAGTGTTGTGATAATTGTGCATTTCATTCTTTAACAATAAATCGAGAGTGTGAGATAAAAGTAATCTGATTAAATTGTGTGATAAGAGTTGGTAGTTTAATAAGTCACACAATTATCAAATCAACTATCATTTGAAGAGAGATCTTGTGTGAAAACTTGATTATCCAATAGATAACGTCTGATTTTGTTGAAAATGTTATGAAAGTTTTGTGAATCGAGAGGCTGCAAAATCTAGAATTTTCATATTCAATTAGGGTTAATTGATTAGGTCTTGAGAGAGACTATTCAGTCCTGTAGGAAATCTAGGATCAACACATAATTGGTTCAATAATAGTTAAGGGAGCAGAATAATGAAAGAATAATTCCTAAGCATTCATCATTGATCAACCTTACATTAAATTGGCAACTCAGTTATTATTTTTTATTTGCTTGATTTTATTTAATTGCTTTAATTTTGGTTATAATCTTCACTCATATCATATTTTATTAGCTTAGACAAATTTAGGTTCCATTTGTTTTAGCTAATTCCTCGTGGGATCGATACCTTTCAATATTACCAGTTACGATTTGTATACTTATAGGTATTGGGAGTTTTATTATATATATAATTTTCTCAACACCTCCTATTCAAGTATTCCATTCTCCTTATTGAGATCTTTTAGTCTTTCTTTTACTGTCTTCAGCTTTATGCTTAACCTATATCCTTTGGTTCCTGCAATCTCTAAGCTCATTCCCTCTTTTAGAATACTCCCGAACTTTGGGTTGTCCATCAAGTGGTTAAAAACACTAAAAGGTGTATTCCTTTTCTTGTCTAAAATGGTTAAATCCACTTAATAGCAGTGTGGTTTAACGTATTATATCCCTCAAATCTTGCAATACTTATGGGGAATTAAGCTAGCCAATTGCCATTAACCATGCATCTATCGAGTTTCTTCAGTAAAAACCATCCTTTACTCTGCTTATTGTTCCAAGTATACATATTTCTATAGTATTTAAAATCTGTCAACCCAATGAGCTTTGCTAGATCTTGTAACTCCTTACAGTTTTGCTTTGCTCAATTTTTTCCACCTCAAGTCTCATTTGTATAAGGAGTGCAATTGAAATCCCCTATTACTGATTAGAGGGAAGTGATTGTATTACTAATCCTCACCAATTCCTCCCATAGGGATTGTCTCTAGAACATAGAGTTTGTTGTATATACTATTGTAACAATGATGTTTTTGCTAGAGTCTTTAAGCATCATATCACAATTTATCATTTGGTCTATACTAAACCCGTTTACCATCTCCATCTTCTGAGTATTAACACCTACTATAACTCTCACTCTTACATGCTTGTCATGGTTAGGAATCTCCTTCCAGTTTTCCCCTAGAAACCATAAACAATAAACCTTTTTGTTTGAGATCAACTCCCTAACTGATAATTGTTTATTTAGGGTGTTAAGCCCACTAACATTACAAACTACCATCTTTATAACTATTACTTTTTACTTGAATTCTTCCTCCTTAATTTCTTATTTGCTCTAGAGACATTTCCAATAAGTTGCTTGGTTCCTAAAGTCTCTCCTTTCTCTATTGAAAAGGTCTTGTCTGCTGCATTCTAATCTTTCTCTAACATTTTTTCCACTTGTTTAATCCTAGAGGTCCCTCTTTGTTCTACTAATGGAGTACTATCATCTTCATTTTGATCCTCCTCTATTACATTCATCACTTGCTCTATTTTATCTAAAGTTTTGAGCTCATTATTGTCTTATTCCTGACTGGTATTGTTTGTTTCCCCTTCCTCTACATTTACTCTTCCCATCTGCTCAACTTCCTCTCTTCTATCCTTATTCCCCTCTTGATTCTCTTTTCCCTTTAAAACTCTTTTCTTCTCCTTAATCTTTGGTTACTACATGTATGAAATTCTTACAAGATGTTCCTCTATGTCCCCATTCTCCTTTAACTTTATAATCCTCAAACAATCTAGAAGTTTTCTTGGAAATATCCACATTAATCCATACTCTAGCAAATCCTATTCTTCTCATCATTGCAGTGTTTTCATCCATTCCAAAGGGTTTTCTTATTTTGCTAGCCATATAGCTAATCCCTTTCGCAGACCAATATTCCAAAGGGACTTTATGAAAATTAATCCACAATAGGATTGTTTCCAGTTTGTTTTTGTCTAGAGTTACCCCTAGATGTCATTTCTTCAGCAGAATTGGATGTCTTATGACATGCCACAGTTCTACTTCTAATACTCTTTGAGCACTCTCATTCATGTTAAACTTGAATACAAAAAGCTCATCTTCATTCACCATTGTGGTTACCAAACCCATACCTCTCCAAGCAGAGTTAGCCCATTTGTTAAAAACAAGAAATTCTAGACTTTTCTTAAGGAAAATACCTACCAAAAATGAGCTATATTTTCTAACTCCAATTTGGAGCACCTCCAGAGGGGCTTAATGGTTCATTGCTTGCTTATTCCATAAACCTTAACTTTCCCAAAGTTCTAGAGTCGCCAACAATAGAGCTCCAAGTAGTTCTCCTCTTCGTAAGTTCCTTCAAAGTGTTAAAATTTTGTATATATGTGGGGTTTTAAAGGGGGTGTGGGCTTGCAATTGGTATGGTTCCTGTGGAAGTTTGTATTTCTTTTTTAGGGTTGGTTGGTGTCATTATTGGTAAGGTTACTGTTTCATGAAGGCAGATGGTTATCAGGTAGGAGGTGGTATCTATTGCGAGGGTTGGGGGGTCAAGGCTATCAGAAGGGTGTTGCTTCAAGGGTAAGACTGTCAGAAGGTTGTTTTCAGGTTAGAGGAGGGAGGCTCTCATCAGAAGGTTAATGCATTAGGATATAAATATTTCCATTCTCAACATTGTTTGTTACTCTTGTCTTTAGATTTTGAACTATGATCTCTTTACCCTTATTTTTCTATGCTTCCTTCTTCCTTCCTTCTCTCTTTTTTTTGTGTTCTTTAAAATTCCCTAAAATTAGACAATACGAGGTAGATATACGCCCATGTTGTCAACCATATTGCATTAGATTTTTTTAACATCACATGTCAACTGGCTATAAACCCCACTTTTCTTTTTCTCTCATATTCCTTCCTTTTTGGTGTTGCTTACCTAGTATTCTTCGGTGACAAACCCATCCATCCAACCTATTTTCCTTGAAGTTTCTACAGATTGTGGTAAGTTTTATACATTAACCATTATATTTTTGAGTTGTGAATCAATTTTGAGAGAAATAGTTGCAGTATTCAATTATATGGGCTTTGTGGAGTATATTGGGATTGCATGTTGAATATGAATTTTATAAGGGATAATGAAGTTGTTTTCGATGATTTCATGGTAAAATTAGACATCTTAAGGTTGTTAAATACGAATACATGTATTATAGAAAGAGAGCAATAAAAGAGTGTTTCATGGAACAAATCATGTTATCCAGGGGTTTGTTAAAAATACACTCTGATGGATTAGAGACCATATTTTGTCTAACAACATTTACAAGTAACGATCTTGCATCTAACTGAGAGGGTGAGCCTTAAAGCAGCTAGTAAAGTTGCTTCTTTATAACATAAGATCACATATTCAAGTCACAAAAACCTTTTTGTGAAAAAGAAAAAGGAATACTGCGTACATCATGACCCTTCCCAGACTTCTACAAAGCGGGGAGTCTTGTGCACTGAGTACTTGACTTTGATCCTACATCTAATTAGCAAGTTTTTCACACCCATTAGGATGCCAACTTTGATTTATTTTGTAATCTATTGTCTAGACATATAGCATCTTTAGAGTATGATGCAGGTTCTGGTCACAAATATAATGGTGGTGGATTCTTTCTCAAACCTAATTTTGAACATGTAAAGAGTTAGTTGCTTGCTTCTTTTGTTGCAGTTTAAGAACGTAACTTGGCTCTCCCTATTTTGTAATTTGGCTAACTTAGGAGAGTTTTATTAATTCATCACCTTTAACTTAAAAAAGGTAAGGTTGCGTATTACTGGACCTTCCCAGACTCTACATCTTAGTGGAATTTCTACTAGGTGTTGTTGTTATTGTACCTTTAACATAAAAAAGAAGAATATTTCGAAATCTATCTAAAAGGGAATATTGGATGAATTTGTTGAATATTTTTGACATTTCCAATAAAGTTGAAGAACATTTAATTGCAATTTTGGTTTTTCAATAGCTTATCATTTAAGTTATGTAAATTTGATCCAGATAAAGAAAATAAAATGGCCCAATAAATGATCTAAGTCAATGAATCAAAGTACAAGAGGAAAATGGATCCCAATTAGTGTAATCGGGCCTGTGATAGGGAAGCTCAATATGGATGCTATATAAAAAGGTTAAGGTCCCTTATAGTTGCTCATATCATTCGTGAACGTAAAGTTACTCTGACCCATTCAGAGGTTCGCGTTGCACGCACCAGTCGATAAGTGTGCGTGGGTGTGCATTTGACGCATACATACAAGTCCACACACCTCTTCGTTCCATGCCAATACTGACATCAGCGTTACAATGAATGCTAAAGTCAGTGCTATAATAACTAAAATAAAAACAAAAAAGTCAAAGTTCCTATAAAGGTGCCCTTAGGGTGTTCTGGGTCAGTTTCTAGGTCTGAGAAATTCATAGAGTGAGTTTTTCCATTTTTATGGATTAATTACATTAGTAATTTCACTCCACAAAAAGGAATTAAGACATTCTAAATTCGTTTTTGAGTGAATTTTCATGCAACAAACTTGTTGTAAGGGAGATACATGAGGTTCTCGTGTCTCGGATGGTCGATTCAGTGTTTGATCATGCACAGTAGTTGCTCTAATGAGATTTTTCACTACGAAAGTCTCAAATAAAGTTTTCAGAGAATGTCTTCAGCACGAGTGTATGACAATGAGACTGTGTATTTGGGTTTTGCATTTATTGATCTTACATTGTCACATATCATATGCCCATAAAGAATGTGAAGATAACATAAAGATGTATCCCTTGTGTTTATGGACCTTTTAGATGCTGATGAGATTGCAGTCACCATAATGGCTTTTCAAGTCAGTATTTTAAATTGTTTTGCTTGCATGATGGGGGATTTCTCTTATCTCATGTTTGGTTATTCTGCACACAGGTGTTGACCTTACATAGGATATTGAGATGTGCATAAAGACATTATATGGAGGAAAGTTATTGCTTATTGATCTATTCACCCACATATGGTAGTGTTATGAGAGTTGATGGTGTGTACTCTAATCGCTTTTATATGGAGGTCTAGTTACATATATTATGTATTCAACGCACAGATGTTTCATAATATGTGAGGCTAAATTCTCGGTACAGATATTATTTAATGGTTTTGAGTATTGTTATTATCCTACATTTATGTTGATCTTGGCACTGTTATTTTGCAGTCACCTTTTTTGTCAACAATATTAGTGTCACCATTGAAATCTTAACCAGTTTCAATACGAAGAAGTGGATAGAGGATGTATTGAATGCTATGCAGATGGCTGAAATTAATATGGTCATATATACAGATAGGTCATCTCTACCTAGATCTATAAGCTCGAGAGCTTATAAAGCAATTTATGCTGCCTGGGATCTGTCTAACAGATTATGTTGCATAACCAATAAGAAATCCATTCCTGACTATTTGCTTAGTGGACTTTTGGACACAGACATAGCGATGAAGTTTTTTAGTAATATCTCCCAAAGGTATATGGTCTCACCTAATGTTGAGATAAGTGCCTTGATGAAAGAATTATTCTCCATGAGGTATATGGGAGAAATGGTAGTGAGGGAAACATATCAAGAATGATCCATCTTCACAGTAGACTAAAGATACTGAATACTCCTCTTCTTGATGTCTTTATAGTTTACCAGACTTTGAGTACACTCCCTCTAGAGTTTAGTAAGTTACTGATGGCATATTATGTGTTGGATGAGGAATGGGACTTTAATGCTTTGATTTCCCATTGCCTTGCTGAGGAGGAGAAACTTAAGATTACTACTCCTATAACACTCAAAGTAACTAAAGGGAAGGCAAAGGTGAAGCGCACTAAGATCAAAGATAGATAGTCTAAATATTCTCTACATGCTAATGCTAGTCAATCCAGTGTCGGTAAAGGTCCTGTAGACATAAAGAAGCTAGCAGTATGAGGCCTAGAATGAAAGATAGAAACCATCAGGGGTTCATATCTAGGAAATAGCCAAATAAAATAAAGAGAAGGAGAAACTGATGGTTGACAGTGATGAAGAAGCAGATGTAATATCTATAATGGATGTATGTACCGAACCTTACTGCAAGGTTCATTTTGATTTTACACGACACATTTTATATGTGATCTTTGTATCAATTTAGGACAAAGAAAGTTAACGTTTTGTAACTAATGCTTTTGTTATACATTTTTTGTTTAATGCAAAACATAATGGTACAACTTTCTTGTCATATGGTTAATATAGAATGTGTCTTACCCCAAATTAGATATATGCTTCTTCCTATCTTGCCAAACAAGTCTAGAAAGACGGCCCTAATAAAGGATAAGTCATACATGTTGCAGAATAAAGGTTAAGCCACGTTTCTAGAGCTAAGGTTGAGAGATTGATTAAAGAAAGCATTCTCTCAATTCTAGATTATGATGATTTGGAAACATATGTTGACTGTTGCAAGGATAAGTTGACTAAATTAAGAAAAAAGGGTCAACTCATGTTTTCAACTTGTTGGGTCTGATACATACTGATATAAGTAGATCCCATACAATTGCATTGTGCAATTCTAAATGTATTTTGACATTTGTTAATGATTATTCCCATTGTAGTTTATGTGCTCTTGCTTAAATATTGAAGGTTGAGAACCGATTGGGAAATTTCATCATGATAGTTAGATCTGATAGTGAACGAGAATATCATTGCAAACATGGTATTTCAGGACATGAAAAGGTCTGTTGGCCAGATATATGAAATCGGTTGGAATAGTGACTTCGTTCACTATGTCAGGTAGTCCTAAGCAAAATGATGTGTTGTTGAAAGGCATAACTGCACCCTAAAAGACATTAAGAAATCAATGTAGAACATGAGTAATCTACCTGATTATCTAGAAGGGTGGAAATCTAACCTTACATACATTTTTGTATAGGCTGCTTTGCTGAGATAGTATAATCCTTATGAAAGAAAATTGCATGTTCATTCCACTCATTATTATTTATTCAAGTATTCCGACCACTCTAAATGCTATATATTTTGCTGTAGAGAAAGAAATGACCAAAATAGTGGAATCACAAACAATTAAGTTTTTGGAATACGATGTCTATAATGATGGTGGGCCCTCTGACCCTTCAGAAGATAGCAGGGCGGATACTACAGGTATTACGTATCTGCCACTCATACAGTTATATCTAGTGGATCTAGGTCTTAGTACCGTACCTGCAGGAACAGGAATCCATACCTGTACACATAGAGGTTCCTAGGGCTACAAGATCTAATGTAGTCATATAGATCCACTAGAGTAGGGTGAGCTGCTATCCCATATGATTACATAGTCTATTTAGTGAACATGACTATGATATTAGACATGTTGCAGATCTAGTTACTTTTGCAGAAGTTGTTTATGGACCTAATATGGATTTGTGGTGGAATACGATGACTGATGAGATGCAAGCCATAAAGCATAATAAGGTCTAGGAGATAGTTGATTTGCAGCGGAACTGCAAATCCATCAGTTGAAAATGAGTTTTAAGACTTAAAGGATTTCAGGATAAAGTTTAGTAGTTTATAGGCTCACTCAGTTGCCAGAGGGCTCACTCAAGGAGCAAGGTGTGACTTTATGTTACCTTCTCTCCGGTATCCTTGAAGGATACATTTTGAGTGATTATGGCAATGGAAGCTCATGATGATATAGAGTTACATTAGATGGCTGTCAAAACCGCTCTCCTGAATAAACACCTTTATAAAAAGAGATCTATATGGTGCAACCTGAAGGATTCCAAGATCCAGATGGAATTGATATGGTTTTACGTTACGCAAATCAATATATGGTTTACATCAAACCTCCCGAAAGTGGTACCTTAGATTTAATGAGGTTTTGATCTCTTTGGATTTATAGAAAATAAAGTTAAAAGATGCTTGTATCACAAGGTCAGGGGGAGTAAAATTATCTTCCTATTATTGCATGTGGATGATATATTGCTCACATTAAATAACTTGACCATATTGCATGAGGTTAAGAAACTTTTGGCCATGTATTTCAACATGAAGGATCTTAGTGAAGCATCTTTTGTCCTAGGTATGCAGATTTAACGGGACAGATCTCAACACTCATTAGGCCTCTCACAAAGTGCATATAAAGTATATGCTACAAAGATTTAATGCAGTTGACTGTAAACTTGTCATAAAACCTATATCTCATAGTGAGAGATTATCTTTGGCATAGTATCCAAAGAATGAAGTAAGGAAAGAGACTATGAAGAATGCTCTTGAAACTGGTATCGTTTATAGCCTGAAATATGCTCGAGTAAGTACTATGCAAGACATTGTATTCACTGTTAGACTGTTTGGTCAATATCTGGTTAACCCAAGTATAGACCATTGGGATACAGTCAAGCGAGTGTTGAAATACTTAAAGGGAACTAAGGATTATATGTTGACATATAGAAAAGTCAACATTCTAAATCTCGTAGGGAATCCAGATTCAAATTTTAGCTATGTATCTGGATGATTAAAAGTCCACTTAAGGTATATTTTTATGTTTACAAATGATACAATGTCTTGGTAGAGTGTCAAGTAGACACGAGTAATTTCCTCGACCATGCACGAAAAGTGCATGCTATGAGGCTGCTTCATAGGTGATTTGGCTCAGAAACTTGATTTCTGAGTTATCTATAGTTGATTTAGAGGCTAGACCCATTTGATTGAATTGTGATAATCTTGCTGCTATGTTTTTTATTAACAACAAAGAATATCACAGGGTTTTAGCATTTAGGGGTTAAATATTTGACCAAAAAATGTTGAAATAGAAAAGGTGACATTAAGGTGGAGCATTTGAGAATTGAGGAAATATTAGCTGATCCTTTAACTAAAGACTTCGCCCACCTGTGTTTGGAAGACAAGTATACAATACGAGTATTTTAAAGTTCTTAGACACTATTAGTTAGGGGATCATTATGTTTTCTCCATGTATATTTGTATATTTTTACATTTTGATATCAAACATAGTCATAATACATGTGAAAGTTTTAAGATTTGTATCGATCTTAAGCATTTTAAAAGTCCTTGAGCATATATACAAAATGACTTTAAGCCTACGTCATTTATGTTAAGTCAAGAAGACTTCACTTCTTCTATTGATTTTTATAAAAGTCAAATAATAATAATAATAATAACATAATTGTGTGAACTGTTTTGATGAATCTGTTAAGTGCGCAAATAAATGTAAGTGGCACAAATCATCAAATCAAGACGATACTTAAGCAAAAGCTAAATAAGAAAAAGCGTCTAAGATGGATCAGATAAAGTGATGAAGTCTAAGATACCAGACAAAGCATACGAATCTATGCAAGATGATGTAATTGAAGAATGTACTAAAACGTCAGTTAGTTGGAGTTAGTTACAGGACTTAACTAATAACAGACTTTTTAAGACTCTACAAGTAGATTTCTCAAAGAAGACCGTTGGAGATTTAGGTTATAAATATTAGTTATAGTCGTAAACTTAAAAAAAGGTGGAGAATTCTGAATGTACAAAACATACTTGGAGAAATTCTGTGCTCAAGTGCTCATGCTGTGAAAAATATTCTAAGAGAAAAGAAAGAAAGAAAGAGAGCAAATTCATCTGTAACATGAAGCTTAAACAATATCTTTTCGAGTGAAAGAAAGGCTAGAGCCTAAAGAGGCTAAGGAAGCAGATAATGAATACTTTGTGAAAAAGACCTGAAGAGGCTCTACAAGTGTAGAAATAATACTCGTAACGTTGAAGGAGATAGTGAAATCTTAAACGAACTCTGAGGACTGGATGTAACCCAAGGTTAAGGGTGAACCAGTATAAATCGTGGTGTCATATTCTCTAACTCTTAGCTCTTTAATTTTCTTGTTGTTAGAAGAATGGATACTAATTTTCGTTGTTGCATTACTCATCAAATTGAGTGCTTTGTTTTGTAATTGTCAGAATTCATCAAGAAAATCAAGAAGATTTTAAAGATTAATATCTTAAACGATTTAACACAATTCAACCCCCCCCCCCCTTCTTGTGTATTTTACATATTATACGTGATTTCTATATTAACAAGTGATTTACTTTAGTTGGTATCAGAGCAAGTTTCTAAAAAACACTGTTACAAAGTGAGAACAAAGATCCATGGCTGAATCACATGTTTTTATAGCAGAAGGTGTCTCAGTCTCAAGACCTCTTGCATTCATTGGTAAAGACTATCATTATTGGAAGGACAGGATACGACTCTTCATAGAATCCACACATATTGATCTTTGGGATATCATTGAAAACGATCCATATATGCCAACTGACAACGAAGGGAAAAGCATCTCTCGTGACCAATGGTCGGTTGATCAGAAAGTTCGCTTTCAATTAAACTCAAAGGCCAACTTCTTTTTAAGTTATGCTATAAGCAGAAGTGAATATGATAAGGTTCATGGATGCGAATCTGCAAAAGAAATGTGAGACATTGCACATGAAGGCACAAACCAGGTGAAAGAATCCAAGATTGGTCTTCTTGTTCATCAATATGAGCTGTTCAAGATGAAAGATGATGAGACTATTGATCAGATGTTTAGACGATTCCAAACAATTATTAATGGAATCAAAGTTTTGGAGAGAATCTACAATAGTCAAGATCATGTCAGAAAGATTCTCAGAAGTCTTCCAAAAAGATGGAAACCCAAAGTAACAGCAATATAAGAGGCCAAGGATTTAAGCAAGTCGAAGCTAGATGAATTGCTTGGTTTATTGAAAATCCATGAAGTAGAGTTTGATGCAGAAGATAAACCCAGAAAGGATAAATCTATTGCATTGAAGGTTGGTCAGAAGAATCAGAAGATGAAGTAAAATAGAAGCACATCTTTGAAAGCATTAAAGATTGAAGAAATCAAGAATGATGATGCTAGTGAATCTGATCAAGATTCAATTGAAGATGAAGATGAGTTATCCTTCATTTCAAGAAAGATTAGAAGGATGTCGAAAAAGAAATCAAGAGGAAATAAAGACCTCTCTTTCAAAAAGAATAGCAAAGACGATTCGAAGAATGAGAAAAGTTCTATCGCCTGCTATGAGTGTAATAAACAAGGACATTACAAGTCTAATTATCTGTTGCTCAAAAGAAAACAAAAGAAAAGTCAAGAAAACAAAAAGAGCATGATGATAATATGGGAAGATCTAGATTCTTCTGAATCTGAATCCGACTCAAAAATATCAAAACAAGCAAATATATGCTTGGTAGCTGAAAGGGAAAGCAATGATAAGGTAATTTCTTACTTTGATGATCTTGAGGATGCTTATTTAGAATTGTTAGAATATTCACATATTATCTTAAAACAATATAGGTTATTGAAAACGAAATTTGTTGAAAATTTAAAAAACACAATACTCTTAGAAGAAGAAAGTGTCTACCTTAAGAAACAAGTAGATGATATGAAAAAAAAAGTAACTATAGATAGATTTGAGAAAATTAATCAACTAAAACAAAGGATTAATAGTCTTTCAGCAGATTTATCGAAATTTACAAAAAGTACAAAAAGGATGAATGACATGATTGGAAGTTATAGACATCCAAATGGTAAAAGCGGTTTAGGCTTTAATGATAGAAATACTATTCATAATATTAATGTTCTTCATAATAGGAATTTTGTTCCTAATAGAAAGAAAAAGAAACAATATTCTTATTATTATTCAAAGAAAAATTATAAGACTAACCCTAAAGGACCTAAGAAAATATGAGCACCTAAGAAGGATATAATATATACTGCAGATCTCCTTACTTGGAAGAAGCAACCACCACTAATGGTATTTGGATAGTGGCTGCTCGCGACATATGACGAGCAGAAAGTCTATGTTCATAGACCTCCAACATAAGCAAGGAGGATCAGTAACTTTTGGAGACAAGCAGCAGGGCAAAATAGTTGGGATCAGCAAAATTGGTAAAGATTCCTTTTAGTCTATTGATAATGTTCTGCTAGTTGATGGCTTAAAGCATAATCGAATCAGTATAAGTCAATTATATGATTCTGGTTATGAAGCATCATTTAATCAAAATTCTTGTATAGTCAAAAATAAGGACAGTTCTATTTCCTTTTCTGCCAAGAGATGAAATAACCTCTACAAAATTAACTTAGACGATTTGGAAAGTCAAAATATTTCGTGCCTTATATCAAAAGATGATGAAAAACTAATTTGGGACAAAAAGCTAGGTCATGTTAGCTTTAAACATATTTCCAAGTTAGTTAGACATGATTTGATAAGAGGTTTACCAAAGATAAGTTTTAACAAAGATTTCTTTTGTGAGAAGTTGTCAAAAAGGAAAACAAGTTAAAACATCTTTTTCGTCTAAGAATATTGTAACTTCATCTAGACCTCTAGAGCTGTTACATATAGATCTGTTTGGTCCAACCAGAACACCAAGTCTAGGTGGAAAGAAGTATGGTCTCGTAATTGTTGATGACTTTACTAGATTTTGTTGGATATTATTTTTATCATATAAAGATGAATCTCCGAAATGCTTTAAAGTTTTATCCAAAAGGTTACAAAATGAAAAAAGGAATTTCTATTGCTGGAATTAGGAGTGATCATAGTGTAGAATTTGAAAATGAAAAATTCAAAATGTTTTGTGAAGAGAATTTTCCATAATTTATTTACTCCTAGAACTCCTCAACAAAATGGAGTTGTAGAGAGAAAAAACAGGACGATTCAGGAAATGACAAGGACAATGCTATGTGAAATGAATCTTTCTAAGTACTTCTGGGTAGAAGCTGTAAATATAGCTTGTTATATTCAAAATAGAGTATTTTTGCGACCTATTTTAAATAAAACTCCATATGAATTATGGAAGGGAAGAA
>JAOSBP010000006.1:16894660-16911758 GCA_027563825.1 Erythroxylum mucronatum
TACCCACTAAATATCATTTGCGAAATTAGAATTGTGGATTAATTAATAACTTCAAATATATAACTAAAGTATTACGACATGTGACAAATTAATCTGAATGTAACTCCAATTTGAAAATGCATACATTAAATTGGTGCTAATTTTGTTATAAATGTTATTTTCACAATAAAATTATTTTACAAATATAAAAAAATGGATAATATTAGTTACGAATGGCACATGAGAGGGACGAATTATACAAATTCGTTTTTTTACCTTATGTGTAAATTAATGAATAAATTGTTAATTCTAATGAATGACTATGACAAATTTATAGATGATAATTATAAAGCAATCTAAATAACAATTAAAGACAGTAGGACAGTAGAAGTAATTCAACCAAATAATCTTTAATTTTCATCTATTCTTTAAACTTTACTTAGGAATTTGATCACTATCGTTTTATTTTAACGGTTGAAGAGCATTTTTCAATACATCTTATTTTTTATAGTTAAAAAGGAATCTTTTCAATCATCTTAAACTGTTACAGGTTAAAAGTAACTATTTACATATCTTACTCAAAGTCAAGACGTCAGAAACAATCTCTCTACTAGTTAGGGGTAAGACTATATACTACTGAACCTCCCTAGATCCTGCTTATTAGCAGAATTTTACTGAGTTGTTGTTGTTATATTCAAGGTCAAGAAGATCTTTCACAAAGTGTACATTAAATAATATTGTAACAAATATACAAGTCTACTTCTTCTCTTGTTCACAACAATTAAACAAAAGTTCAATATGTGTTATGTGATGTATACATGAGTTCCCTAATTTCTCAAGGATCTTAGTAACTCTCTAATATAATGGACATTCCTCGCATAACTATATTTGGTCTATTTATACTCAAAACGACCTAAAATAGTCTTTAAAAATAAAAATTAATCATTAAATGACTAATAACATTAACATTGATTGACTAATATATTATCAATGGAAATTGGGTATGTTGAATTACTTGTGCTATTAAGAGTCCTAGTAAATAATAAAATTTAATTATTAGAAAGTTATAAGAAATTAAATTGAAATTAATAACGATAATAACATATATTTTCCGAAGCTTTAAATTGTAACAAACAAAAATCAAGTAATTCAATCTCTTGTGCTCCAATCTATTCCTTTTTTCTTAAGATGAATGAATTCAAATTTGATCTAGTTCCGTTCATAGCTTGGTGCACTCACACATTGACTTAAAATCTGAATTGCAAACCTTTGCAATTCTAGAACACCATTTTCGAATTGATCCCACTAAGAAAATGTAAGTTGTAGGATAACAAAAGTAGTGTTATAAACAAAATAAAATGATAATTAATTTTCAACAAATAAGAAAAAGGAAACAACTAATACCTAGAAAAAGTTTTGCTTTTTGTCAAATAAACAATTCGCATTCCAAATCATCATAAGATTGCTTATAAACCTCCATTTGTTAGCTCAAGAGATCTTGCATCATGTCATAGCCAACAACTGTTGTAATAGTTAATAGGATTCTTCTATTAACTTCAGCTTTCTTTGTAAAATTAGGCCTGAAATAGACACTAGGATTCAAAAATACCACAACTGCAAACAATCAAGAAGAAAGTTGTCTTTCTCATCTCTCATTAATGACTGCAAGATATGATGTGTACAAAGAAGGTTTATGTTTCAGATTGACGTTGATTACTTCCTTCGCCCTCTTCATGAGATTAAAAAATAACACATTGTTTTCTTTTTTTTTCACTATTAGCCAAATGAAGCACTCTCGCCAAAGGCTTACAAACTCGGACAACAAATTGATATTGAGACCAAAATTCTCTATCGTTTAGTATAATTCTGGACACCTTCAATCCAATATTAGACTCAGCATGCTAAGATGCAACTCACTTATCACTTGTAAACATTTATTTTAACTCTTTCTTCATCGTAACAAAAGACTGAAGTGATAAGAAATTCGTTTCAAATCTTATCACAGCAGGATAACACAAATTCCTACTATTGGTAAATTCGTTTCTCATTAAATTCAGCATCTATACATGATTATAGATGAACTTGGTCACCTTTTTAGCTTTTTGCATAGTTTCATCAATAATAGTAAAATACCTAGGATCTCTTATGTTATCCAGCATTAGGTCAATGCAATGTGTAGCACAAGAAATAAAAGAAAAGAACTTATTTTGTAATTTTCTTCCTACCGCTTTATAAGCGAAATCATTGTTAGTAATGAACTGAACAATATTTTCCGGCCCTATTTCATTCACAACTTCATCGAATATCTCAAATAAATTATCAGTATTCCTGATAAGGTCAGATGCATCAATATACTTTAAAAATATTGAGTCATTTATAGAATAAACCAAAAATTAATAATAGGTTCATGTCTCCTATTTGTCCAACCATCACACATGATTGAATACTCATAAGTAGCTTAATCCACTCTTCTTTCTCCTAAATAACTTTTAATTTCAGAAACTAAACAACTGAAAAGTTTACCTTTTAAGTCATCAATCGAAGAAGCTTTGTACTCAAACTGTAAGAGGTTATAGCATTGACCATAGGCTGATAATAGTAAGATTGGGAAGCATTGAATAATGCACCTGTATCATACCATCATCTAGGTACTGTCATATCTACATTATGAGTTGCATCTCTTAATTGTATGGTACTAAGAATTGAAGGTTGGGTTCCAAGAGTTATTCGTGATGCCAAAAAACTAGTCACCTGCCTTCTTCATTTCCTAACATTAGGTCTAGGTGTAACATTCACTTCTTGCTGGGCTTAGGATGGAATACTACCACTACCACCTTCAACATTTGCACAATTAACAAATGAACTTCCACTACTAATTTGATAATTCAACACAATTTACCATAAGTCAAAAACTAACAATTCAATTATTCAACATGTATAATTACACAAAGCATACATAAACAATTTCCATTTCCAACAATCAGAGAACAAACACAAATAATTTTCATTTCTAACAATTTCAATTCAACCGTTACAAAACATACATAAACATTTTTCATTTCCAATAATTTCGAACAATTTCAATTCAAAAATTACAAAATATACATAAAAAATTTTCATTTCCAGTAATTTCATTTCCAACAATTTCGAACAATTTCAATTCAAACATCACAAAAAATATATATAAAGAATTTCCATTTCCAACAATCACAAAACATACATAAACAATTTCAATTTTCAACAATCACAAAACATATATAAACAATTTCTATTTCTAACAATGTTCAACAATTTTAATTCAACCATTGCAAAACATACTTAAATAATTTCAAATTTCAACAAATTCCAACAATTTCAAAAAAGAACAAAAAGAAGGCAAAAAATGTATCATCTAAGGATATATTCTACAATTACTCATTGATCATTGTTATATTATTGTTATTTTTTAATATTATTTTAGAATGCAAACATAAATAGGATAAATGCGAGATGCTAGCGGGGGGTTTACCCACGTCAAGATGTGCTTATGTATTGAAGTGAAAAATTTAAAAACCGTGCAAGGCCAACAAATGGAAAATCTGAAATTGGAATTTTGAAACTTCATGGCTCCATCTTTAATTTCCATTCAAGGTGATGGTTGTTAAACGTGAAGGATTACAAAATTCACAAGTCTTGGAATTTTTTTTACATTTGAGCGAGATATAGAAACCTTATAGCATATGCTAATAAATTTTGTCCCTAACTTTTAACCTTAAATTTCATTTAAAATAAAAAAGAAGGAAACGATTATTACATATGATAATAACGCAATAGAATAACATGATCGTGTTATTTAATTTCATTGCATCTTAGTGTTTGTGAAAAACAAAGTCAAGATGATCATAAGGAACACTAACCTTATAAATGTTTAATATTTTATGTAACAAATGTCGAACAGGATAGAAATAACGTAACAACATTACAGCACCCAAAAAAAATACATAACCTGATAAACACACCCAATTATTTTTCAAATTTTACAAAACACATCCTAAGTCCAACAATTCCATTAGCAATCCACATAACTCACCCAACAATTTCATTCACAATCCACAAAACATACATAAAGTCATAAACACACACCCAATTATTTCAGAATTCAATAACAATTTCAATGGTTAAGAAGAGAGTGTGAACGTTGGGTTGGCTAGATTTTATTTTAAATAAATGTTCAGGTTAGTCCACCTACTTTCTAAAGATTACGGTACTAACCCACATTAGTTGAGGACAATAAACATCTATTTGAAGACTAATATAACCAACTTAGGGGACCAGGATATTTCTCTATATTTACCTGCCATCTATCACCGATCTTTTCGCATTTTCAATAATTGCTTTTTAGCTTTCTTAACTGAGTCATCTCTTGGAAAGAATTGAAACCAGTGCTTTCAAACTTGAGAGTCTTCTTTACTGAACTCAAAATTAATAGTTTAAGCATTTACTAATAAAATTTTTGAAATTTATTTAACATTATTTTTTATATTTTTAACCATAAAAAATTCATTTAATATAATTTATGGAGTTTTACAATAAAAATAATAATAGATGATGAAAAATTTTAAGTTTTATATATTGGCATATAAGTTTATTAATATTTACTTCTTGTATCTAAAAATAAAGATAGGTTGAATCGTATCTATTTAACCTGAATAGATTTTACTATGCAAAAATATTTATTTTTATATTTTTACTATTAAATTGATTATAGAAAATTTAATATAATAAAAATAAAAAAAATATAACTTTGTAAAGTGTGATTAACTTATTTTAATTGAATATAAAAATATAACTTTGTAAACCAACACGTCGTCATCGTCTCCTTGCAATTGAACGTTATAAACTTAAACAAACGACGTTGTTTGGTTTAACACCAAACGACGTTGTTTTGTGTTCCTTAAGTCAAACCTGTAGGCCCCTTCCCCCCTGGATTTGCTTCGTTTTTCTTATCCTCCCTCCTGCATCATCTCCTCTCCTCCCACTTTCTGGTCTGTCATCGGTGTTGTGGTCAGCGTCAGAAGCTCGTACTCTTCTCCCACCATTGTTGCATTTTTGTGAGGTATATTGCAAACCATTTGAGTTTTGTATTAATTAATTTTGTTTTTTATTTAATTTGTTTCGTATGTTTGAGTAATTTGTGAATGGATAAGAAGGATTAAGGTTGAAATGTTAGTGTTAGAAGGTTGAGTTTTGAAATTTGGTTGTGATGTTCAGATGATTGTTAGATGCATATTGGGTGTTTGTTGAAATGCCTCTTGTTTGTAAAATTGTATTAGTTAGAAGATGAACTTGGTTAATTCTTCCTAATAGATGTCCTTAATTGTTTGGTTTGGTTTGGTCCATTTTGAAGTACATGAATAGTTCTTTAGTGTAATTTTCTTCATTTATAAAGATACCTTCCTTCATTTTCTTGATTTGGAGTTCAATTGATTAAACTCCTCATTCATGGCAAGAATGAATGATTGATTTGTTGATTTGGAGTTCCTCATCCTTCTTGTTTCCCTCACTTAGTTCAATAATATATTCCTGATTGATTTGTTAGTGATCACTTTTAATTCCAAGAAAGGCTAATGACTTTAGATCTTTATATATACCTATCTCATCTCTGCAAAATCTTTCTTGGAAATAAAAAGGGTTATATTCATAAAAAAAGACATACATAGATTCTTCAATTGTAATTTCTTCCTATTAAATGCCCTATTAAATCCTCACAAAGTTTTCAAACCTTTAATTTTTAAATTCCCTACTATAGTCACTCCTAATAAAGGCAACAAAACGTTCATTTTCATTATGTACCCTTTTGATAAATTTGTTTCGAGAAGCAAAATTTGTCAATATGCCCATATTTACCATAAAAGTAACATACTATGTCATATGATTTAATTGTATGACGATAAACAATATAACTTTAATGTAAGCATGCATTCCTTATTCTTCAATATACATATGAGCCGTGGAAACTTTTTCTCTATGTAAGTGATTGGATGTTCTCTTTAAATAATGAAAAGTGGTAACATATTTTTATGTTCAAGGTATGTTTCTTTCATTGTAATGATGCTTATGTACAGTATGAAAATGTGTCATATAATTATGCTTTGTTGGACCCCGTTTCCGGAGTCTAACTCCGAAGTCATAAAAAGTTAGCGTATTATCCTGTAGGGTTATTTCAATAAACTCTCATTAGCCATCATCGGTTCATCTTCATGCTCTGATACCATAAGTGTTGGGCACCTCACCCTCGCAAGACACGTGCCCGATGTTTTGCGTGACATCTAACCACACATCCCACAAGGGTGGCGCGCTCACACCAGTTAGTCACCAAAATCACAAATTGAATTTTTCAGAACAATTGTAGCTCTATGACTCTAATTTATACTAAAATAAGAATCATCTCATTCGGAGCTCTACAGTTCAAGATATGATTAAAATAACGAAGTATGTTCAGTAAAGTAATCAATTCATGCTCTTCCAACCAATTCCCTCACTTTCTTTCCATCAATCATTTTCATATCAAAGCCTAAGGCTACCACTTTTTATGGAGAGATAGCAAAATGTGTTAGGGATCTATTGATTTAAGAATTAAGTCGTTTGGTGGTCAGATGACAAAGTTATGGCCAAAAGAATCAAACGTGTTCAGATCTGAAAAACCCTTGGGTGTGATCACGAGGAATAGTGGTGCGATCGTGAGGAATAGTGGTGCGATCGTGAGAGCGCCTAATGAGAGCGTGACCAAAGCTGTCCCATATAGGTATATACATCCTATGCAGCATTATTAACTTCTAATGATCATATCTCTCAACTCCGATATCCAAGAAGACACCTTTGTCTAATCCAACCTAGATTAATATAGTTTTTCTCCTGAAATCAGAATACGATTTTTTCCCTTACGAAAAACTTGAAATTGCAATGTGCAAACTTGGAATCTCATGAGCATAACCATTCAACTACCAACCTTATTTCATTAAACTCTCTGATCTCTACTCATTTGACTCATCAGTTACAACTAATTCTCATCATTCATAAAAATCCTATCTTTCTTTTCCATAACATCTCACTTATATATAATAATAATTTATGGTCAAAATCCATCATCTCAAGTTGATAACTTGTTCAAGTATACCTAATTTCAACTCAACATCATCCATACACAATTCATATTTCTTAACATCAATGGATAAGAGTTTTACAAAGAGTTAATGGGCATTTCAAGCTACAATACATCATTTCGTAAAATCTGAAAATACAAAAAATACTTGAACAAATAATACTTGAAATACGACTAAAGCCTTGTGTTTACAAAATCTAACTTAAAATATAAAAACATGCATAATCGGAGTGATGCCTTGACTCTCTTTCACTGAATCTCTTGCTCATCACCTGAAGATGGGTACAATGTAGGTGAGCTTAAAGCTCGTGGGTAACAAGTTTATAATAGAGAACAAGCAAAACCATTGAAAATGCTCAATGTCATAAAAAGTTTGCATCAAATCCATAAAACACATATTTCCCAAATTCTCATCTTGTCAACACATATCATAAACACATAAGTCATATATGCATCAAATTGTCATCCAATCATAAACACATAAGCAATTCAGAATAGTTTGGGTAGGTCTATAAGCAGAACCTACTAACATAATTCTACAAAATGGTCTTGTATAGACGTGAACATAATGCACTATCTCAATCCCATATGATGGTCTTGCGTAGCCGTGAACAGAGGGGAGTTCGTAAAGGAGCTCTATGCCACTAGTGGGCAAAAGGGAGAAGCCTTTAAGAAAGTCAAAGTGCACTTGACATACAAAATGGACCACCACAAAACCACATAATCATGCATTTTACAACTTGTAAACTTGTTACCCAAAATGGCACATTTTCGAAATGTGATTTCATAAACATAATATCTTTTCAAAAATCATTTCCATTTTCCTTTCATAATTCATCCAAAAAATTCATATACAAAACATGTAGCACTTTCTCAAAGCATTTAAAGAAAAATAAATGCACATTTATAAAGTAGTTGAAATCATTTATTTCCATTTATTGAAAGAAACATTTATGACTTATTTACTCAATTATAAACTTATAACCCACCTTGAATTCCTTGCTTAAGAACTTGCTCAAATGTGCATGTCCTCCTGCTCTTTTTGATTTCCTTTAACAATGGCAAATATCCCATTTAGTGGGAATTCCAATTGAGAATCCCACAGAGCACATTCACTAAAATTGACTTTAGAAAACTTAAACCCATGCATTTCCTATGCTTCATGAACCAAAACCCTTCCATAAATCCAAATGATTAAAATTGAGCTTACCTTGAATCTTCTCCAAACAAAGAGATTCTTGGCTCCAATGGAAGCTCTTCTATATCTCTTTCTTTTTTTTCTTCTTGAACAATCTCTAAATCACTATTGAAAGCTAAGAAAGGATGAAACCCTAACTCTAAGAAAGGATGAAACCCTAACTCCTCCCTCTCTCATTTTTATTCTTCTTTTCTTCCCTCCCTCATTCACGATTCTTCTCTTCTTCATTTAAGAGCAAGACTACACTTCTTCCTTTAATTTATACCCTTAATGAGTGTGAAATGTCATTCTTTCCCTTCTTTTATGCCTTATGCCCTTTTATGCTTAAATGGCTTACCAAAAATGCCCTTTATGCATTCTTACCACTTTTAAGTTAACTAACCCAAGAAATCAATCCTACTAACATAAAAATAATAATTAACTCCCAAAGATTCACCTATCAAAACCTCATAATTATTTAAACCATGTTTAATTAAGGAAAAAAATTCGGGGGCCAACATTTCTCCCCCTCTTAAAAGAATTTCGTCCCCGAAATCCTTATCTGACTGATCAAGAAGGTAGGGTATTGTTTCCTCAAATACTCCTCTGTTTCTTATTTAACTTCATCACTCTAATAATTTCCCTTAATTGACCATAGTCAATGTAATTAATCAATCCTCTAATTATTTCTTCAGATGTCACACTATCTTAATTGTTTCCTCAATATAATTGAGGTTACTCAAAATTTTTACTTCACAGGCCGATAATACCTCTTTGTTAGATCATATCATTATTTCTTAGCATACTCACATAATGCACATTATAAATCTAAGTTAACTTTTTTTAACATAACTTATAAGTTACTGGTCTTGTGTTCTCAATAACTTCGATGTTGATCCACCAATTTCATTTGTCTTTCTTGAATCACTTAGTTCCTGACACAGATCAATTTGACTGATCAACAGTATCTCGAATCGATTATGGTGTTTATCCATTTTTAGGCCCTCTTCTTTTCAATGTAAGGGCGAACGACTCTCTTTGTCGAATAACGCCTCATATAGAATTCTAATGATATCACTATGATAACAGTTGTTATGCTTGCTCATTCGTTCTAGTTTTTCCACACATTTCAATATAATTGCAGTATAAACTTCCTATGTTGGTAACACATTCATTAGACTTGATTTGTATCTCTTACACTTAATGTCACCTCAAATTCAAGAATCCATTCACTTAGTTGGATACTTTACATCAACAAAATGTATACACTCTTGGTAGCATATTCTACATCTTATGCTTGAGTCTCTGTTAGGATTAATACTCCAATATTCACTTTTGATTAATTACAGATTCATTTCTGATTTTTTCTTTCATTGATCATTCTTAAAGTAAACTATCTAGTCTACTTAATCCAATTCGGTGAAATTCTTCTTCAAAAGAATATTTCTTATTTATGTCATGTATATTATTCATGTAACCTTTATCAATCCACTATTTCCATCACTATTTATCAAACATTCTTAGTACCTCAAGAAGATCAATTTCTACTGTTTCTTACAAGATCATAATGATTCAACTACCATATTGGGTGCCTTAACTCTTCTTAGCTAATTCATCATCTCTTTCTCTATCTCATCTTCCTATTGTCATTTATTTCATCTCTCATATTTATATTCTCAATCAATTCAGAATTATAGATGTATAATCATCAATAAATTCTGATCTGAATTTCCATTAATATATTCTTAGGGTGGATTGTAACTCTTGTCACATTCATCAATCAACCATTTGGTTCCAAATTCATCTTCTCAAGATCATCACAATTTCTGTTTTCATTTCATTCTACTTGTACACTTTAATCTCATCATTTCTACTTATATCCCTATTTTTCTCAAACAATCCATGACAATATATTCATATCTATATCACATTCAAGGGTATACCGTCATAATACAATGTTGATGTCGCATTTAATAATACATCCTTCAATACAATTGTATTGAATCAATATTTATCATATCTGACTATGTAATATTTCCCATTTCTAATTATCCACAAACTTTTGTTTTCTCACATTCTGACAGATCGTCATTCTCTTCACTATTTCTATTCACTCAAGCTCTTAACACATGCTCATACGTGTGACTCATACACATGTGACTCAGACTAAGGATCAGTTGCTACTGTCTGCTATGACATGACTACAATGCATGTAACTTGACATGTATTTCAAAAACACCCATGTAAGATACTAATTTTGAGCTCTAATACCATAAGTGTTGGACCCTGTTTTCGGAGTCCATCTCCGGAGTCATAAAATGTGAGCGTATCACCCTATAAGGTTGTTTCAATGAACTGTCATTAGCCATTATAGGTTCATCTTCATGCTCTGACACCATAAGTGTTGGGCACCACGCCCTCGCAAGACACATGCTCGACGTCCTACGTGACATCTGAACATGAATCCCACAAGGATGGCGTGCTCACACCAGTCAGTCACCAAAATCACAAATTGACTTCTTCAGAACAATTGTAGCTCTACGATTTTAGTTTATACTGAAATAAGAATCATCTCATTCAGAGATCTACAGGTTAAGATATGATTAAAATACCAAAGTATGTTTAGTACAATAACTAATTCATGCTCTTCCAATTGATTCTCTCACTTTCTTTCCATCAATATTTTTCATATCAAAGCCTAAGGCTACCAATTTTTATGGAGAGGTAGAAAAATGTGTCAGGAATCTATTCGTTCAAGAATCAAGTCATTTGGTGGTCGAATAACAAAGTTATGGCCAAAAGAATCAAACATGTTTAAATATGGAAAACCCTTCGAGTGCGATCGCGTGGAATAAAGGTGCGAGTGCGAGGAATAGTGGTGTGATCGCGAGAGTGCTTGGTGCGAGCGTGACTGAAGCTGTCCCGTATATGCATCCTATACAACATCACTAAATTATAATGATCATATCTCTTAACTTTGATATCCAGAATTTTCATACTATATACTGTTAGAAAGCTAGAAAGATAAGCTACAACTTCCAAGAAGACACCTTTGTCTAATTCAGCCGAGATTAATACAAATTTTCCCCTGAAGTCAGAATATGATTTTTTCCCTTATGAAAAACTTAAAATTGCAATGTACAAACTTGGAATGTCATAAGCATAACCATTCAACTTCCAACATTACTTCATTAAACTCTCTAATCTCTACTAATTTGACTCATCACGTACAACTAAATCTCAACTTTCATAAAAATCCTGTGTTTCTTTTCCATAACATCTCATTTATATATAACAACAATTCATGTTCAAATTCATCATCTTAAGTTGATAACTTCTTTAAGTATACCTAATTTCAACTCAACATCATCCATACACAATTCATATTTCATTAACATCAAAAGATAAGAGTTTTACAAAGCGTTAATGGGCATTTCAAGCCACAATACATCATTTTACAAATCCCAAAATACAAAATATACTTGAACAAATAATACTTGAAATGCAACTAAAGCCTTGTGTTTACAAAATCTTGCTTAAAATATAAAAACATGCATAATAGAAGTGATTCTGTGACTCTCTTTCACTGGATCTCTTGCTCATCACCTGAAGATAAGAAGGAATGGGGGTGAGCTTAAAGCTAGTAGGTAACAAGTTTATAATGAAGAACAAGCAAAACCGTTGAAAATGCTCAAGATAATAAAAAGTTTGCATCAAATCTATAAAACACATATTTCCCAAATTCTCAACTTGTCAACATATATCATAAACATATAAGTCATATATGCATCAAATTTTCATCCAATCATAAACACATAAGCAATTCAGAATGGTTTGGGTAGGTCTACAAGCATAACCTACAAACACAATTCCACATAATGGTCTTGTATAGCCGTGAACAGAACGCACTATCGCAATCCCACATAATGGTCTTGCGCAGCCGTGAACAGAGGGGAGTCCGTGAAGGAGCTCCATGCCACTAGCAGGTAGGCAAAAGAAACCTTTAAAAAAGTCGAAGTGCACTTGACATACAGAATGGACCACTACAAACCCACATAATCATGCATTTCACAACTTGTAAACTTGTTGCCCAAAATGACACATTTCTGAAACATGATTTCATCAACATAATATCTTTTCAAAAATCATTTCCATTTTCCTTTCATAATTCATCCACAAAATTCATATACAAAACATGTAGAACTTTCTCAAATCATTTAAAGAACAATAAATACATATTTATAAAGTAGTTGAAATCATTTATTTCCATTTCTTGAAAAAGAAGCATTTATGGCTTATTTACTCAATTATAAACATGCAATCCACCTTGAATTCCTTGCTTAAGAACTTGCTCAAATGTGCCTCTCCTCTTGCTCTTCTTGATTTCCTTTAACAATAGCAAAAATCCAATTCAATAGGAATTTCAATTGAGAATCCCACAAAGCACATTCACTAAAATTGACTCTAGAAAACTTAAACTCATGCATTTACTAAGCTTCATGAACCAAAACCCTTTCATAAATCCAAATGATTAAAATTGAGCTTACTTTGAATCTTCACCAAACAAAGAGATTATTGGCTCAAATGGAAGCTCTTCTTTTCCTCTTTCTTTTTCTCTTCTTGAACAATCTCTAAATCATTATTGAAAGCTAAGGAAGGATGAAACCCTAACTCCTCCCTCTCTCATTTTTGTTCTTCTTTTCTTCTCTCCCTCATTCACGATTATTCTCTTCTTTATTTAAAGGCAAGACTACACTTCTTCCTTTAATTTATACCCTTAATGAGTGTGAAATGTCATTCTTGCCCTTCCTTTATGCCTTATGGCCTTTTATGCTTAAGTGGCATACCAAAAATGCCCTTTATGCATTCTTACCACTTTTAATTTAACTAACCCATGAAATCAATCCTACTAACATAGACATAATAATTAACTCCTAAAGATTCACCTATCAAAACCTCATAATTATTTAAACCATGCTTAATTAAGGAAAACATTGGGGGCCAACTTGCTTGGTGTAAGCCAATGTGATTGAGTGGGATTGCATGTTATGATGTGTATTGGTATATAAGTTATGCATATTATTTTATTGAGAGTGTTAAATTATGTGTCTATAAGGTTTGTTGCCTTAGTGGATGTGTCATGTGTGTGTACAGATATGGATGCTCCATGTTGATTTTTCATCCTAGGCATTAGTTCTTTAGTACATAAATGCTTTCCTTTGATAAAAGTAGTCTTAAGTGTTGTAAGCATTCTCATGACTATATTTGATTCTATACCTATTACTACAACTCTTTTGAGCTTGTAACATGTTTTGTAGTTTCTCATTTCCTTTAAAGAACTTAGACAATGAGTCCTTGAGAGAATCAACTACCTTCATGCAACTCTGCATTCTCATGCTTTAAAGTGTCTAAGTCATGGTTATCTTCCTTTATGTACTCTCTAACTTTTCTAATTTTTATTAATATCCTTTATTTGTTTGTAGAAATGTAAATAATTATAATATGAAAAATTCTAATTACGTAATAAAGGTGAATATTCATTAGCTTACTCTTTTCTCCTTGTGGTTTTAATGATGCAATGTTTGACCTTGTGGATCCTAATTGTCTAGGTCTTC
The DNA here is from genome assembly GCA_027563825.1 of Erythroxylum mucronatum. Taxonomy (NCBI): domain Eukaryota; kingdom Viridiplantae; phylum Streptophyta; class Magnoliopsida; order Malpighiales; family Erythroxylaceae; genus Erythroxylum; species Erythroxylum mucronatum. The sequence continues at coordinate 16,908,573 of JAOSBP010000006.1, forward strand.
TAATTAGGCATTTACCAATCAATATTACTTACCATTGATTATAACATCTTCGTTTTATATGATTGTTTTAATATATCCCGCGTTCTAAGATGTGAACAATTTTGTTCTTGAATGTAGGAACACATTTGTTGGCAGTATTTCTATTTTGAAGGAGATTGAAGAGAAGCTTTAAATGACATTCAGTGGCCTTATATTTTTGACAACGTCAACAATGAATTTGCTAACATTTTAATCGAATTTGTATCGGTTTCTATAGTTTTCTTTCTAGCTCTGTCATCATCTTCTTTCACGTACTTTAGGAAGATCCTTCTGTATGTCAGTTGAGGTAAGTGGATTTTTTTACTACATTTTTTTGAACTTGGTTTAATTTGAGCATTTGTTTGCAGTTTGAACTTTTCATCTGAATGTATTACATGGCTAATTTAATTTGGCTTGCGCGAACTGAAAATTGTTTGTGGTATGAACTTCAGTTTATCGATGAGTTTGACTTATATTATTGTTCCAATTACCTTAAGTATGTCAATCCGTTATTTCATTGATTCTCTCTTAAATGATTATGTTTTGTTTACTTTTCATGTGCAAATTATATATGTTAAACTAATTTATTAAAATAAGTATTCATATTTTTATGAATACTTATTATATTAGGCACTAGTACAAATTCAATATCCATTAAATATCAAACTTTTAACATTAATTCTCTTCTGACATATATGATTACAAAGATATATGTTGGGTCTTCAGTTTAAAAATATTTTAGATCTCAACTTATAAACCTTGACCCATAACCCGTAATAGAGCTCCCGTGAGGCTTATCGGTGAAAAATACTAAGAGCCTAGGAGTTAGTAGGAGAAGTTGTTATGTTGATTCATAAGTCTTATCTTAGATGTTTTGTAATATTTGGCTAACATTAATGATACTGACTATGGATTCATTGTTTTATATTAACAATTTTCCAGAAATGAGTTTTCGGGATAAATCTTGGACGTATAGACGATTAACACCTAATGGTTTCATTAACCCTGAATTTGTTGAGGGAGTTGAAACTTTTATTCATTATGCATGTTCTCAACCTGCATATATGGATGGGCCAAAGATCAGATGTCCATGTAAAAGTGCAAACACAAATGTTTCCTTCCTATTGATGAAGTTAATGGCCATTTGCTAAGAAAAGGGTTCGTCCCCAATTATTTTGAGTGGACATGACATGGGGAATTGTTGATTTCTAGCATCTCAAGGCGTAATCAAGCACAATCATCTGTCAACTTAAATGAGTTTGAAGGGGGGACTGGATTTAGAACAAATTATATGGATGGAACTAAAAATTCATACATGCAAATGGTTTATGATGGAGCCGGTTATACCTTTGAGAAAAATAGGGAAAATCTTGAAGAAGAACCTAACCCATAAGCAAAACAGTTTTTTGACTTACTACAGTCAGCTGACCAAGAATTATGGCCAAATTGTGAGACAATGGCCTAGTTGTCTTCAATTGGCCGAATATTGAACATCAAACACTAGTTAAAACTTTGGTTGGATAAAATGAAGCATCTTTTAGAATTTGTCATATTGGAAAACTAATTTGATACATCATAATAGATTTGATTCATATTGAGAAAATATTTTTGACAATGTGTTCAACATCATAATGAACATTTAAGGGAGGACAAAAGACAATGTAAAATCATGAGTTGATTTGTAACTTTTTTGTAAAATGATTGAGTTACATAAAGATCTTCGCACCGGTAAATATCAGAAAGTATGTTACACTTTGGACAAAAAACAAAAGGAGATTTTGTGTGAATGGTTGAAAAGTCTAAAGTTTTCTTATGGATTTGTTTCAAACTTGGCAAGGTGTGTCGACCTGAGGAAGTACAAATTATTTGGGATGAAAAGTCATGATTGTCATGTGCTTATGCAAAGGCTAATTCTAATTGCATTTTGGGAGTTGCTACCGAATAAAGTTTAGGAAGTAATAACAGAGTTAAGTTTGTTTTTCAAAAGTTTAACATTATCTAAAATCAAGTTAGCTGAAATGAAAAAACTAGAAAAGGAAATTACAATAATTTTGTGTAAGTTAGAAGGGATTTTTCCTCTAAGCTTCTTTGACTGTATGGAGCATCTACCTATGCATTTAGCACACGAGAGAAAAATAGCCGGTTTAGTTCAATATTGATATATGTAACCATTCGAGAGGTAACTCAACAAAATTTATTGCAATAACCATATTAACATGTTTTAACTACAAAATTGTAATAACCATATCCTCTAATATAGGTATTTGCATTACTTGAAGAAAAATGTCAAAAACAAGGCTAGAGTTAAAGGTTCGATATGTAATGCTTATTTAGTGGAGAAAGCTAGTACATTTTGTGGATATTATTTTGAGCTACATGTTCACATAAGAGAAAGAAAAGTTCCTCGTAATGACGATGGGGGAGGAATTTCACATATCCTGGACAAAAATATGAACATGCAATAAGAAGAATGTTAACAGAGGAAGAAATTGAGGTTGCCCATGGTTACATTTTATTAAACTGTCAAGAGGTTCAACCTTTCGTGCAGTAAGTTTAACATGATTATTTCGGTTTTCAAATTTTATATTATTCATAACTGAAATACATAATAATGTATTTAGATTATACGAGGCATTCTTACGTGAGATAATGTTGGACATCACACAGGATGATATAAATAAAGAAGTTGGAAGATACTTTCCTCGATGGTTCGAGAGATATGTCAGTTTTCACTTACAAATATTCTTATAGTTCAATACCATTTTTAAGTGTTGAAATGACATTATACTCTTTAATATGATAATTTCTTTTCTATAGGCCTTAGAAAATTCAATAGAGAACAAGTAAATTTGTGATCTTGCAAAGGGACCTCTGCGAACTATTAAATCATATCCGGTGTATTTCGTTAATGGATACAAATATCATACAGAATATTATGGTCATGACATGGCAATAATAATAGTGGCGTTTCCATACAGGGAGAATTGATAGATTATTATGGTAAAATTATTTAAATACTTGAAGTTGAGTACCTTTAATTGCCAATTAAGTAATGTGTGATATTCAAATGTGACTGGTATGACCTGACTCTAAATGTTGGAACAAAAGTGCATAGCCGATACAATCTAGTTGAAATCAACTACCGAAGAAGATTGAGACAATTTGAAC
>JAOSBP010000006.1:16911858-16934456 GCA_027563825.1 Erythroxylum mucronatum
CTTGGAAAGAAGCTAGCATACACGTCGTCTTAGTTTTCGCATCGTCTTACTCCACAGGACATTAACCATGACGTCTTGCCACTTTGTAGCTTTCCTTTCGTCTTACTTCTCTTCCTTAGCTTTTGCTTCGTCTTACTTTTGTACGCACTATTCTGGTTAGTCTTACTTTAGTCTTACCTTGTCTGTCTACTTCGTCTTACTTTTAATAATTATCTTAATATAATGAAAGGTTTGTTGTATCATCTTGATTATAATTTTTTCCCTCACTGAAGAAAGGTTTGCTGTATCATCTTGATTATAATTTTTTCATTAATATATTAATGAATACGTAAGCCGCAGATGGAAGCTAACGTAAAAAGCAGAGGGAAGCCAAATAAGAAAGTAGATGAAAGAAAACAAACGAAAAAGATCGGAAGAAAGAAAGCGAATGAAAAGTACTACATGAAAGAGGAAAATAGACCAAATCTATCTAAGCCATCCAAAAATTCCAGCTGACCGACCTTTGAGCCATGTCTTCACTTTCCCCAAAACACAATCTACTCGCCTCTCAGTAGCTAGAGTCGTCTATGTTATTAAAATAACAAAGGTTAGACCAAGCGAAAACTAAAAGGAACGACAAATTATTAATTTTAATATTATTATTATGATTTTTAACAAAACACAAGATTTAGTTCTGACATTCTCAAGCGTGTAATTTTTTTCTGGTTTTTGATAATCTGTATATGACTTCGTCCGATAAACTTATAATACATAATTATCTTATATAAAGAAGTTGCCCTCGTCCATTTACGCAAAGGTTAGAAAAAATATACATATTACTGAGAATCGAACACCAAAAGGGAAAGTGAGACGAATGAATTTTTTCCCCTTTTTTTCCTCTGCACGTGTTGTAGTTTCTCTCTAGCGGCTGTTTGCAGCTTCGTTCTTGCCATGTGTTTCTCTTTGTACTTTGGTAAGTTTTCCTTTTTTCCTTCTGTTTCTCTACTCTGCAGTTGTGATAAGTTTTCCTTTCCTTTTGTTTCTGTATAGGTGTTGTAGTTTCTCTCCGGCAGCTGTGGTACCGAGTTCCTCTTTTTGGTTTAGTGAGTTTGACTTTTTTCTTAATTTTGCCCTTTTTGTCTTTGTATGGTTAAGTTCTCTTTTTCCTTATATTTTTCTGCAGGTGTTGTAGTTTCTCTCCGGCACGTTTGTCAGGATGAGACAAACAGCTTTCTTTGAAAACAAAAAGAGACGACTTCCACAAAATGGGGATGCGATTCGGAGAGTCTCCTGATAGTCATAAGAAATGTACGGACTGGGTAGTGTGTACAGGTTTTAGTGTGTACAGACTCTGGGGTTGTATTAAACGTTTGGACAAATGCGTCGATTACGGGGGGATGCCATGATGCCATTCTGATTTATCCTGCGGAACATCTGAGAACAATTTGTTTCAGACTTCGAAAGGATCTAGCATAAGGATTATGTTCAAGATTTGTGTACTTCGTTTTACTTTTAAGAATTATCTTAATAAAAGAAATGTTTTATTCTGCTTCTGCGCTTTCCTTTCCCCTCATTGTTGTCTTTCTCGCACTTGCGCTTCCGTCTCAGTTTTTTTCCTTTTTTTCTCATACCCATGATTCGTTCTGCTTTTATTTGTCTAAACTTTTATCGTCTCGTTACACCGAGATGTTTGAAACTACTCGAAAGATAAAGATAGTGAACGATCTCAAACAAATAGCTATCCAGACGAAAAAATTTTATGACAGACAAATTAGTAAGCTTATAGATTAAGTCATCTTTATACTGCACATGTAAATAGTAGACATATAAACTATTCAACCGTTTCGTCTTATTACTTTCCTCTTTCTTATTATTTTTACGGAGGTTGAATTTGATTATCTTAATAGAACCAACATTGAATTTGAACAAAATCATTTCTTTATCTTTGCACTCCATTTTTTATAAAGGTATCAAAAAAATGCCATAAAAGAGACATATAATCGTTAAAATGAGCTAGATGAATTACTTATTGGATACATTTAAATATTTGCTGATAATTTTATTACTCGAAATTTTATAATTTAATTACAAAGTTTTTAATATTGCTTTATATATTTTTACATTTTCTATTTTAATTTATACATTAAATTAATAAAATAAGATAATCAATTAAATTAACGTGACATTATTATTGCGCATTTGTGCAATATTATTCTGCTAGTATGTTATTATATGGCAATTGAATGGTCTTCCCAGACCGGAACAAAACATATCGCCAGAACATCAGTGAGACAGAGGGGATAGAATGATATGGCATTAAATATTAAAACGACACGAAATATTGAAAGATCCAAAAAGCGAAAGCGACCGTACCAACGAATGGAGGGGACCGACTGGACTTCTGTAGCGAATATTCACTGTATTTGAATTTTAAGTTTCGAATCCGCTCCACCGCTTTGGCCTTTCCTATCATCTCACGCAATGATAAGTTGATAGCCAGTAGTACATGCAGGCGTACGTATCAGATAACCAAACGTACTTTTCACTGATAGGATCAGTAGAAAAGGAAAGGCCTCTGTAGGGTCTGTACAACGCATCCAAGGCAGCGAGACCAAGTCTCTTCCTCTTCTTCTACCTCTCTTTCCCTCTCTTCTTTATCTTCTTCTCTCTCCTTAACGCTGCCTCTGAAACCCTAGAACTCAAGCTCAGTTTGGGTTGTGATTGGGTCAAATTGAGCTCGTATTGGGGGCTGAGCTCTGCTGATTTGAGCTTGATTGTGTGTGGCGGTTGTACGGTTTTGTTATCAAAATCTCTGTATGCGCTTGGTTTTCGGTGCAGTGGATCGTTGGTGTTTGGGATTGAAGCGCTGTATAGATGTCGTCTTTGAGCAGAGAATTGGTGTTCCTCATACTTCAATTCCTTGAAGAAGAGAAATTCAAGGAGTCTGTTCATAAGTAATCCTCTGTACCTTCTTGCACTGTGTCTATAGTTACATGTATATGTCGACGTGTATGTTTGTTCGCATGTGATTGTTTAGTTGTCTTTTTATGTGTAGCTTTGCGTCGGTGATTAAGTTTCAAACTTATTCGCCTTAGAGGAACTCCGATTTTGTAGAAGTAGACTTCTCGTGTTGGTTTATTTGGATGGTGGTTTGGGCTATTTGTAAAAAGCTTGAAATTGTACACGATGAGAATTTCGTGAGTTGTATTTTTCCTTAGATTGTGAAGGGATATTTGGGGAAATGGGAAGTTCTGAGGGGGATAGGAAGTTACGGGGGTTCTCTGTCTTAGGTGGTTAATGTTTCTCACGCGTGGAAATCTTACTTGCTCACATAATAGCTTTATACGCAGTTTTTATTGAGTATTGCTGTGGGCTTGAGTATTGAAGGTGCTCTTCGATATAATTTGGTTTAGATTGCAGGGTCTCGGAAATATCTTGAATGGGAGCTTTTGCATGTTTGTGGAGTTAAGTTTTGATGAATGCGAGGCCTTTAATTAATGTAGCTAAAGACGCATTAATGGTGGCATGTGAGGAGAGTTCAAGTATTCAACAAATTTGTCACACTATTAAAAGTTTCCACGTGGTTGAATTGTGTTGTGCTGAGCAGGGCCTTTTTGTTTGTCTCGCATGAATATTTTGCACTACAAGAATGAAATTTGCTATTGTTAGTTATGTGGAATAACATGATGAAAACATTGCTCAAATGAAAATGAATTTCTTCCACAGGCTTGAGAAGGAATCAGGATTTTTCTTCAATATGAAGTATTTTGAGGAGAAAGTTCATGCTGGAGAGTGGGAAGAAGTTGAAAAGTACCTGTCTGGTTTCACCAAAGTTGATGACAATAGATACTCTATGAAAATATTCTTTGAAATCAGAAAGCAGAAGTATCTTGAAGCACTTGACCGGTATGTAGTTGATATCGTTGGTATCAGTAAATAGATATAATTATTGTATCTAACTTAAAAAAGTTTTTATTTGTTGGTTATATTTGATTTCAGACAAGAGAAAGGCAAGGCTGTTGAAATTTTAGTCGGCGATTTGAAAGTTTTTTCTACATTTAATGAAGAATTGTACAAAGAGATCACCCAACTTTTAACCCTTGGGAATTTCAGGTAGTTGTCATTTAGACGGTAAATCTGTTTTTGATCAATTCAATTTCTGGTAAACTATGAGGCATGTTAGTAAATCCATTAATTGATAATCTATTCGTAATTCAGAAGATCTTCATGAATTGGGGTTGGGAAAGCTTCCAAAAAATGTCAATATGAAAAGCTTCTTGTTTTATAAACTATTAGAATTTATTTTACATATTTGATAAAATTATTTCCTTTTGATGAAAAAGCAATGGAGAAAAGTGCACTAGATAGTGAGAATAATCATGATATTGCTTGCTTCTGACGTTACTTTTTTTTCTTATGAATAGTACTGTATGACTTGTGTTTTGGTTCTGAGCACAGGGAAAATGAACAGCTTTCCAAGTATGGTGATACTAAAACTGCTCGTAGCATAATGCTGGTGGAGTTGAAAAAGCTTATTGAAGCTAATCCCCTTTTTCGTGATAAGCTTGTATTTCCTGTTCTGAAGTCATCAAGATTGAGGACTCTCATAAATCAAAGGTATATTTATGTTTACTTATTAACAATCAACCGTGATTTTGAGTTGATGTCTTCATCATTGGTTTGAATTCTTTTTGGTACTGTGTACTTGTTTTATAATATTTACCAAGATACAGAAGTTATTCTATCTTAATTGGATGAATTGGTCTTTTTAATGAATGAAGTATTTATTTTATTATTATCATTGCTCAGGGTCTTTGTTTAGAAGGGTCTTTGTTTTTAATATCATTCTTGTTTTGTTCGTTTAATGACTTATTCACACATGGCAACTCTGCTGTTGGTGGTGTCCTCTTAAAGTGCAGTGGTAATTGTATAGAAGAAGTTACCTCTTCTATAGTATGTGTACTACTACTAATTGATCTTGGGATGCTCTCTCTTTTATAAATCCCTCTGTATTTCTCTGTATGTTTTCTCTGATTATGTTAAAAGTATTGGGTGTAGTTGTTGATTTTTAACATTCTTGTATGCATGAGTTGTATCCAATTATATTGTACTTCTTTAATGATGATTGCTGTCTTTCCGACTATTTTTTCTTTACAGTTTGAACTGGCAGCACCAGCTTTGTAAGAACCCAAGGCCAAACCCAGACATCAAGACTTTATTCACAGATCATACATGTGCAACTCCAAATGGTCCTCTTGCTCCTGCTCCAGTCAATCTTCCTGTTGCTGCTCTTGCAAAGCCAGCTGCTGCTTATACATCTCTTGGGGGTCATGGCGTATGATATCTATTTCACATTTTTCTCAAGTCCATATTAATTTGCTGAACTTCAGTTTGACTTTACATGTTTTGCTTTTCATTTATTTGGTACAGCCATTTCCACCAACTGCAGCAACTGCCAATACTGGTGCATTAGCTGGTTGGATGGCAAATGTTTCTGCTTCTTCCTCTGTGCAAGCTGCTGTTGTTACTGCGTCATCCATTCCTGTTCCACAAAATCAAGGTTTATGTTGTAATGCTTAATGTTGCTCAACATTTAAGCAAAGGGGTTGTGCAGCTAGTGAGCTTAGTAGTACGAAACTCCTAATTAGTTCTGTTGGCGAGCTATTGCTTGCTGCACATTTTTGGAACCCACATAATGAAAAAAGCTTATGTTTTACTTATCTGTTTGCTTGTCTAATTTTTCTCGATTGACAATGGAGGGTGTTGGTTAGCTTGTTATAGGAAATATGAATTATTTTTATGTGGTCAATTGTGTTGTGGAGGTTTTTTAATAGCATTTTATTTCTCTAGCGTCAGTTCTAAAACGACCAAGAACACCACCAACTGCTCCAAACATGTCTGATTTTCAAAGTCCAGATCACGAGCAACTGGTGAAACGACTACGGCCTGCTCAATCTGTTGAAGAGGTCATTTTCAATTACTGTTCCCTTAATTTAATTCTGGGACTTGTCATTATGCCATTTATAATGTGTTTATAGCTTATATGTGGTGTTTTTGCTGAAAACAGTTAGATTTGATCCTTCCTGTTTCAGGTTACTTATCCAACATCCCGACAGCAAGCTTCTCGGTCTCTGGAAGATCTGCCTAGGACAGTTGCCTTGACCATGCATCAAGGTTCAACGGTCACGAGCATGGATTTTCATCCTTCTCATCACACATTGCTTCTTGGTATAGTCTTAATCTTCTTATTGATGTTTGTTTTTGGTGAATAACTTTTTGAAGTTCACAGTGCAATACTTTAAGTCAACCTTCTGAGCATCCTTGACCATCGATTATGTTCTGTATATCATTTGTTGAATAGTTGGTTCTGCCAATGGTGAAGTTACATTATGGGAACTTGGGATACGAGAGAGGTTAGTTTCTAAGCCCTTCAAGGTTTGGGACATGACAAATTGCAGCAGTCTACAATGTCAGGTAATTTTATGTGGGCAATCATTCTATGCATATGCCCTTTGAACTTATTTCTTCTATTCTTGTTTGGCCTTGTAATTTTAGTGTATGAACCTTGTCAGTGTGATTCATTAGGCTGTTAAACCTAAGGCTCTATTTGTTTCATTTATATACCGCTACTACAATTGATGATTTCAAGTGACCAAGTATCAAGATTTACCCTTGGAATTTCTTGCAGGCTTCTCCTGTCAAGGACGCACCAATTTCTGTCAACCGTGTTACTTGGAGTCCAGATGGAAATTTTGTGGGTATGTAATAAGTTTCAAAAATGGGCAGTTACAGGTGCTCTTTAATATCTTATCTCTTTTTTTGGTTTTACTGCAGGGGCTGCATTTAGTAAACATCTGATTCACTTGTATGCTTATACTGGATCAAATGACTTGCAACAACATTTAGAGGTGTGTTTATATTGTGCTAGTTGTTTGAAGTAATATAACATTTAGCCTCATGTTGATTTAACTTGCTTTTTCATCACAGATTGATGCCCATGTTGGTGGTGTTAATGACTTGGCTTTTGCTCACCCAAACAAGCAACTATGCATTGTAACTTGTGGAGATGACAAACTAATAAAGGTAGGAGATATACACCAAAATACAAGATTGACATAGTTGTTCCTACATATTGTAATGAAAGAAGCTGAACAGGTGTGGGATTTAAACGGAAGGAAGCTGTTTAATTTTGAGGGTCATGAGGCACCAGTTTATTCTATCTGTCCACATCACAAAGAGATGATCCAGGTATTTCAACAATTAAGAAATTGGCCTTTTGTTACATCCCCTTTTAGTCTACAAACAAGAAATGCGAGTTAAAGCCAATATTTTCCTGTTGTTTATCTATGTCTGTTCACAGTGCAAGTTCTCTTGCAACTATGCTTTATCTTTTCAAATAATATATTGCTTTGGAGTATTAATGTATAGAGTGGTCATTTATTTTTGAAATTTTCTTTCTCATAAATCTCTAGTAGTACTAGAACAGCAAATAGAACTTTGGTTTTGCCATTTTAGATCTGGGTTGCTTGCTGCTTTTATTGTTGTTAACTACGTTAGCTGTGGGGTGGTTGCAGTTCATATTTTCAACTGCAGTGGATGGTAAAATTAAAGCTTGGCTATATGATAATATTGGATCTAGAGTGGACTATGATGCTCCAGGCCATTGGTGCACTACAATGCTTTACAGCGCTGATGGTAGTAGGTATGATAAGTGAATTTAAAAATGGACCTTAAATCATTTATACTTTTTATAAATCCATTTTTTTTAACTCTGAGTTACCATTTCATCCAATTCCTTCAATTGAATTTTCCGTTGTCTATGATTCACTTTCTAAAATTTATTTTCTTCAGGTTGTTTTCTTGTGGAACAAGCAAAGAAGGGGAGTCATACCTAGTTGAATGGAATGAAAGTGAAGGAGCAATAAAGAGGAATTATTCTGGGTTTAGAAAGAAATCACCAGGTAGTGTTGTGCAATTTGACACAACACAAAATCACTTTCTGGCTGCAGGTGAAGATAGCCAGATAAAGTTTTGGGATATGGACAATGTTAATGTGCTGACAAGTATAGAAGCAGACGGTGGATTACCAGTAAGTTCACAGATCTTTCACAAAATGCTTTACTTTCAGGTCTAGATTCAGCTTGAACTGCTTAAATTTCAGATTAGGTATAGCTGTGTTTTTATGGTTTGGTTGCTAGAAATATAGTCTAAGATTTTATTGTTTAATGTGGCTGGAATTTAGGTTTGATATGGCTAGAATTTAGGGTTTTGGTTGCTGGAATTTAGTGAGGACACAAGCAAGGGAGGGTAGGAAACTAGGAATCATTCCTAGGGCTTAAGAAACACTTTAAGAAGAAGCATCATACCTTCTAATTGAAAACTCAAATTTGTAGAAAAAGTTAAAGATATCTTGTTATTGAAAGATTGAGTATACACATATTTGTAGAGAAGAGTAAGAAAGTGTTCATAACAAATTTAAATCCTATTCTAATAGAAATACTATAAGTTCTAAATAATTAGGATAATATATTTAAAATTAGAATATCATATTTAATTTACTACTAGTTCTTATCTAATAAGGATTTTCTTTGCTATAAACTCCATTCCCATCCTTTATCCCACCAAATTAAGTCTTGTGGTTGACTAACTTTTCTCTTTTATTCAATCTATAGACTTTAAGCTATTTTGCATCAATTCTCCCCAGCTTGTTTGAAGTCATCCTCAATTTAGAATGTGACAAATATTGATTATATAAGTTTGGACTCAACTTTTGAAATTAAGATTCTAAAATTCAAGTCCTGTTAGAAATTGATTTTTCTTTCCATTTGACAAAAAACTATTGATATCCTTCAGCTCTTGTGGCTACAAATTATTCATCAAGAACATCCTCTATCTCCTTTCTAAGATGAGTGGTGAATGGAATTCCTATAGCTGGGGTAGGAGATTGTGTACCATCATTTCCATGATAAATAGTTAGGTCTGAAATATTAAAGACATGACTAATTCTCATGACTTGGTATTTCTTAAACATTAACACTTACGTTTTTGAGGATCTTATATAATGTCCAACTCTCCGAGTTTCTTATATCTTCCTTTTGAAAAATGCTTTAGACAAATCCTAAGCATCACTATATCCCCGTCGTTGAATTCCACCGATTGATAATGTTAATTAGATGTTCGTTTTAAGTCAAGTTGCTGGTTGTTATCTTTTTTTGTTCCTCTTTAAAGATATCCCTCATGTGTTGTGCAAAATCTTTAGCTGCAAAACTAACTTGTGTTGTTTGCGGTAAAGGAACCAGATTATTAGACTTTCTTGGTTGAACTCTTGAAACTATCTCAAAAGGACTTTTACTTGTTGATATTTTTATAGAACTGTTGTATGTAAATTCTAAGGAAGAATTAAGTCCCAATTATTTGCATTTTCTCCAACCAAATATCTTAACAAGTCTCCCAAACTTCTGTTCACCACCTTTGTTTATCCATCGATTTGAGGATGGAAGGAACTTGAAAATTGAAACTTAGTATTCATTGTTTTCTTTAGGGTTATCAAAAAATAACTCGTGAACTTCACATCAAGATTGGAGATGATGGTTAAAAGTAATGCATAGAGACATACAACTTCCCAGAAGAACAGTTTTGTAGTGTGAACAATATTAGAAGTCTTGATTATTATATTTGCTGATGGTTTCATAACAAAACCACATGGCTTCTCTCCAACATAGACATCAAGAACATAGATATTGTTGCTTCTTGTAGTCAAATCCATTAATTTTCTGTCATTACTGAATTTTGACTTTGCAAGTGCACTTATTGCAAAGTCGCAACTTCATTCAAATCTACTTGTCCTTCATCTCCCATTGCAACATAATCTTCATCAAAAATACCAAGGATATTACTAAGTATAGAGCCAATAAGCTTTGGAACCCGAAGTAGTTGGTGGTTAATCTTTTCATCTCCCTGTTCTGTTATTTTAGCTTGCTGTCCTATTCTTTGAGCCTACTGCCCTGTTGTTTCAATCGATTGTTCTTGTGTTCTGATTTGTTGCTCAAGAGTTTCATCTTATTGTTTAGGTGTTTCAGCTTGTTGTTCAAGTGTTCCAACTTGTTCAGATGTTTCAACTTTAGGGTTCCCCAGAGAATCCACTTCGTTCTATTTTCATTCATCTTTCACGCTTTGTTGATCTCCCACTGTCAAACTCTCCATGTCATCAAGCATTTGAGTAACATCTACATGTAGGCTTGAAGATTCCAGTTGATCAATTGAAGGGAAGGTATAAATAATTCACCACCCATAATAAAAACCTACTCTAAGTTAGTGCCTTTTAAATTTGAGGAATCAACCAAATATGATTGTTTGACAAAGATTTTCCCTTGCACTCCGTGTTGTTGATAAGTATCAATTCCTTCGTCTTGCTTACTACCACCTTCTCCATGTTTAGCATCAAATATAGGTTGTTGGTTTCCATACTTTTTTCTTGTGGGAGTTTTGACTTTTAGGGAATGCATGTCAAGGCTTTCTAGTCTCCAAAAATTATCAAACGTACTTTCTTGTAGGAGTTGTTACATGTAAGTTGTTTGTTAGATCACCTTGTGATCGAGAATCTTTTATATCCAATTTTTTCATAATTCCCAAATCCATTACATCTCGCTTTTAGTCATTGAGTATTCTTCTATGTGGCCTTACATTATATGTCGCCATTGTGAACAAAAGCTTTGATACCAAATTGATACAAGACAAATAGAAGTATTCGCTGGTAGCTAAAACTCACAAAATTAGGAGATATTATCTGATTTTACACTGCTGAATGAATTTTATCTTGGAATGCTAAAATTTCAGATTAGGTATAGCTGGGTTTTAAGTGTTTGATAACTGAAAATTTAGACTAGGATTTTAGGGTTTAATATAGTTGGAATTTAGGTTTGATATGGCTAGAATTACTGTTTTGGTTTCTTAGATTTGCAATGGGCCTACAGGCCCACACAAGTAGAAAATTTAGACAACAGACAAGCCCAAGTGAGATTTCATCCTAAAATTAATTGGCAATAAGTGAAGTAGCCTACTAGGCTTTTCTTTCCCCTCTTTCTTTGATGTGGGACACTCACATGTGGGTATTTTAAACACTCCCCCTCACATGTGAGTCCCTTTTTAACTTGGATAATCTGGAGAGGTATGTGAACAATCCTCATCAGGGTTGAACTTGTGATTGAGGTCAAATAGTACTGTTGGGCCACTTGCTCCCTGCAGACTTCAAATCCTTCTCTAGTTGCTTAAATGATGGGCCCCCTTTTGGGGCAAACAGTGGGCCAAGATCTTCATTGGCTCTAATACCATGTTAGATTTACAATGAGCCTATAAGCCCACACGAGGAGGAAAGTAAGACAACACACGAGCAGAAGTGAGGTTCCATCATAAAACTAATTGGCAGTAGGTGTAGCCCTCTAGGCTTATATGTTAGTCTTCTTTCTCTTCTTTCTTCGATGTGGGAAACTCATATGTGGGTATTCTCAACATAGTTGTTGGAATTTAGTGAGGACACAAACAATGGAAGGTAGAAAACTAGGAATTATTCATAAGGTTTAAGAATCACTCTAAGAAGAAATCATCACACCTTCTAAGATATGAAAAAAATCCTGGATATAGGGTTGAGTGTAGACATTTATATAGAAGTTCTTATAACCTTATTCTAGTAAGAAAGGGTTCTTAACAAATTTAAATCCTATTCTGATAAAAGTTGTACTAGTTCTAAACAACTACGATAACATATCTAAAAGTAGGATAACATATCTAAAACTAGAATCGTATATTAATTTACTACTACTTCCTATCTGATAAGGATTCCAATTATAATTTTAAATTTAGCCTTATTGTATTTGCTGTCAGCCCAATTCCCATCTTTCATCCTACCAAATTAAACTTTGTGGTTGACTATTTTTTTTTCTCTTTTATTTCTTTTATAGACTTTAAGCTCTTTTGCTTCATTTGTACCTAATCATGTCAATTGCTTCAGAGTCTTCCTCGGTTGAGATTCAACAAGGAAGGGAATCTTCTGGCTGTTACTACTGACAGTGGATTCAAGATACTTGCAAATGCTGCTGGCATGAGATCATTGAGAACAATGGAAACTCCTGCTTATGAAGCATTTAAATCTCCTATTGAAGCTACTGCTGTTAAGGTTAGTATATATGTGTTGAACTCATTTCATGTTTCTTTTAAAATATCTGGATTCTGAGATATAATGTTGTCCTTCTCTTCATCATCAGGTTTCTGCTTCTGGTGTCACATCTATCAGTCCAGTCAACTGTAAAGTGGAAATGAGCTCTCCTGTCAGGCCTGCGCCAATTCTTGTATGTTAAAATCTGAGATCTACTTTCATATGTAATATATACGCTCTAGTTTTTAAGAGATACTGCATTTTGCACTCAACTTGTGTGCCATTTCATGTATTGAAGGGTCACAAGTTCTCAATTTCTTGTTCAAGGTTATTAATGGAATTTGTGTCACTTGTTTCTCCTTGTTTAAAATCTGTCTGGTCTTCTGCCCATCTTTCATTCAAGCTAATCAGCTATCTGCACGAGTCACCTTCTTCTAGGCTCCGCTAGACGACATGGCACTCTGGTTCAAATAGAGCCGGCCGTACTTGTGATGGTTCCCAAGGATCCACTATGATACCGCTTAGGTCAACGTTGCTAAGATATTGTTCTATGGCAGTGGCCAGAAGTTCGGCCCCATTTTTTTGTTCATAGGGGATCTTGATAACGTATATGTGAAGGCTTGTGTTCAGCTTCTTTTCTAGAATCTTTATGGCTGTATAGAGTGAACTTAGTATTCCGATTAGCGTAACCAACTGTACTTGGAAGAGTTTATTCCTTTTGCATGTTCTTGTTCCTGCTATGTTTGGTAAGCTACCACAGTTTAGTAATCTTGGTATGTTAATTGAAAATTGCTTGATTCCTATACTTTTGGATCTTATTTAAGAATGGAGTTGATGCCGTAAATAGAAGTATGGAAAAGCCCAGGACTGTGGATGATGTAATTGATAAATCAAAACCCTGGCAGTTGGCTGAAATTGTGGATCCTGGTGAATGTCGGTTAGTTACCTTGCCAGAAAGCACCGATACTTCTACCAAGGTGTGTGCAACTGGCACATAATTCCGCAATTACTGCTTGATTTTCTACTGCAAAATGTTTCAACTTTTATTTTCTCATGCAGGTTGTTCGACTTCTATATACAAATTCTGGTGTTGGAATTTTGGCTTTGGGGTCGAATGGGATACAGAAGTTATGGAAATGGGTTCGTAATGATCAAAATCCCTCTGGAAAGGTAATCACTGGTTTAGAGCCTGGTTTGTTCTTTTCCTCTCTTTCCTCCACTTAATTCTAAAATGTTTGCTTGCTCTCTGAATTGTCTCTTCATCTTATCATGTCTTTAGTTTCTTTGAACTATTGAATATATTAACTCATGTTGGCTGTTTCAAAGGCCACTGCCAGTGTTGTTCCACAGCATTGGCAACCCAACAGTGGTCTTCTTATGTCTAATGATGTGTCAGGTGTCAACCTTGAAGAAGCAGTACCTTGTATAGCACTCTCTAAGAATGATTCATATGTAATGTCAGCTTCAGGTGGAAAGGTTTCTTTGTTTAACATGATGACATTTAAGGTTGGCCTGCACAATACATCTTTGTTTCCCTTTTTTTTTTTTCCATGACGCGACTCTTATTTTGCAGTGTTCATGATTTATAGCTTATCTTGAATGTATTGCTTGGTCTGCAGGTAATGACAACATTCATGCCTCCTCCCCCAGCTTCAACCTTCCTAGCATTCCACCCACAGGACAATAATATTATAGCTATTGGAATGGAGGATTCGACCATCCACATATACAATGTTAGAGTCGATGAGGTTATTGTTCTTTCCAAGTTGATATTGAGTTGATTGTTCTTAGTATTTGTCCCGCTCAGCTGGTCCTAATTTTTTTTGTTAATTTAGGTTAAATCAAAATTGAAGGGTCATCAGAAGCGAGTAACTGGTTTAGCTTTTTCAGCCAATCTTAATATTTTGGTTTCAGCAGCTGCTGATGCACATGTAAGTAGAAGGCACATGATATGTTTGATCTTAATATCTGATCTGTTTCAGTCATCCTGTTACAACTTATCCTCTCCCAACAGTCTTGCACTGATACGATATTTTCTTGATATCATTATAAGAAATGAACCGTGTAAATGAAATATTACTGATCTTATTATGATGCTGATTTCTAACTATTTATGTAGCTTTGTGTCTGGAGCATTGATACGTGGGAGAAAAGGAAATCAGTTGCAATTCAAGTTTCAGGAGGCAAGGCACCTACTGGTGATACTCGAGTGCAGTTCCATGCTGATCAAATTAGATTGCTGGTAGTTCATGAAACCCAGTTGGCAATATATGATGCTTCGAAGATGGAGCGTGTTAGGCAGGTACAGGCTAATGGTCATTTAAACAGTTTGTCTTTTTATATATGTTAGTGACAATATCGTGGCTTGTCTGTTTCAGTGGTTACCACAAGATTCATTGCCTGCACCTATATCTTATGCGGCATACTCTTGCAACAGCCAGTTAGTTTATGCTACATTTTGTGATGGTAGCATCGCAGTGTTTGATGGTGATAGCCTGAGATTAAGATGTCGCATTGCTTCATCAGCATATTTGTCACAGTCGGCCTTGAATGGGTATGTGATCTTACTGTTTCGTGTCCAATCTTTTGTTCATACCCCTTTCATATGGAGAATTTCGAAGCTATTACAAGTTTTGGTACATCTTGACTTCCTCATCATGCATTAACGTTTTCAACCTCAATGTGAATTTCTTTGTACGTTCCAAGATTTTACTAACGTTACGTAATATTTTCACAGTTGCTCATGGGCTTATTGTTTTGCAGAAGCCAATCTGTATATCCGCTTGTGGTTGCTTCACATCCATCGGAGTCTAACCAATTTGCTATTGGATTAACGGATGGGTCTGTTAAAGTAATGGAGCCCACAGAATCAGAGGCGAGATGGGGATCGAGCCCGCCTGCAGATAATGGATTGCTGAGTGGTAGGACGACATCATCATCAACTACGAGCAACCACACACCTGATCAATTACAAAGATGAGAAACCTTGGTATTCTGCTGTTAAAGTCGCATCTGTAATTTTTCCAACATAGGGAGTTTTAGGTCTTTTAACCCCCTTGTTTTACTTGAAGATTAAGGACGGACATCGACCGATTAGGAAAGCAGATTCTTGTATACTAGTTTGTCTAGTTAGAAGTAGCTATTAATTTGTTTCTTTCTCGATAGCAACCGCAAATTTTATATGCTTTTTGGGAGTTACTGTATCCTGGAACCCATTTTCATTGCAATAAACTCAATTCCTGATTGTGCATAATCTTTTTTATCACTTGATTTATATAGAACAATGCATATTTTCATATTAGTACATATTTTGGGTTGTTACTTATAGGATGGAGAGAATTGACCAAAGTTACCAATTGCCATTTTGGGTTCGGAATCAGTATTTAGGTCAAGAAGAGATTATTTTGGCAATATCGCGATAAGTCTCATGTCGGTGATGTAAAGCAAGTGGATTTGTTTTGCTGTCTACAAATTATTTTAGAAAAAGAAACAAAGAAAATACTATATCAGCTTGGAGTGGTACCCTGGCCCCTAATGCGGGGCAGCGTTAGGATTCTTGGTGGTCAAGTGATGAGGTGGCCAGTCCCTTGAAATTCTTTTAAGGTACGGATTTATCATATATAATTTTTAATTTGTTGTGAATCAATATTTAAAAGAAAGCTTTTTTTTACTTAATATTATTTTTATGGTCTTTTTGTTAGTTTTTCTTATCTAAGTTCAAATAATTATTTTAAATCATGTAATCAGTAATTCTATCAAGATTTGATGGAAAATTTAACAAAATAGTCTAGATTATTGAATTAAGTATGAATATCTTTTTACATAATATTAATTTAAAATTTTAATTGCAAACTATTGAATGAATTATGATTTTTAGAATATTAAATTATATCTTGTTATGAATGAATCAAATTATAGGAAAATATATTAATTTAATCAAAAAATGTTTGGTGCCTAAGAAGAAACCTATCTCATGCTGGAACATACTTTACAAGGTTATTACCAAACTATTAGTGGAGAGAGTGTATGATGGAAATTATGGGAACTACACAAGGAGTTTTTATACTTGGTAGAAATATAGGAGATAATATCCTCCTATCTATTATAAGAGTTGTTAAAAGACTACTTATTTGGAAAGCGTCTGAAAAGTTGTATGCTAAAGATTGATTTCTACAAAGCCTATGATACTGTCAACTCGAGTTTCATCAGTTCTTTTCTAGAAATTCTGGAATTACTTTCTACTTTTGTGACATGGATCATAGAGTGCTTTCAAACCTCTTCCATGAGTGTTTTGGTTAATGGAATCCCCTCTAAGCCATTCAAGAACTTACAGGGTATAAGGCAAGGGGATATTCTATCCCCTTAACTCTTCACACTAGTCATAGAAAGGCTTGTCTCGAATTCTTAACTCTTTTATTGCATCCAATGGTAATTTCAGGTTTCACTCAAAGTGCTCGGAGCTTAAACTCTCTCATCTCATGTTTGTAGATGATCTCATATTATTTTACGCAGTAGACAGTGCCTCTATTCACATCTTGATGCATTCTTTGGGGCTATTCTCGACGTGGTCCGGGCTGAAGATAATAATGCGAAAAAGCAATATATGTATTTCAACAGATGTAAGAAATTATGAGGAATTTAGCAATGCAGTGAGCTTGAACATCCATCCCCCTCTTTTCAAGTACCTTGGGGTGACTATATCCTCTTCAAAGTTGCAATATGCGGATTGTATACCAATACTGGAAAGAATCAAAGCTAGAGTCCATTCCTGGCAAAACCGAATGTTATCCTATGCAGGCAGGATTACTCTTATAATATCAGTGTTGTGCAGTCTCCAAACACATTGGCTAGCACATATGGCTCTACCTAGAAAGATTATAAGAGAGATTGACAAAGTGTTGAAAGTGTTTCTATGGTCGGGCAAAGGTGAGTCAGGACAAAGTGCAAAAGTTAAATGAAGTGAAGTAACATTCCTAAAGAAGCAAGGAGGGTTAAGCATTGTATCTACCTCATCTACGCAAAAGATATTACTGAGTAAAAGAATATGGAGATTGGCTGCAGATAAGGAAGGTCTATGGACAAAATGGGTGCGTATGATCCATCTCCGCAATCATATCTTCTAGCAATTTCTCCTTCCACCCAATTTTCTTAGTTTTTCAATCAATTGTTGCAAATAAGGAACTTGCTATATCCTTATATCAAACTTAGGATCAACGGAGGAGGCAATACTTGGTTTTGATATGATAACTGGACGAAGATAAGTCCCCTCATCAACCATATTGTGTTCTCACACCTGATAAATAGACTTCCTATGGATGCTAGTGTAACATCCGGTTACCCATGTTAAGGCTAAAATAGTAAATATGAGATATTACTGAGAGATTAGGAAACACATTTCATACTCATGCATTACATGATATGCACATACACATGAATATTGAATCTTTACATGTAAAAATAATTGTACATGCATTCATTGAAAATTTCTGGGTATAGTTGTTTATAAATGTGAGTATATTGATAATTGTGGTTTTTATATGTTGAAAATTGATTTGGAGAGTGTATTTTTTGATTTAGAATTTTTGGTGAATTTTAGGAAAAATTTCTGAAAATTTTGGGTAATTTTTGGACTAAGAAAATTGCCAAGTGGCAAAACAATTTTAAATGGTAGTAGAAATTGTTGTCCAATGGCAAAGGAAATTTTGATAAATGACTTTAGAATTTATTGACAACTGCCATTGAAAATTGGGAGACAATTGAAGTATAAATTAAAATTGATTGGACCAGTTAAATGAAAGAACCTAGTCTAATGCTTTAGAAATTTGACATATGGCAAGTGACAAGTGTCATTTTCCAAACCATGTCTTAAGATATTATTAATTTTAATTAAAGGTGTAAATAATTCACCACCCATAATAAACACTTACTCTAAGTTAGTGCCTTTTAAATTTGAGGAATCAACCAAATATGATTGTTTGACAAAGATTTTCCCTTGCACTTGTTTGACAAAGTTTTTCCCTTGCACTCTGTGTTGTTGATCAGTATCAATTCCTTGGTCTTGCTTACTACCACCTTCTCCATGTTTAGCATCAAATATAGGTTGTTGGTTTCCATACTTTTTTCTTGTGGGAGTTTTTACTTTTAGCGAATGCATGTCGAGGCTTTCTAGTCTCCAAAAATTATCAAACGTACTTTCTTGTAGGAGTTGTTACATGTAAGTTATTTTTTAGAGCACCTTGTGATCGAGAATCTTTTATATCCAATTTTTTCATAATTCTCAAATCCATTTCATCTCGCTTTTAGTCATTGAGTATTTTTTTATGTGGCCTTACATTATATGTCGCCATTATAAACAAAAGCTTTGATACCAAATTGATCAAGACAAATAGAAGTATTTGTTGGTAGCTAAAACTCACAAAATTAGGAGATATGTCTGATTTTACACTGTTGAATGAATTTTATCTCGGAATGCTAAAATTTTAGATTAGGTATAGCTAGGTTTTTAGTGTTTGATAGCTGAAAATTTAGACTAGGATTTTAGGGTTTAATATAGTTGGAATTTAGGTTTGATATGGCTAGAATTTATGGTTTTGGTTTCTTAGATTTGCAATGGGCCTACAGCCACACATAAGGAGAAAATTTATACAACACACAAGCCCAAGTGAGGTTTCATCCTAAAACTAATTGGCAATAGGTGAAGTAGACCACTAGGCTTTTCTTTCCCCTCTTTCTTCAATGTAGGGACACTCACATATGGGTATTCTCAACACTCCCCCTCATATATGAGTCACTTTTTAGCTTGGATAATTTGGAGAGGTATGTGAACAATCCTCATCAGGTTTGAACTTCTGATTGAGGTCAAATAGTACTGCTGGGCCACTTGCTCCATGCAGACTTCAAATCCTTCTTCAACTGCTTAAATGATGGGCCCCCTTTTAGGGTAAGCAGTGGGCTAAGATCTTCATTGGCTCTAATACCATGTTAGATTTGCAATGAGCCTATAAGCCCACAAAGGTGGAAAGTTAGACAACACACGAGTAGAAGTGAGGTTTCATCATAAAACCAATTGATAGTAGGTGGAGTAGCCCTCTAAGCTTATATGTTATTCTTCTTTCCTCTCTTTCTTCAATGTGAGAACCTCACATGTGGGTATTCTCAACATGGTTGTTGGAATTTAGTGAGGACACAAACAAGAGAAGGTAGAAAATTAGGAATTATTCATAAGGTTTAAGAATCACTCTTAGAAGAAATCATTACACCTTCTAAGATATGAAAAAAAATCCAGGATATAGGGTTGAGTGTAGACATTTATATAGAATCTCTTAGAACCCTTTTATAGTAAGGGTTCTTAACAAATTTAAATCCTATTCTGATAAAAGTTGGACTAGTTTTAAACAACTACAATAACGTATCTAAAAGTAGGATAACATATCTAAAACTAGAATAGTACATTAATTTACTACTACTTCCTATCTGACGAGGATTCCAAATATATTTTTAAATTTAGCCTTATTGTATTTGCTGTCAGCTCAATTCCCATCTTTCATCCCACCAAATTAAGCTTTATGGTTGACTAATTTTTTCTCTTTTATTTCTTTTATAGACTTTAAGCTCTTTTGCATCATCTGTACCTAATCATATCAATTGCTTTAGAGTCTTCCTCGCTTAAGATTCAACAAGGAAGGCAATCTTCTGGCTGTTACTGCTGACAGTGGATTCAAGATACTTGCAAATGCTGCTGGCATGAGATCATTGAGGATATTGGGAATTCCTGCTTATGAAGCATTTAAATCTCCTATTGAAGCTACTGCTGTTAAGGTTAGTATATATGTGTTGAACTCATTTCTGAGCTGTTTGGAAACTTTCGAATTGAATTTATTAACGAATTGGATTCAATTGCATTAATGAGATTGAATTGAATTCAATTTATACTATTTGGAACAAACCCAGTAATATTAGAATTGAATTCAATTACACTGTTTAGAACACATTCAAAATGAATTTAATTATTTCATATGACATTTTTACCCTTGACTAAAAAGTAATCTTATTAAATAATAAACATTCACACTTACATGGAGCAATTTATAAACATCAATTTCATTATAAGTGATATCATTAAAAAAGTTCATTATCAAAATGAAAAGAAAAAATTGATTGCAAATGACATTAGGCTAGACCGAGTTATGAAGACAATAGAACACTATTCTACCTTTCTAGTGCAACATATTTCTCCCTCAAGATCCCAAATGAAACACGATTCATCCCAAATGAAACACGATTCACTTAAAATGTATCCCAAAACAAACAAACAAAAAAATCTAGATATATACAAGAAAATTCGAGATATGCAAAACAATGTAGACATGATAAGAAAATGAAAGGAGAAGCTAAATCGAACGATGAATCTAAAAGAAAACGACGACCATAGATGAAAAACAAAAAACGAAAAAACACCCATGAACAAGAAAAAGGGAAAACTTGGATATGGTGGGAGGTGCTGATTTGTGGAGAAGGTGTTGTTGTTCTATTTCTTGGTGGGAACGGTTGTTTGAGGTAGGAGGGGCTGCTTGAGGTAAAGAGATATATGGTAGCGTTAGATGGATATTATTATAAGGATATTTTCAACGTTCAAAAGAAGAATTGAAGTCCCAGTTCGTAATTCAATTCCGATACTTTTTAAGGTGAATTCAATTTATAAAGGTGAATTCAAAAGAAGAATTGAACCTATCCCTTTTTTCTGTTTCCAAACACTTGAATTGAATTTTCATACTATTCCAAAAACCTTGTTCATATTTCTTTTAAAATATCTGGATGCTGAGATATAGAGCTTGTTTCGTAAAGAGCTGATCAGCTCTTTTTTAGCTAATTGACCTTATAAAAAAGTTATTAAATTTGTTTGGTAAAGAGCTGGTTGGATTGGCTTATTCAAACCAACTAGCTGATTTTTTAACAGCTCCTCCGTAGGAGCGTTTACACAATCAGCTGATAACTTTTTAATTTTATGCCAATTTTACCCTCATTTATTCTTTCCTCTTGACCGCTTCTTTCTCGTTTTTTTATAATCCTCTTCCTTTCCTTGGCTATTTCGTTGCATCTCTCACGCCTCTCGACTCTTACATCTCCACCGGATCACCATCAATGGCTTACGGATGTGTTTACAAATTTGTGTAGCTTGCAAGAGAATTAGAACGGTGCTCTCTCCTCTTGCTTTGATCCCTCAGCGACAAGTAAGTTTTCTCTCCTCTCTTTTTGATTCCAGTGTAATGAAGAGAAAGTATATTGAGAAGTTCTCATCTTTAGCTTCGTGAGAGTGAGAAGAAAGTGGAGTTTGTTTGGTTCCTTTTTATCACTTATAAAAATTTAGCTTTTACAACTAAGATTCTTTTTCCCTTTCTGGGTCTCTGTTCATGCAGAGGTTTCACTCGTGGGGGTTTGTTGATTCTCTATCAGGAAGAAGAAAAGTGAGTCTTGAGTTTAGAAGAAAAGTGAGTCTTGAGTTTAGAATCCAGAATGGAATCATCATCAACAACAGCAGATGTTCCCCATAGTATCTCCGTCTCCTCATCTAGACAACTTAACCTCTCTAGCCACCGTCTCTTCTTTGATCGACGTTATGGTTGGGTGTAATTATTTTATTTATACACGTGCCTCTTTTGCGTTTTTATTTATGCTCAAAGGAAACTGCTTTTTGTCTCATTTTAGGGGTGTTAAGCTTGTATCAAAATATGACAATGATGCTAATGGAGGGCTAATTTTGGATTTTTGATTTGTTAGGTTTGACGAGTGGAAAAACCCCTCTCAGGAAGCTCTTGCCTTTGGCCGAGGAATGTAAGAATCTACCTTCTTCTTTCCTTTTCTATCTCTTAATTTGAATCAAATATTGACCATAACCTTTGTGCTCGTTTATGTTTCCTCAAGGTTTTGTATACTTCCACCAGCCTAAGGTTTATTCAAGAGAGCTTCGGTGTAACATCCCGTTACCCATGCTAAGGCTAGAATAGTAAATTATGATAAATTTATGTGGAATTAGGAAAAAGCACATCATGCATAAGTTAATTGTGACATACACATTTATTTTACACATTCATATGATTATACCTGCATTTATTGGCATTTCCGGGTAAATTTGATTTAGAAGTGAAAATTGTGGATTAAATTGGAGTGTATTAATTATGATTTAGCAATTTTGGTATATTTTGGATGTTTTGAAATTTTTGGTGAATTATTTTAGCTAAAAATTTATTTAGAAACTATTAGTATTATTTTTGAGAATTTTTGGTAAATTTTAGAAAATTTCCGAAAATTTGAAGTACATTTGGACTAGTAATTAATCGACAAATGGATTAATCATTGTGTGACAAATGGCATAGATAAATGAGCAACATTTGGCATGAGAAATTAATTGACAAATGGCAAAATGATTGAGTGACAAATGGTAGCTTATGTAAGGGATAAGTGGCTTACA
>JAOSBP010000006.1:16937880-16949141 GCA_027563825.1 Erythroxylum mucronatum
TGGCATTGTTTTGATGCAGTGCTAGGTGATTAAAACCATGCAAAGAGAAAACAAATTGATGTTTTTGGGTATGAACTGTTTTGATTTTCTAGGGTAGACCTTAAGCCATATCTACAAGGTACTTAGTTCTGAATACTACAAGGAAATCAAGGGAGTTAATTTCAATGTTTTTTCATTCATTTGTTGATACCACTTTTATTTGAGACTCATGGAATTTTTAGGTTCTAATGCAAAGCATAGAACTAGAATCTGATGACTTTTGGACTAACAACACTTACAGCCCTAAGAAGAATTCTGTTGTTGCTTCTGATTTGCTGCATACTGAGCAGAACAAGATGTTAATCTGGGAAAGCTGGAGGAGACGGTGACTAGTACTAAACACATTACTTTGGCCATTAATGAGGAGCTAGGCCTTCACACTAAGCTCCTGGTGGGTACTAATAATTGTTTTACTATTTTCAATTTGTATAATCTTCTTGTCTGTCTGAGCAGTTTTTGGCAGAACTAATTCCAGCTCAACTTTATTTCTGTTTCTCCTAAACATTGCACTTGCAGGATGATTTGGATGATCGGGTAGATGAAACAAACACCCGTCTACAGGTTAGCTTAAATCCATATGTATAAAACCCTACATACATGCTTTCTTGTCTTTTTTAGAAGCTCTATGGAAAAATGGTGGTTTTGGTTCGATATTATCCAAGTTGGAATTGGAATACAAGAGTAGGCTAGATAAATCAATAGATAATCTTGTTCCTATTAAAATATGAGTGTAAGTGAAGACCTGATTATAAACAATACAAATCAAAATCTCATATTTTGAGTAATAGTGAGATCTCGAATTACTTATCAATTAGACGGAGATTGAGACATTCAAAATTTCAAAGTTGATGACACTTTTTTAGTTAAGAATGATAATAGAAACACTCCACGTATTTTGATATTGAAAATCAAAATTTTGAGATTAACACACATCATTGATTAGCTTGTGAATTAACATCCACATTTCTGATAGGTTATTGAATTCAGACCACTGCTATACCATTCTGAGAGTCTAAATGAACTTTGTGATTTGACTAACCTAAAACCTCAATGATTATATAACCTAATCATGTATTTGTCTATTGTCTTTTGAATAGATGGTGCAAAGGAAGTTGGCTTTTCTGAATAAACGAACCAAAGGTGGTTGCTTTTGCTCAATGTTATTGGTCATTGCCATTGTCATTATGGTTCTTATGATATGGGCACTAATCAAGTACCTGTAGCTTGAAGCTTAGAACTATTGTAGCCTTCCTTTCCTGTGTGTGTGACCTTGTATTAACTTTATCGAGCATGTATTGCCACATTACAGGGAATGAGTTTGCTTTTTGTTGCATGGCGAGATGTGAATGATAAGGCATTGATGGATAATATAATGAGATTAAATGCTTCTTATACACTTTTTCACTTGCCTCAATCGCCATTGCAATATTTGGCAAGCATATGATCCTTGTTATGGTTAATTGAGTCTAGCCGAGCTAGGGCATAAGTTCTTCTTTTTGACTTATATTTCAAATAAAATGACATTATTTTATTAAAATATAACACATGTTTTAAATAAAATAATATCATTGTATTAAAATTTAACAAAATAGCATCATTTTAATTAATAAATTCTTTTAGCCGACCTTCTTGAACTCAATTTTTACCTAAAATTCAATCAACTTGAGCTTTAAATATTATTTTTTTCTTTTAAAATATTAAATATTATTAAAATATTAAATATTATTTTTAACTAAAATTCGATCAACTTGAACTCAATTTAAAATTTTATTTTATTCTTTTTATAATATTATGTAATTATTTAATAATTCTTTGGTTAAATAAAAAGATATTACAATAAAATTTTATATAATTTTTGAATAATATTCACAAGTTAATTATATTACTCAATTTAAACTAAGAGATCAAATAATTTTAATGTTAGTAAGTATTTAAAATATATCGATAATAAAAAGTATTTATATAATTATTTTATTAGAATAGTCTAATTGTAACCAATTATAGTAACTCAATAATGAATCCAATTGCAAATTAATTAATAAGTACATAACCTTTTTTAAAGTCATGTCCTTATAAATCATTTTACACATAAACAACTATTACTAAACAGGTAATTTTTCCAAACATCTTTAACTAACAACTAATGCAATTCACTGGTCAAATCAGTTGATATAATTAGCTATCAGCTGATAGAATCAGTTATCAGCTAAATGCAATCAGTTGATTGTCAAATAGGGCCATAACATCCAAGATAACGGACATTGACCAAATGCAGACATTCTCCGAATATATGAGGCTTTCTTTAGGCGCTAATGATCAACATTTGGATGGGTTTTATGGACATTACAAAATCATAATCTACAATATTTGGATGGGTTTTATTGACAATACAAAACCATAATCTACAATATCATTTTCTTAATTGTCCTCGATTTGACCAACGTTAGTATGCTAAATTGCATAGGAATAGCACGCTTTGTAGGAATTGTAGAAGTGAAAATGTCAGAATGGAAACAGAAGTGTGTGCCTAAAAGGCACTCGTAGTATCTTTTTGCACCAAAATCAGAAGGTTATAGGTTTAACATTAGCAAGTCAGATACGGTTACAATGTAATTGATAAAAATGCCAAACTCTTATTTACTGTCTGTCTCTAGGAGAATAAGTCAAAAACCAATTCATCAACCAAAGAAGTTAGTATCCCCTCCTCAATCTCTGTACCCTCTTCTAATGCTTCTAAATCAAAGTCAAGCCCCCTTCCATACTGGGTGCTCATATCCTTGGCTACAAGTTCATCCACCATCATGTCTTCCATGCTTTTCCAATGTAACATTTCCTTGTACAGTTGATTCGCCAACCAACCTTTTCTCTGAAGCAACATCCACAATTTTGTCCATGCTTTGCAGCTCCCACCGAAAACTTGTCCACACATGAAATCCAGGTGGTCACAAATGCAGTCGAGCAGAATTTTTCGCCCAAGCTTGGAGAATTTCTCTTCATTTCTTTGCATTTGAGTTTCCTGATTCTCCATCAAATCAAATAGATTTGGTCTCATAGCCTTTGGGGACTTGCCTAACAAGAAATCTTTTAGCATTGGCTCTGCAAAATTGAATACCTCCCTCACATATGTTAATTCCAAGCTGTTAGAATACTCGGATCGAGGCCCTGAGAATGTTCTAGAATGTTTTCTTTCTTCATCCACTGTACATATTGAGGAGGCTGAGTTGGAGAAATCTATTTTATCTTCCACTGCTACAGATTCATTTACAGATGTCTCATTCAACACCTCTGCAGCTTCAGGGGATAAAGAAAACAAGATGCCTGAAAATTGAGAATTTATCTTCTGGTCATTATTTTTACATGCATTTTCATTGAATAAAAAGATGCAAGAAAAATCGTGAGCAAATCAGAATACTTCCAGGAAAGGATGATAAGTTTCAACTGAGCTACCCTAAGATGTGTCTACGTATATAGAGGGAAAGAGTCATAAAGAATCGAGTATATCTGTTACTAATGTTTGGCCCAATCTAAATGCCACAAATTCCTGGATACAATCAATCAGCTCCTTCGCTTTCTCACTGACAATTTTTGGTTGAACACATTTCTTTCATAATGAGAAATTATGCTACAAATTCTGATGCATGCTTTACCAAGTGACTAGAAAGAAAATGAGGGTGGAGAATGTCTATACCATTGGCATTCGTGCAGCATCCACTGATGAAAGAAAGTTCAAGAGTTGAAACAGGACTAGGCTCAAGACATTCGAGTTCTTTTTCGGTTTCACTGTAATTGCTACAACTGTACTCTTCTGTCTCGTCTGACTGTATTTCCACCCCTTGTGATAACTGCAATCATCCATTAAATTCAGTATTGCTGTAAATTTTGTGCAAACCATCTCTTCGTTTCTTAAGATGATTAAAATCCAAGGCCTTTCTAATTCTCCAATAATAAGGATAGAACCTGAATAGCATTCTACAACATAAAAGTTTCATGAGCTGAAATAAGCATAGCTAGACATATAATTGGACACATGAAGAATAGACTGTGATAGGTTGGACGACAGTTCCAGTGTCCTTAACAAGTTTTCGTAATTAAGAAGCTATTAAAATTTCAGTCCAAATGATTATGTGCCAAGCTCCCAGCTGTTAAACTCATCCCAGTTCTTAGGACTTACCCACACCAGCAGATTACAAACTAGCATTTAGATTTTTGATGATCAAGAAATGGAAAATGTACAAAAACCAGGGTTTTTGATGGAGTTATGTCCGTCTTTGGTGTTAGCAATTACACTTATCCAAAATTTAAATAAAAGGGAAGCAACTACACAACAAGAACAAATCAAGAGCAGAAAATTGAGGAACCAAGTCAGTTTCAAACACAATTCTGAACATTGGTGAACATGACCATTTATAAGGGTTCGTTTTTGGTCTGTATGATGGACAACCTAGCAGCTATTATTATTGATTTGATATCAGTAACAACTAGACAAATTATTCATCACAAAGACACCACCATAAAAGTCAATGAAAAGAGAGAAAGGTAACTCCAACTTCTAAAGTTAGCATGTTACACTATTGACTCCATTTCAGGCAACAGTTTAAACATCAAATGCGTAAATTTCTTAGGTAATCAGTACATCATGTTGTTGTCGCCTTTACAGCAAAAACCAAACTGAGCCTTAGTATATGCTAATCAATTACACAAACAGGAAAAACAAAGAATAAACCGCAGAACTAATCATAAGAGACAGACCTGCCAGTTTTGGCACATGATAGGCTGCTGATCCTTTGCTGGCAAGCAGTCAAAATCACAAGGGTGGTCTGATTTATCTTTATCTAGAACAAGATGAAATATAATGTCCTGTTTTTTGTGCTTGGTTCTCACCATGTCAAGTGTAGGTTCTAGAATCTCTGAGGTAGGCTTTGAACTAGCGTAAATCTCCTCCCTGATAATATTAATATGAAATGACTCAGGTCTGTTTGTTAATTCTCTCGGCTTCTCTTCAAGCAGAACACTCGAAGCTTCACTACCCATTACATTCAGCTGTGGCATGGAGTACATTAAA
This sequence comes from Erythroxylum mucronatum, assembly GCA_027563825.1. Lineage (NCBI taxonomy): Eukaryota > Viridiplantae > Streptophyta > Magnoliopsida > Malpighiales > Erythroxylaceae > Erythroxylum > Erythroxylum mucronatum. The sequence continues at coordinate 16,942,982 of JAOSBP010000006.1, forward strand.
TACTTCGAATAAAATGGATCACTACTGCCAACAGCATCAGTGTCAGAGTTGTTACTTTCTGCTGCCACATGAACAGGGGACTGAAGACGAGGCATAGCCTTCATTATGGGAGATGTAAATGTAAATGAAACAACATCCGTTCCATGTTTTGCATTATAGGTTACTGCCATATTTCCTTCTCTTGTAACATTACCTTCTGTAGGCCTCTCAACTTCATCAAAGGGAAACTTATCAAAAAGATTCCTGTCAGTTTGAAAATCTCTATTTACATGTTGTTTCTTTTGAGATGGGATGTTAGCTTTCTCCCTTTCAGAATCTGGATCTCTAGAGACGGCTTTTCTGGATGCACTTTCAGGCTTTATAACAACCTTGTTCACGATCCTATTTGGCCCAGTAGAACCACCCACTGATTGAAGTTTTTTCTTCTGGCGGTTAGAGAATGAATTATCCTTATTGACCAATGTATTTTGTTTCTGGCTATTCTGCCTAAGTACATTGTTGGCCATGTTTTCAGAAGTTCGTTTCTGAATATTCTTTTGCTGCTTAAGCAATTGGTTTGACTTGATGTCATGCGGTACTTTCTGCTTCTTAAAGCTGTCACTAATTGATGTTGACCCCTCTCTCCTCTGAATATTGGCCTTTACTTGTGCCGCTTGTGAAACGGACTTTCCCTTGTTCTTCAAATTACCGGAATTCCCTTCTGGAAACACGGACGCCTTGCTTAATGGCAAGTTTTCTGATCCATTTTGTTTCTTGTCAATAGGTTGCCCTCTGCAGGACTTCGTATTGGATTGTGGGTCTACTTTTTGTGGCCTTGATGCCTTTTTTGCAGCTTCCATGTTTTGTTTCAAGTCTCGCAAAGGAACTGAAGGGGAGCCAATTAATGAAACTCTACTGGTAGTAGCTGCCTTAGGGCTAGCCCCTATGATTTTTGCTGCCGTCCCCATTACACAGGTCGCATTCTTTACCCGGTTAAATCCAGGACTCCTAACTGGAGAAAAAAGTTTATTGTGGGTATTGGGAATTGGTTTCGCAGATTTAGGAGGCAATATTTCAGTCTGAAATCTCTCAAAAGGCCGACTTTGTGGTTTATGAGACATAGATGCAACAGATTTCCAACAATCCCTTTCCTGCTCACAGTGCCTGTTTAAGTTTTTCATGGTGTCATAATCACTCGACAAATTGGAGCTAGCCCTATTGAGTTGAGGTGTTCTAAGCAAGTGGCAGTCAGAAAATAGGGTAAAAGAAGGCTCGAGAACACTGGATGTCGGCAAGGAATCCAAACCCATAAGCCTGGCGATTACTCCCGGTGCTCTTGTCGCATATCCTTCATCACTAGTTACAGATAAACTACAACTAAAGTCGCTGCTTCCTCTTCTAGTTGAGTTTGCTCCCTTGTTGCCCACCTCCATCTAGATGTACAACAAAATAACCAAACAATCGCAGTGAAGTTTCAGAAAGGGCATCCAAAGCCAGTAGAAGAAGAGAACATGATAAAAACAAACTCTTACAGTATAAATGGGCGATTCTGACGAGCTTTCAACAATTTCAATTCTTTGCCTTACTTCTACAAAAGGAATGGAAACGAGATAAACTTCAAACTATAAATAATGAAAAAAATACCTAACAAAAAAAGGTTCAGAATTTTGCGTATTAGAACCAAAAGAAGTCGCTTGCCAGGAAAGCCATTATTGTTCGAGAAAAGTTTCTTTCGAGACTTTCCATTCCAGTCAAACAGGTGAAACAGACCTCCTTTTGAACGCTTTCTCTCACCATCCATCATGTGATCTGAAAACCGTAATAGACTTCGAGTCATACTTTAACTTATGAACATAAAATGGAGTCACTGTTTCTCAAATCTCTAATCCACAAGTCAAGATAAGTATAGCGTTATGCAGACTAAATCCAAAACTAAACCATCAACTTTGGAAACGCAAATAAGATCTTTGAACCAGAATCCTTCCCTAGTGTCAGCTCCGTTGCTCATTCACCAAGAGCAGACTGCTACCAGTGAATCATATAATTCGAATCCCCCATTGCCGACATAAGCAAGTATGAGGTTCAAAGAAAAAGAATGGAAAGAAAAATCACCCAAAAAGCTTCAACTTCTAGCAACCAAGATCTTACCTTTTGAAATGCAAGATCAAAAGCTCCTCCTTGTACTTCCCGTGCAAACAGGAAATAATCCAAATCCCACAATATTAGAAGTCAGTAAACGCAATGCGTGTACATTGAATTACAAACAAAACAACTACCAACTCAAATCAAATGGGTGCTCCGTCAAAATGCACAAAAGACACACTTTGAAAGAGTTTCGACCAATCCAGCAGTCACCCATTAACCATTATCCGCAGAAGCCTCATTTTTTAAAATCAAAAACTTTCCCTTGAGAGGGTATATTAGGAACTTTCAACAAGCGTCGAGACGAAAACAACTGTACCCCTACAAAGGACTCAAGAAGAGAACTTGACCCAGAAAAAACAGAAGCAAAGAAAAGCCAAAGAACGGTGACATTAGCAGTGACAGGGAGAGACACACTGAATTAGATCAGGAAAGGTCCAAAAGAATTTACGTGTGGAGAAAGCGAGTGTGTGATTGAGTGGTTGCATTTGTGTACTATTTTGACACCGCCTAGACTTAAGGCTTAAGGTAAGTGGCAACCGAACCAGAGGCAGAGGGACACACAGCCAGTGTGATTTGTGAGAGACATTCAATGGGTGTGAGTTGTTCTCATTGCAACCATTCCTGTTTATCGCCACGTGGCATACATAAATGGCCTTGGTCCTAACGGTTTGGTGTGCACCACTTAATTAGGGGGATTAATTAGTCCGGATGGTAAATAGACAAATATCTTAGTGTATTTTTCTTTCTAGCGTTATAATATTGAAAAATGAAATTTTGTATAGAATAATTTAAGAATATGTTAAGAAGTAATATTTAAAATTTTAAAAAATATAAGTAATTTTATTTAGATTAATTTAAGAATATGTAAAAAAGTGATATTTAAATTTTAAAAGAATATAAGTAATTGTGTTTGGAATAATTTAAGAATATATTAAGAAGTGATATTTAAAATTTAAAAAAATATGTTTAAAGAATAACATAAAAAAGGTTATTAATTATTAATTTAATATAAATAAGTAATTTGTTTAAGAAAATTTCATCATGTATTTAGTTTGAATTATTAGATTTAATTTATTATTAGTTCATTATATAATAATAAAGATTGTTATATTATCTTAATAAAATATTTTATTATTACTTATTTTATAATTTTTACTTTTTATTTATTATATACAAGTTTTATAGCGATTTAGTACTTATTAAACCTTTAAATTTTATACATTTACTTTGATCGGCTGAGTTTATAAAATATAACTTTCTTATTTTTAAATCTATGTAATCTGAGAAGTCTGATTATATATCCTATATAACTATATCTATAACAAGCATTAACTTAATTACTTTTAAGTTAGGCATAAATTAACTTACGTTTACATTAACTTGTCTATTTGTAGAATGTCATTATGTCAACAAGAAGTTATCGGCCTTCTCTTAATATTTAAAAAGAAAATATATAGCTTAAATATGTTATATCATGATAACTCATTTTTAGTTTTTCCACTTAAAATATTTCTTATTTCTATTCTTATAAATGTAAATATTGATATAAATCCTCCAAATCCTACATTCCAATTTAAGTCCTCTAATATAATAATTGCAAATTAATATTCTTTTATTTTAAACAATATAATAAACAAGTTATTAGTTTTTCTTTTAAATTGAAAGGATGAGATTATTAGGCAAAAGTCTTAAGAAGTACGACAATCAACAAAGCAATTCTTGACTAAACATGATGGAGGAACAACGGAATTATACTTTTAAGTTTTATACAAAACATTGAAGAGACCAAGTGTAAGGACTATATAAGATGATTGTTGACAAATCTAAGAAGACATTAAAGGTTTCATCTACTGGCCATTCCCCGTGAAAAAGAGATGTTTTAAACCCTTTTTTGTCGTCATTTCTAAAAATAGAAATGTCAAAAAGATCCGATCCGACTTGTGGCCCAACCGTTACTTCAAAAATGAGACCTAACCTAACCTGTGACCTAACCGTTACTTCAAAAATGACGTCATTTTTTACTTTTTTCTTTTAAAAAATATGGTAGGCCGAGTTGGCCTGACCCGTCAGTGGCCCATCACTTTTTACATTTTTCTTTTAAAAAATATGGTAGGTCGGGTTGACCTGACCAGTCGGTGGCCCATCGAGCCACGAGCTGATCAGTCAATGGTCTGGTCGGGCTGCGAGCCAACTTATCCAGGCCCATCGAGCCATGGGCTGGGCCACCCTAGCCTTTTAGGCCCGGCCCAGCCCATTAACATCTTTATCTAGAAATCTTCTAATATTCAATTGTGTTGCAACTTGAAGATCCTTTTATTAGTCCCTGAAAATTCTCACGTTTCTTTCCTACCATATAGAGTATATAATATTCCCACCATATAGAGCATATAATATTGCCAAATGCAATCGTAAAAAAGTTATTGTTATCTCCACTCGGTTGGTTAGGATAAGCTAACCATTGCACAATATTGCTCTATTGTGTTACACAACAGAAGTGATTGCAAAGAGGTTGTAAAGATCTCCACATATAATTAGCAAAAGAGCAACCAAAAAAGAGGTGATCCATATCCTGATAACTTTTACGTCCATATTTAATGTATTTTGTTTAATAGTTTATACATGTGGTACTTAATTCATCTTAAGTGTGTATATAAGTGATAATTGTTTTCAAGAACTTAAAAGGACGAATTCAAACAAAAACACGACGTAAAACAAAGAATTGACAAATCTGAAGGAATGCACAACATGCATCTAGCCATGCACTTTCGCAATATCCAACGAATTCCGATTATGCATGGTCGTGCAAGAGACCTTGCATCAACCAAAACCTAGAATTCCATACAAAAGTGGCATTTCATAGGCAAATGAAGGGAGGAACCAGAAGACATCATTCTGAAGAGTACAAAGATGATTCTGGAGGCGATTTGGAGCTTCAGGAGTGGGAGACACAGAGTTTTTATTGACAAGATCCATCAAAACATAAGATCGGATGTCTACATTGTCAGAATACTTGATAGAGAACAATCATGGAGATTTAGAATTATGATTTCATTATTTTCTATTATGTTTTTTGTACATATATATATATATACATATATCTTATTTCATGTTCATCGATGTATAACTAATTTTTCTATTAATATTTAAGCTAGATGAACCATATTTGATACCGAAATATGTTTTGATTATTTTGTTAATGCAATTGAGTTGTTTGATTAATGCGATCCAATTATTTATTTTCTTATTGTCTATCGATCTGATTTATTAGACTTAAATCTGATTTTTTATGTAGCAATTTAGAAATCCTATGTTTGAATAGATCTACGATAATTGGAAATTGTTGATTGCAACCATAAAGATAGGATAACATAAATCTTCCGAATTAGGGTCAAACCTAATTGAGGCATTTATAATACACGCACTCCTATAAAACCTGAGTAATTAGGTTAGAAACCTTAGGATTAATTATTAGTAGACTCAAGGTCAACTCCTAGCATACCTTAGGAGTCTCCACAGTCCAATTAATTAGCAACACAATTGCATGACAAACAATCAATCGGTTAAGGGTTTAGGGGAATTCGACGCCTAGATACTAATTATTTGATATTGGTAATTAATTTAGTGGTTCATCAATTCTTATCTTTAATCATTCTACTTGTTATTTTAATTGATTAACTTTAGTTTCTTTAGTTCAACACAATCAATTCATAGGCTAGATAAAAGAATAATGATAACTACTAGTGTTAGATCCTGTTTCCAGAATCCAACTCTTGACAGAATACCATCATACTTGAGCGTAATTCCTTGTAAGCTCTTCCTTCTCTGATACCCTAAATGTTAGACCCCGTTTCAGGAGCCTAACATCAAACACTGAATCATAAAAACTTTAGCGTACTCCAATAAAATCATGAAGCTTAAAGTCTCGTTCCATTTCTATATTCCTTTTTCCATAACACATTCTACATATATCTAACCATAATTCGTATTCAAGATTTATCATCTCAAATCGATAACTTCCTCAAATATACTTAATTCA
>JAOSBP010000006.1:16998016-17025383 GCA_027563825.1 Erythroxylum mucronatum
ACTTCATTAATTCGATTAAAGATCAAATCAATTCATAAACACTGTTCATGAATATCAAATTAATGAATTATGCCTTTCTTTATTTATTCATAAAGTCTGCAAACGACTTTGAATAAAACGCGCTAAAGGGGATTGCCTTTAGGGCACAAATAAACAGTACCGACCTTGAACAAGTCGACTTATCCCTTGTACAAGTCGACTTATCGGTGCTGAATGCGTGTAAGTCGACTTACCCATTGTGCAAGTCGACTTGCACAGGACTTACACTTACAATTATGGGTCCTAAGAAGATCAATTTTATTGGAGGATAATTAGGGTAAATTTATCAAATTTTATTCGGATGATAGTGAAATAAGTTCATTTGAGGTTTCTTTCGTGGTGAGGAATCCCTTCCTTGTGACGCGCACATCCAGACGTCACGTAGGACGTCGGACACGTGTCGCACCAGGGAGGGGTTCCAACATATTGAGAGTCTTATAAGATTAAAACTTGCTCAACACTTAACCATATGTTTCATAACCGACAAATAAGCTACCTTTTTATATGCTTTCCACCCCCTTTCTCCTTTAGTTTACTCTTTTCAATTTATGGCTTCTTAAGTGGATCCTTACGAGTGGAGTCCTGCAAAAGTTCTTTGCAAGATTTCTCTATCTTGATAGAGTCCAAAAATTTAAAGAGGATTTTTCTTAACATTAGAGACTTTAAATGTAACCCTCTTATTCCTTACTCTTAGAGTTAACTTACCTCCGTCAATGTCTATAAGAGACTTGGCGGTAGCTAAGAATGGTCGCCTAAGGACAATGGGTATCTCCAGATCTTCATCTATGTCAAAGATGATAAAAATCTTTAGGGAAGGTGAATTTGTCAACCTTAACAGGTACATCTCTGATTATGCCCCTAAGATGGTGGAGTGATCTATTAATCATTTACACACACATCCTAGTTGGTGTTAATTCACCTAATTCCATCTTTTTGCATAAAGTGTAAGGCATAATATTTATGTTAGCCCCTAAGTTCCCAAAAGCCTTATCCACTTTGACACTATCGATAGTACAAAGAATATAAAAATTCCCTAGGTTAGTGTAACATACCACTTCCATAAAGCATATGCCCGAACATCCAGAGGATATTCAAGAACATACCCTATAAGAATAACACGTTAGAATAGTCACATTAACTTTTTATGGCATCACACATAACACAAGTATTCAAAATGGCCAAATCTCCTTATTATTTTCACAAAATAAACTTACTTACATTGTATCATTACTATTCATATCCTTATATTCACATTACATAACATTTGAGAGTTTACAACTCCATAAAAAATGTTTAACATGAAATGAGAAGCTAAACAAACACATCCTAACTAGACTCCTCAGATATCATCTGACCAGACTTTTGAGTCATTCTTGTTCTCAAAATAACAATACTAGAATTCTACTTAGTTGCCTTAGAAGCTAGAACTCCCTTGTACCTGAAAATCAAAGATGCAATTTTGATAAGTTTGCGAACTTAGTGAGTGAGCCATCATCGATGTGCTCACTCCAGACAAAACACAAATGTCAATTATATAACCAATTTCACAAAGTGTAACACATCATCCAATATCAGATCCCACATCACATTTTGTTATATTTTAACAAGTATAAGTACAACATGTATATAAACAATCCATAACATTATTTCAGAACAATCCATTAATTCATCTCAATCATTCATATGATTCATGTAAAATTATACGCAAATGCACATGTGACTTCGTTTTCATTTTACTTTGTTATAATTGAGCGCATATTTATTGTCCCGCATTGTTGTAGATACCAGGCTCATTATTAACTGAGCCTATAGCACTTTGTGCACAATTCTTGAGCTTAAAGCTCTTTTTCATGTTGGTCACTCCGGTCACAACTCCTTTATCTTATCATGTAATGGAATGCATCAATTGAGATAATATGCTATCAATACTTTTCATTCAATGTGCTCATATCATTTATCACATTCTTCGAACCTGAGTCCGACATTCAACATTCAGTTGAGTACACATACAATTTGAAACACTTCCATACACAGTCCCAAGTATCAAACTCTTCGGACCAACAATGTCTAGAATCATAATAATCAGATAAGTAACAGTTCATTAACTGAAAGTTAACCAAAAATAATTCAATCATAGTGAGAAACATCTAGGTTAACTCACAGTACACTCCAGAAAAGTTGTTGCCTTGATGATCCGACAATGTCTGGATGTTAACGATCAACTTGAGCTTCTTTAGTCATGCAATACACACATATTTTACATATTACTAAGTTGATCAATCATATGATTATTCACTCATGCACATGTATATATGTCATGTTCAATGTATGCTCAATTGACTTTTCGGGTATGTATCCTTATCCATAAATCTTGACCATTCAAACATCATAGCTTGTACACATCTAGTTTGTAATTAGGTTTATATTTTAAGTAATCTTGATTACTCTAAATTCATCAATCATACATTCACCAACCTTTTCTAGCAATATATATTCACGCAATTTCTCAATTCTTATTCATTCATACCTAGTTCATATTATTCATATCCTATGGATATCATTTGCATTCATAAGAACACCTTCATTCCTTTAACACTAATAAATTCCAGATTTTAGATATATAGATTTCAAAACAATTCATTCCTTAAGTTAAATCATCAATTAACAACCTAAACTTATCAAACCCTTAACCAATTAATCAAACATCAATGTAGGTTCATTTCAGGCCTTAATCAAGTCCAAATACACCAAAGTAAAGTAACTTATCCTTAATTGATTCAACAATCACACAAAATAGAAATTTTTCATTTCAAACCATTGCCCACGATCATAGAGGACCTTCCCACGATCACGGGATGAGTCAACCGAATGTTCACTCTCCATTTTCCTTCAATTTCTCTAGATTCTAACACCTTCATACAAAATTCAAAACATCTCCATATTAGTCCATTAATTATACCTTAATTATACTTCAATTCCTCATCAATTCCATCTCTAATTCCAACTTAAAATCATTCAATTAGTATCTTATAAACTATTTATCTTTCATGCATACAAAAACAAAACAGAAACTTTCATTCACTTAATCTCATCATATATGTAGTCTTAGTTTTTTTCAAATTCAAGAACACTTCACTAGCACCTTTCTTTAGCATAAATTCACTTTCATTTAAGCTTTAAATCTCAACCTAAATCATCCATATAACAACCTATAACCTACGGTTCTCATGCATCAAAATCAAAATAGAAAAGTATCCAGTTCATGTATCATTTTTCCACACACTTAATCATCAACACTACATACTATCCATCCCAATTCAATCATCAGAAACTTTCTATTACAACATGCCACAAAGATCAATACTTTAATTACTTGTTTAGCTCAAGTTCCACCTCAATTCATCAAGTCTACTTTGCCTTACATGTATGCAAGATCATCTCAAATACAAGGTGGGAATTGGATGGGTTTTCAACAACAAGCAAATAGCAAGATGAAAGACAACAGCATATAGCTTTCTTAATGCAGAATCTTGTCAAGATTTTAAAGTGATGATGAACAAAATAACATCCAAATTTCATAGCTATGGGAGGGTGGATAATTCGGTGGTGAAAGGGAAGAGAGGAGAAGAATGAATGCAGCAAAACAACTTCTGCATTAGCTTAAGTCATTATGTGCTAGGTTTCACCATTTCATAATGACATTTTTCCCTATGCATGCATTCCATTTGTCCTCTCCATAAGCTACCAATTGTCACAATTATGCTAGGCCATTTGTCACTCAACCTCTAAGCCATTTATCACTCAAACTGTATGCCATTTGTCACTCAACCTCTAAGCCATTTGTCACTCAACTATTTATGCCAAATGTCCCTCAATTCTTTCAGAGCTATGGGAGGGTGGATAATTCGATGGTGAAAGGGAAAAGAGGAGAAGAACGAACATAACATAACAACTTCTGCATTAGCTTAACTCATTAGGTGCTAGGTGTCACCATTTCATAATGACATTTGTCCCTATGCTTACATTCCATTTGTCTTCTCCATAAGCTGCCAAATGTCACAATTATGCTAGGCCATTTGTCGCTCAACCTTTAAGCCATTTTTCACTCAATTATTTATGCCAAATGTCACTCAATTCTACTGCTATGTGTAACTTATTTCATAGGCTTAGTGTTGGATCCTGAAATTTTTCTAAATTACTTATTTTTTAACTATTTATTTATTATTTGTTTATTTATTTTATTCTATTTTTATAATCGAGTCATTAATCTAGTGGGCATAAATAGAGATTAGAAATTAGACAGAAATATTAGAATTAAGTTAGAATTAATATGGTGTTAAGAGAATTAAGGAGTTAGTATATGAAATTAAATGAAAGAAGGGTAAATAAGGAAAGACCAACAAAGTGAGGGGTATAATTGGAAGGAAAGGAATAAAAGTGGTCTTGAAATAAGAAGAAGAAGAGAGAAACGTGGAAGAGAGAAAAAGAGAAGAAAAAAACGTAGAGAAAGAATAGAACAAGGAGAAAATCGTGGAAGAAGAGAGAAAGGTAAGAAAGTAGAAGAAAAGAAGAGCAAATCAAGCTTGTTAAGGTAAGTTAATCATCTTTTTTTGCTTGCTTTGTTAGAGAAGGACTAGAGAGAGAAAAGGGTTTTGTGTAGAGAATGAAGGATTTGTGTTGGAAGAACATGATTTAAGAGAAATCATTAGATTTTAGGGTTTCTAAACTAGGTTTTGGCTTTTCTAACTTAGATGGACTATGGGTAGGTTAGGTTTGAGCTTGATTTGTGTGGATTGCATTTTTGTGATTATGGAAGTTTCATAAATTTTCATTTGAATTTGGATTAAATAGAAATTGGTTTATTTAAAGGGAATCAAGAAAACCTTACTCAGGGGCAAGAGGAAAGGCAATCTTGAGCTTGGATTTTCAGCAAAATTAGGTGGATAATTTATTTATAGTTATTGTGTGATTAGGCAAATTCTTACCTATGTGTGTGTATGTTCACTTCTTGAAATGGATTTGCTTGAAATTGAATTGTTGTGACTTGATTGGAAATGCATGTTGCCTTCTGATTATGTTATCCTTAAAAGAGATTATAACATTTTGAATTAAAAGAAAAGAAGAAAAAGCAAGAAAGTATGAACATATGATATCATGATTTTGAGCATGATTATGTGCTTTTGTTTGGGCGAGAGTGGGACCATTCTGTTCGTCACGTGCACATTGACAAGATCCTTCTCCCGACTGCCCGCTTGTGACATATGAGCTCCGAAAATGGACTCATTCTGTTCATGGTGCAAGCTTCGGTTTCTCCATTTTGTTTCCATGGAACCCTCGATCCATCTATTTGTGCATTACATCTTTGAATTGTCAAGTATGATGCATTTGAGTGATTGTTTAATGGCTTAAGTCAGTGTTATGTGTTATGCATTAATTTGCTTAATTATGAGTTTTGAGCTAAATTGGTGAATGATTAAATTGCTAGATATATATATACACACACATATGCTTGAATTTGTGGTAAATTGTCGATGGCTATAAATACATTAGCTACTACGTTGTGTAGCTCAACCCATCAGTTTTCCCTCCTCAAGTGCAGAACAAGAAGGTTAGAAATCCTTACAAGGCGTTTGGTCAAACTCTAAGAATAGTTAGCTTGTGCATTAAGTTAGTGACTAGACTTTGGATAGCTTTATAAGCATATCAAACATTGAGCATCCAATGTATTTTTTATCTTGTGTTAAGTCTTGATGTAATGTTGATATGTAATTAAAGCTATGTATGAACTTCATTTTAACTTAGAAATGAATTGAGAATTGAAGAAGTTTCTTATGTGTATGTGCATGTTTATCTTGTAGTTCTACATTTCATATTTCAAGTCTTCCACAGGGGTAAAATTGTCTACTGACTTCAGGTGAAAATCTAGATTAATCTAGGATGAATTAGACAAAGTTGTCTCTAAAAAGTTGTAGATTATCTTTCTAGCTTTCCAACGGTATATCGTATGAAATTTTTGGACATTGGAGCTGAAAGTTATGATCAATTGAAGTTAGTGATGTCACATAGGATAAATGCCTTCGTTTGATTCAGTCCTAGACTGAAGCCCTTCATCTGACTCAGTCTTAGACTGAAGCCCTTCATACGATTCAGTCTTAGACTGAAGCCATTCGTCTGACTCAGTCTTAGACTGAAGCCTTTCGTCTGACTCAGTCTTAGACTAAAGCCCTTCATCTGACTCTAGATGACAAAATCTCTCTTCGGTATCTTCATAAAAGTTGTAGATCTAGAAGTCCTATTTGAAACTGTCCTAAGAAGACCTTAACCTGATATCTCTAGTGAAAGTTATGTCAATTGTCCTGAAACAGGTACAATGTGATTAAGGGCAAAATCATTTTTGATTCCTTTGGCCATAACTTCTTCGTATGACCTCCAAATAAAGTGATTCTTGAACCCATAGATTCCTAACACATTTTTCTATCTCTACATAAAAATTGATAGCCTTTTGTGTTGATTTGAAAAGATAGATTGAGTCAAAGTAAGGGTATCGGTTGGAAGAGTATGAATTGGATATTTTACTGAACATACTTCAATATTTTGACGATATCTTGATCTGTAGAGCTCAAAATGAGATGATTCTTGTTTCAAAATAAACTAGAGGTATTGAGATACAAATTGTCTGGAGGAGTAGAATTTTAATTCAGTCTCTAAAAATTTCAATTTCTGGATGGAAGTTAGGTATAGTGTACTGTTTCAGTTTAATAATAGTCTAAAAATGTTTTAGCCCTAACTTTCAGATTTCTAAACCAAATTGAATGATTTTGGTATCATTAAAAACTTAAGACAATGGGGAACAAATTTTCTGAAGAAGCCAAATTGTAATTTCAATTTGAGATTTCCCAAAATCTGTCCTGAAGTTGAAGAAGTGTGTTTGCTCACTTTTTAGAGCTCTAAATGTTGGGCTCCAAAAGTGGGGTCCAACACTTAGTCATCCTAAATTTCCATGTGTAAATTTGACATTTTTCCTAAACTAAATGCATATTTTAATTCATTAATTTTCCAATTGTAACAATTAATTCCAATTTTACTAATTATAATCCACCAAATCAAAATTCAAGACATAAGCAATCCACAATTCACATCATGATCATTTTAAACCTTTCATACCCAGAATATGTCAATTGACTGCACATACAATCTTGGCAATGTTTATTAAATCATGATTCATGTGTGTATTCGAATATTATGCATATGAATGAAATGCATTTCATAAATTCTCAAATGATATGACTCATGTGCAATAATCTAAGGTTCTAACCCTTAGTTTGGAAATCAACTATTACAATTCTCCCTCTTTAAGAAATTTTGTCCTCGAAATTCTTACCTAATTGATCAAATAGATGGGGTACTATTTCCTCATGTTCTCTTCAATCTCCCATGTGGCTTCTTCTCTTGAATGATTCCTCTAAGGAAATTTAACCAATAATATTACTTGGTTTCTCAATGGCTTAGTCTAATAATCAATTATTTTGATTGATTCCTCTACATAGCTCAAATTAGTTTCAATTTCAACTTTCCGTGCTAGTAATTCATGTGTTGGATCTGACCTACATCCCCTGAGCATACTAACATGGAACACATTGTTAATCTGAGACATCTCTTGTGGTTATAATAATTTGTAAGCCAACGGTCCTATTCTCTCAATAATCTAACAAGGATCAATGTATCTAGGGCTTAACTTTCCCTTTTTACTAAACCTCAACACTTCTCAACAAGGTGACACTCTCAAGAACACCTTATCTCCCACTTGATACTCCATATCCCTCTAGGGCTAATCCACATAACTCTTCTACCTATCGTGGGCAGCCTTGATCCTATTACGGATCAATTTTACCGTATCAATGGTATCTTGAATCAATCCAGGGCCTTCAACAATCCTTAGGCCCTCTTCATCCCAATACAAAGGTGATCGAAACTTTCTGCCATATAATGCTTCATATGGAGCCATACCAATACTACTGTCATAATGATTGTCATATGCAAATTTAATGAGAGCTATATATTGATCTCATGCTCCTTGAAACTCCAAAACACAAGCTCTAAGCATATCCTCAACAGTCTTAATTATTCTCTCACTCTGTACGTCTATCTAAGGATGAAATGATGTACTAAAATTCAACTTTGTACCTGATGCTATTTGTAAACTACCCCAAAATTTAGAAGTAAATCTGAGATCCCGATCTAATACAATTGATATTAGAACTCCATGTAATCTCACTATCTCGTTAACGTACCTCTGAGCTAACCGATCTAGTGTGTTATTCTCGACCCATGTTTTTCAAATAATAGTTACTTCAATTACAAAAGAAATTCGCTATTTAAGGATGGGATTTTTAGTAACTGTTTTGGATCAATACCATCGTGTTGTCGTTGATGGACTAATCCCTATTTTTCCTAAAAGGTTAAATAAGACACACTTGAGGAAGGCTAATATCTAGGATTCCTATGGTATGGAACTCCAAAATCCAATCTCTAAATATATAGTTATGTACAGGAAAGGATAAGTGGGATATATTTCTGCACTGTCACAAAAACATTAATTTGTATCATCGAGTGAAGATTTTAAAAAAGAAGGCTGGGAGATGATGCTCAGTAAATTAGAAGAGAACAACAAGCAACTAGAGGGCCAAATGGATGCAATTGATACATAAATGAAGGAAATAGTTCAACGTCAGCACTACTAAACAAAGAAATTACTGAAAGTTTTTGAAGTGCAAAGCATTCAAATCATGTCTCCTACACCATAACCACGACAATCCCCATAAGTATTCTTGCCCTTCTTTTTATTTGTTTTTTCAATTAATTTATTTTTGAGTTATGTTTTGCTTTCATATTGAGGATAATATATTGTTCAAAGTGGGGACATATATGTAATTGCACATCAGTTATGTGTGACTTTGAATTTGCATTGTGTTAGGTTTTTATTATGCTACCATTGTGTAAATTTTTGTTACATGATGTTGCATTTTATATTTATGTGAATTTGTCAATAGCATGAAATTGAAGGAATTATATTATTTATAAACATGATCATTTAATTTTTGAAGAAACATTAGCTTATGAATTTGTCTTTTAAGTGTTTTGAGGTGAAAATGCCTATTAGTTAGAATATTGTAACTATTCTTTCATTTTATGAAACTTTTTTGGATGCAGTTATAACTAAATTCATTTAAATTGGTAAGCATCATTAGTAGCCTTTCATGGGAGTGATTGATTAAGAAAATATGATGTAAGTTAAAAAAATGTGGATTGAATGTGTTAAATAAATTTCCTATTATGTTGACCCTTTTTTTTAAGAATGTGTTCATGATAAAATATGTTCCTTCATGTCAAAAGGCTAGAATGATACTCTAACTAAGCTTAATAAAACATAACCTAGTTAAGTAACTAGAGGACATTTATGACAAAGTAATTGCCTTCATGTCAAAAGACTAGGTGATCGTTAAATAAAATCTAAAAATATGGTGTTATTGACAAAAATGAACCTATTGATCTTCTTATCAAATTTCAAAAACAATTTCATGAGAAGGAATTTAGAGTTGTAAATAAGAATAAGTGCATGCTTACAATTGTGATTGATGTATGAATAAGGTGTCTATATTTTGGTTGAAATGTGTATTTAAATCAAAGCACTTGAACATGAATGGGAGAAGTTAGTATGTTCAAACGATTTGAGTGATTGATGTTTGTAGCTAAGTCAAATTTATAAAATTTGATTCATTGTTCCATTATTAAATTGTCGCATGATTTTGTGTTTTTTTTAAGTTTGTTTGTTTTGTGCTTTTAGTTTTGCTCTGAGACAAGCAAATATTTAAGTGTGGAGAAGTTGATAGATGTAAATTAAAGTGTGTTTGTTTGGTGTTCTAGTGTGTTTTTTAGTGTTATCTTAGATGAAATCATATTTTTAGGACTTAGATGTGTGTTCTTGTTAGTGTTTTGTGTGTTTTGTTTGATTGATTATTGTGTAGGGAAAGAATTCGATCTTAATTGTATGTTTTAATGATTGTTTGATATGTTTGATGATGAGTGAAGATAGGAAAATTTGAAGAAAAGATGAAAGAGCTAGAGAACAAGATTTGGCACAATCGTGTATGGGATGCATAATTGTGTATGAACATAGTAAAACTTTGGTGAAGCTCTTTGGCACGATCATGACATAGAGCTGGAGTAAAAGTATGCACGATCATGCAAAGAGCAATTTTTTGGGTTGTGAATCTTTTATACTTTTGATAATTTGGGGAAATTTTGCAACAAAAACTCATAGAGAAACTTTAGAAGGATCAAGAGTATAAAATGGAATTAAAAAATCAAAAATATGGTTGGAAACCACAAAAGAAGAGGTCAAAGAGTAACGTCCTAAAGAATACAAGCTGCAGAATTCCAGCTTAAGGCAAAGAAGAGAAAACATCTAGAAATCAATTCTCTACTCTTCTTTTATTTCATTGTTGTTGTTGAATGTTAATGATAACTCAATTTGGATATATAGTTACATTTATAAATTGTTAAATTTCTTTTAGGAATTACTCGATTTATTTGTTAAACTCTACATTCTTAATTTAATGAAATATGCTTGTGATGTTTATTACTTTATATTCAATTTAAATCGAGAGATTAGAATGGATCATTTTTTGTTATGCTGCACAGTGAGAGCTGGCAGCCAAATAGACCTATAAACATCAATTAATAGGAAATTGAAAAGAGATCCTAATTTTTATGAGTTATCCATAAGATTACTTCAAGTCCAATTTTATAGTTAGGAAGAGTTTTAATAGATTGAGAGGTCAATTCAATTTCTATCTACTTCAATTAAGATTACAGAATTAGATCACGAGAGAGGATAATGATAATTATTGGATATCTAGGTTCAAGTAGTACTAAATCAAAAAGGTGAAGTGAAAATAAATAAGGATATAAGTAATTCCTAACTATCGTCAGTGATCAATCAACCATTTCACTATTGCTTATTTCATTATTTCATTATCAATTCTTTTCATTATATAGTTATCAATTCTTTGTTTTTAGTTTAACTTTTACTGGTTTATCTTATTGTTTACCATAAACAAAGTTTACTAGAATTATTGGGTGACTACTCCAATCCTTATGGGACGATATTTTTTATGTTATAAGATACGATCTTTATACTTAAAGTAAAAAAAAGTTTTTTATTTAAAACTTCAACAGGTATCTTTCCCATGTATGCATAAATATGGAGATGATCTTGAGTTATTATAAATATCCAAACTATATAGCTATCGATGTGGAAAATAATGGGATAAGAATGATCCTCTCTCTAATACTTACAACTGTTTTAGATGGAGCTAGGAGCTGGAACAGGCAGACCTATAGGACCACCTAAGTTTCAATAAAGACCTCTATTTCAACAACCACCATCTTTATAGAATAATGGGATGGAAGAAATGCTTAACCAATACATCTCTTCCATGATGTAAAATTGGATAATTTGGGTAAATTTGAGTCTCAAGCGAGTTAACTTCAAAGATTGTGCAATCAAATTATGCATCCATTCACAACTTGGAAAGGCAAGTGAACCAACTAACCAAGATTGTTGGTGAAAGTGATCAAGAAAATATTCCAATTAACATAGAGATAAACTTAAGAAGTGACAAAACACTTGATGTTTTAGTTTATAAAGAAGAGGAAGTGCAAAAGTCAAACAAACATGAGCAATAAAAGAAGTGAATAGAAGCATATCAATGTCAATCTCATCTTCATTTGATGTCGTTCTTAAGCTAAAGCCTTCATCCGTGGTCAGAATGTGTGCATCATCCATTCCATACCCTTAAAGGTTAAAAAAAGGGAGGACGAAGACAACTTTAAGAAATTACATAATATCTTCAAGAAGTTGTGGTTTAACTTCTCTTTTGCTAAAGCATTACCCTAATTCCATCATATACAAAAAAATTTGAAGGAATCATCTCCAATAAAACAAACATGAGGAGTATGCTATGGCACCTTTTACTGATGAGTGAATTTGTAGAACAAATTGCCTCCAAAGTTAAAGTTTCCAAGGAGTTTTTCTATTCCATATTATTTTGGAGCTTTTAATATTCATAAAAATTTATATGATTTAGGTGCAAGTACTAATGTTATATCTTTATCTTTTTTTTAGGAAGCTTGGAATATGAGAACTAAAGCCTACATAAGTTTTATCCAATTAGCTAATAGATCTTTTACGTACCCAATTAGGGTAATAGAAGACTTGTAGGTTAAAGTGGGAAAACTAATCTTTCCTATAGATTTTTTATAATGAACATTATTTATGATATTAAGGTTCTCATCATCTTAGGGAGATCATTTTTGGCAACTAAAGGGGCACTAATTGAAATGCCCAAGGGGAAGTTGACATTTAGGATGGCAATGAAAAGATGGAGTTCAACATCTTTAAAGCTTTTAAAAGGTCTCCTACCTTTGATGGTACCTATTATAGGATGGATCTCCTTGATTATGTTATGCATAATGAATTATCTAAAGTTATTTATGATGATTCTTTAAAAATATGTATAGCTTTATGACTTAATGAGAAAGCGGAGGATCTAAACCTTATTGAGTGTGCTTTTAGGTTAGAAGGAGAGGGTTATAGACCCCTATATTCTTGTGTTTTCAAGAACTTAAGAGAATGAAAGCCTAAACCCTTACCATTTATCGAAGAAGCACTTAGGCTTGATTTAAACCAATGACTTCCTTATTTATTTCATGCATATTTAAGAGAAAAATAATAATTACCATATTACTATTTCTTCTCATTTAATTGAATACCCTAGATGAATGAAGAGTTTAAGTATTGTGTCTAGTTATAGACATTAAAAAAAAACACTTGTTTTAATTTGGTAGTTTTTAGGATCATTAGTAATAGCTTTAATTTATTTTTGCATAATATTAATGTTATTGAATCTATGTTTAGTTTAAAAAATGTTTAAAGCCGTGGATGTTGGATTATGATTATTTTATTTGGATTGGGAATTGATGAAATTTTGCAAGTTACAAATGAAATATTGCCTCAAATTATAAAACATACCTATGTGTAAAAGGAGAGATTAGATTTCATTAACCTAAACTACATATTGATAACATTAGATAAGATGAATGATTCTTTTATTATCAGGGAGTACCAGTTATCCAAGCCTCTTTTTTATTTTTTATTTTTTTCGTTTTTATATATGTACAAATTGATAATGTACAACTTAAGTGTGGGGAAAAGAATTAACTATTATGCTTATTAATTTTGATATAATTAGTTTAATAAGAAAATTATGATATTTTTAAAGAATAATGGTTAAGGTAATTTAATATTAGTTGTATTATTATTTTAATTTGTTTAGTTAGGAAAATAATTACAAGCATTGATGATTAAGTTAATTTCAATTTATGTTATTAATTTCAAAAATTAATATTTTATTTTTACTATGATAATTTTTTATAATTTGGACGTACAAGTTAGAAGTATATTCTTTTTAAAAAATTTCATTATCTCATATAAAAAAGAGAAAAATAAAAAGAATATTTTATTTTGTTTGAATAAGTGAGCAAAAGGTTAAAGAGTGGTGTTAGTAGCAATTTGAAATGATGGCCTAATTGAATAACCATAGCAATTTCTAAATGCTCTTGTGTGCTTATTTCAAGTTAGTGTTTTACTTTATTTCAATGAAGGATATGAAATGTTTAAATGTTAAAACATCTTTTTCATGTATATCAATTTTGTACATTAGGTTGAATTTTATGGATTAACTTAAAGATTGAAGCATTGTAAAGTGAATTAAGTATATTCATAACTTGATGCAAGTAATTAAATGCCTAACAATTTGATGAACTTTGCAATTAGATAAAAAATGAAAAATATTGACAGATGTGATTGATTTGTTAAATTCTTTCTCAAATTTGCCACTTACTTAAGTTAAAAGTGATGAGATTGATTTATTCGAGGAAATGCAAATACTTAAATGTAAAGAAATTTGATAAATGCTAATTACACTATATTTTAAACATGGTTTTGAGAATATTTTGCTTGTGTTTAGACTATTTTTACAGCATTTGATTTTCAATGTGGTTTATATTTGGTTTGTAAGCTTATTCTAGCCCTCAAATGAAGAAAGAATGAATTTAAAAAAAATGGAGCCAAGTTAGAGTGATTTTGGATGAACATAAGTTGAACATGATCACACATAGTCTAATGATACATTTTACTTCCTCGATAACTTGATACATGAAAAAGCACAATACAAACACTTTCCTGAATTCCATCCTAGTACATTATACTTCTTGGCATACTTTACAACATAAAGAACACAATTCAAATCAAAGCACATGTTCAATAATATGGCTTATACATAAACCTATTTTCTTGCCTTCAACTCTCGTGTTCCTAATATGAACCGTCAAATGCGAAACAAGGGAGCTTTAAACATTGTATTATGTTTTGAACCAATGTTCGAGGTGATTTCTATCAAACAATATGATGAGCTAACACAAACTTGTATTGGCCCTATTTTTCGATTAAAATTTACAAAAATTTTGTAATTTTGTGATATAAAAAGAAAAAAAGAGCCAAAAGTTAAAACAGATATAAAAGGGGATCGAATTAAAATGTCTTGGGGCAATAAAAGGAGAATGAGTCCTTGTGTTTTTTTTTCTTATTTATTATTAATTTCCTTGTTTTTAGTATAAACTAAATCCCTATTTTGATCTATGCACTAAAGTCAAAAAGATCAGCCCAAGTTGACCAAACTTCGAGCTAAATTCTAACTTTATTTTTGCAAAAATTTTCAGGCTTCAAGTCAGGCTATAACTTAAACTCTACAACTCGACACAACTCAAACCCTAAATATATCAAGTATAAACAATGTCATTTTCAAAATAAAATCAAATTAAATTAAAAAAATTAAGTTGGGCCTGAGCTTGATTGAGCTTTAACCCACCCAAGCTCAATTGAACTTAGGCTCAAACTGTGAGTCTCAAACAAACCCCATTTACGAAAATTCTTAGGCCAAACTCAAGCCAAAGGGACTCGAATCTGACTCAACCTAATGTCATCCTTACAATAAGAGATTCGTAAACAACCAAAAAAAATTGACAAACATCAAACTAGTGAAAACCAACAAAATGAGGACACAAAAAAGGAAATACTCAAGAAGAGAACGAGCAACATAAAAAACTAACAAAGCATGAGAGTTAATAATAGAGAGAACTAGAAACAAAGGGGAAGAGAGTGAAAGCACAACAATAAAGAAGAAAGGAGCACAAAACCGCAATAACAATATTTGGGGTTTTTGGTCTTTAATTTATACAATCGAACTTCGAACTGAGCCGGATTAGAAGCTAAGCTTAAACTCAACTTGAAGTCTAAAATTTAAAAAAAAAAAAACTTAATTGCCAAAGCTACTCTTCGTTCTTTATCACAATTCAACTCAAAATTCTCACATCCACTAACGTTCTACGTGGCCTAAGTGAATGAAAGAATCGTTGTGGGCACAATTATGCTACTTATGCAATTGGAAGTTACAAAATTCAGCACGTCTACGTTAATATGCTCATTAGGAAGTATTAAGACAGTTATCACAAGGACTGGCACCATATTTGCATAAATTTCTATCAAAAGATTCTCCAAAGTGCTCCAATAAGGTTTGTCGCCGACATTCAGCCTAGAAAATTTCCATAAAAGGTCAATAAAGCAAGAAATTGATGATATTTTCTAACATAAGAAGACTGGGTCCATAAGAGATCAACAAATAAGAAGTCTCTGACATAATTACTTGCCTTCAGTTCACAGTAATGCTGCATCTTCTGAGCTTGAGCCATTGCTCTCTTGAAGTTTTGCCTACAGCCTCTTTGTCCACTCCTTAACATGCATACCACTCGGCTAAAATCCTTCTTCTGGTATAGAGCAATGCATACAGCAGGAAGGTTATCTCTTCCAGCTCTTCCAGATTCTTGATAGTAGCTCTCAATTGACTTGGACATTGTATTGTGGACAACAAAACGCTAACAATGAAAGAGACAGTTTAAACTTTATTCGAACAAGGAAAGAATTCTAAGCTCTCTTACCAAGCAACCAAAGCAAGAAATCACTTGAACATAAGATGGAACAAAGGGGAAAATCGCAGTGGCCAGATTGGAGCAAGAACCATCCTAAACTATAACTTCGAAACTAACAGTCTCTATTTCTTTAAGTCCAGAACAAGCAGTGGTCTTTATTTAGAAGTTCGGCAAATATAAGAAAGCAACATAATACTAGGCTGATACCAGCATGACAAGAAAAATTGTACTTCATTCTCAGCACCAGAGAAATAATGTTGGGAAATAACATCCATCAGCATGCAAAAAATATTTTGAAAATAAGTTACATGATAAGATGCTTCAACACTGGAAGTTGACTTCCAAAGATAGATTACTTTGTATATTGTAGGAAGAAGCAAGCCCCCTTTTAAAGTATGGCTTTTAAGAATATAAGAATTCATTGAACTTACAACGTCTGGTTTGTCAATCCCCATCCCAAAAGCTATTGTAGCACATACAATACGGACCTCTCCACTATGCCATTTCCTCTGCACATCAACCCTCTGGCAAGCTGCCAGCCCAGCATGATAATATACTGTCTTGACCTTGCATTTTTCATTTAAAAAATTAGAGACCTCAACACATTCATTTTTTGAAAGACAATATACAATTCCACACTGATTGTGGAAACGATCCTTCAAAAGCTGTCCAAGCTGCTTTAGTGATTCCTTTGTCTTTGTAATGACTTCATACTTCAGATTGGACCTATCAAAGCTTGTCTCAAGGACAATAGCACGAGGAATTCTTAAAGTTTTAAGTATATCCTGCAGGGATTCAGTTAAATTTGGAAAACATCACTTTCAGAAAGGTGACGACATATTTGTAACTACTCAAACTAATTACCTCACGCACTGTCTTGGTTGCTGTGGCAGTCAAAGCCATAACTGGAACATCTGGAAACTCCTGTTTAAGACATCCCAAACCCCTGTAATCTGGGCGAAAATCATGCCCCCATTGGCTGGTAGAAATTTTTCAAATAAGTAAAACTTGATTGATATTGGAAGTCCCATTAGAATATAAGAAAACCTTGAACTCTAATAACTAACAGGTCCAGTTTAAATGTTAATCAAGTTCAGTTTGAAAAAATATGAACCCTAACATACATAAATAACATATACATCAGCAATGCTTTCTGTGAACAGCTCCACTTTTGAAGGATATTGGACAAATGTCAATTAATTCATTTCTAGAAGAATTATTTTAAGCTTTGCTAAAAACCAACAAGGATGGTGTAATATGAATGAAATAACCCTAGTGAAACATACACGGGAAGACATGCATCCTTGGAGCACCTGTGACTCTGAACTGAGACGATCAACAATAGTGTATGATAAATTAAGATCATACCTCACACAGTGTACTTCATCAACAACAAAACCAGCCAACTGTCCCTGTAATGTGTGTGAGAGCATTAATTACATAAAAAGACATTCCTGCAAAAAAAGCTTTCAGCACTTTTTCTCAGAACATGAATAAAATGCTTACCTTGCAATGCAAACATTTCAGTACATCAAGAAATGTTATGTTTCCAACAACCCTTTCAGCAGTTACATATAAGAGCTTACATGACGGTTTGTCTTTCCTATAGAAAAGGAGAAGAACATGAATGAGCATATTTGTCTGGAAGAAAAGGTGTCAAGTAACCACCAGAATTCAAATCGTTGTAGGTGCAGGTGTCCACATAGGGAGAGAAATTAGTAGTTCTAAGCATAGGAATTACACAAAGTATCAGGACACAAAATTCAAACTGTAGATGCTGAAAGTGATTTAAGTCAAAAAAAATAAAAAAAATTTATTATAATTTCTCGTCAGAATGCATCCTCACCTAAGCTCCTGCAGAACAGCTGCTGCTTGGGAAGCAGTTTGCTGAGAATTTAGAAAAGTTGCTGCTATTCCATATTTCAGGTTCAGAGTGAGAATCTGATCCTGAATCAGGGAAAGCAAGGGAGACACAACCACCGTAACACCTGGTTTCAGAGTTGCTGGAAGCTGCAGCGCGTGCCATCAGGAACATTAGTTAATTAAAAGACTGTACAATGTAAATAATGAAAAAGAATCAATTTATACAGCTTGGTTATCATGTCCAAAAATTATACAGGAACTTTGAGTAGATGATTAAAAATAATTGTTTATTGCCAATTGCAAGCAGGAAATGCTGGACACACTGATCGTCAACTTGAGTTCTACTATGCCATTGCACTGCCAATGAGGTCAACATCCATCAGATGCTTAAGGCTCTCTCAGGAATTTGCAGGAAAGGGTAATGTTTTGTAATGATGATAATAACGAGAGCATTCTAGCCGATGTTGCAGTTTATACAGAATTTACAGAAGAGTCCAAAGCCATGAATTTCTTCTTATCTAGAGAACTAGGGAGTTGAAAAACTTCTCAAAAAATGGTGTTAAGATACTATTTTTCGTGTCCAATAAGAAAAGCATTAAAGTCCCAACAGGAGTGACTCCTAGAAATATTTTAGCATTAATATCAATCAACATTGAAGAGGCAACGGGTGGACATGTCCCTAACCTAGAATACTGCAGCACAATTTCTCCTCTGTTCAACATCCAATAAAAAAGAACAATAAAAAAAAATACGTAATAGAGAGAAAGAGAAGCCTTGAATTAGATGTTATATGTTTGACCTGGTAACATAGACTTTTACCACCTCCTGTTGGCATAAGTACAAAACAGTCTTGCTTTGACACTGATGCTTTACAAGCCTTAAGCTGCAATGGACGAAATGACAAGTTTCCAAATATTACATTATTTGCTAATTCAAAGCTATCCAAAGTCTGTAATTCTTCATAACAAAGAATCTGCTGATTGTCCTTCAACATCCTGGGGCATTGCTTTTTGCTGCTAATTGAAGCAGACGAACCTCGTGTAACACTGCTGTTGCAACCCTTCAAAGCAAAGTAACTATCTCAGAACCTAGAAGTATTTCTTAGGTTCCTCAAAGGAATAATGATGGTGACAGGAAAAATGCACATACAATCAACCATATTGAGTTAGGATATTGTCACTCCTAAGAGCAATTAGATGTAAGGGTGGTTATTTTGCTGAAATGAGAGGGTGAAATCACAAAAGAGAATGAAACTACTCCAAATGTGCTAAAGTTCTTCCATTTCTCAACATAGAATCCAAATTGTTTCGAGTAGAAGAAATGGTCTTACCATAGATCCTGAGAATATGTTACTTAGGGGTGTTGTGCATTCTACATCTTTCTCACCACAAGAAGAATTCAACTTGCGTTGTTTTCTGGGTTCAGGTGAATCATCAATGATATTGATGTACACTCTTTTATTATCAAACTCACCAATCTGATTGTCAAACATTTTACTCAAAGTCCCACAAGCCTCGGTCTCAATAGCATGAAGATCATGGCCCCAGTCCTCAGTATCTTGCATAGATTCAGCAAGCATTGCCAGAAAATCATCACCACAGCATTCCACAGTCACGAAATCTTGGCCATCAGTACCTGAAAGAGAAAGAAGTCCCACAAAAAGTAGACAAACTCTACCACAAACCTCCTGATGATAGAAAGCAAACTTTGATTATACAATAAATTGGGCAACTCTTTTCAGTGCCCAAATGCTGATTTCTCGTCTTCTTTTGATTTACTGTTTTTATTTCCTACTTTCGATTGAAACAAAAGCAGAGATGGGATTTTGTGGCGTTAAAGAAGAAGAAGAGTACCATAGAGAGAAAGCAGGCGATTCAAACATTTCCTCGCGGAATCTTCGTCGAAGCCGCAATCAAGAGCTAAGCTTAGGAACCGAGCTCTCTCCAACTCACTCCCCATCTTTCGGTGAACCTCCGATAGCAGAGTGACCCAAGTTGGGGACTTCCGATTTCGAAACCTCTCTCTTGCCGCGCTTTTGAGGGCCGAGGAAAGTACGCAAGTTAAAACGGCGTGCCGTATGTACATCTACAAACGGCATGCTGTTTCAAGTTTTCTTACCTTCCCTTTTTTACGAGAATTTATGTTCAATCATTAAAAATACAATATATGTTTCCATATAAATACATAACTTAAATTCCTAACAGAAGCGTGTGTCCTAATGAAGTTGTTAACAAATACCAATCTTAACTGTCAATACCATCCTTCCTTACTATCACCGATCATCCTACAACATTTGTTGTTGTTAATCAGTGAAGTCATCACTGTCTTGAAGTTTACAATATTCGCCCATCACTAGTCACAAACGAAGTCCTCGCCATCTTCAACTTTACTGCATCTTGAGTTGATAAAAAAGTTGTTTCAATTTTGTATCTTCTTTTGGCTACCTTCATGTCTTTTTTATTACTTCTTGTTCGTGTCTACCTATCTGTATCTGCTTTTGACTGCTTCATTTTTCTTATGTTTGTTGTTGACTTGTTGTTTCTTTTCCATGTATTTGTTATTGCTTCTTATTCATGACTGCTTCAATTTCCTTATATTTGTAGTTTTGCCTACTTTAATAATTGTATCTACTTTTGGTTCATTCAATGATTGTACCCATTTTTGTTTGTTAGATTTTGTTGTGTCTTTTGGTTGCTTTTCTTCTTGTGGTCTGCAAATAGGAGGTCATAGGTATAGATTGTGTTATGTTTTGCTAAATGTGTAAGTGTATTTTATTGTATCATGCTTTGCTAAATGTGTAAGTGTATTTTTAAGTATTTTTTAGATAATTATCATGTGTATAGGATTAAAAATTTTGTTATTGTTAGTGCTTGTATGTATTCTAAGTGTTTGTTTGGTTTAAAGCAAGAGTTGAGTCTTCATTGTATATTTCATGAGGTCTTTAATATGTTTGTAAGTGTAAAAAATCAGAAATTTGAAAAAAAAAAGAAGATAGGAGTAAGTTGGAAGTAAGGCATGATTGTGTCACATTGGAGCACAATCAGGCATGTGTTGCATTGCCTTTGACACGATCATGCCTCAAGGAGCATGATCGTAAATCATGGAGCAATTATGACAGAGAGTTTCAAATGGATAAAAATAGTCCGGTCCGGTCACTATCAGACCAACTCATCAACAATCCTTTATCTTGCAATGCTAAACAAGCTACCTACTGTTGACATGATTGCGAGGTTTACTTACCTTAAAACCTTAGACCATTTTTTCTTCAAATGCAATTATGTCTGAGATGCCTAGAAATCACTAATGCTATAGTGCTAATTAAGGGAATTTCCCAAAGTTTTAATTCAAATTAAGCATCGGTATGTTGATTTGGGATTTCAAAATAAAACCATCAAATGGTGCTTTTACAACTGTCTTTCTTTCTTGATCTTAGCAGTTTGGGACAAAAAGAACAACAGAATATATCATGAAAAGTGCCTCACATTGAACATTTCAACATATATCTATTTCAACGAATTAAAACTCACATTAGCATCCATAGGCATAAGGATTTGGACTTGCATTATCTCAACAATGTTTGGAGAGTATAAACACCTGCCTTGAGTTGTAATGCTTTGAATATACATCAAATGTAATTTTATAGTATTTCTATCTCTTATATTTACAAGGTGATTATATTGGTACTGGTTTATGTTTGCCTTTAATGACTTAATTTAATTTAACTTGTCTATAAAAAAAACATCACAAAGCATTAATATGTCTATTGAATTCAATAAGAATAAGGTTAGACAAAATAGTTCAAGAACAATCCCTAACATAGATTTAAAAACCCATAATCACATTTAACATCCTAATAATCCAAACCAACATCCAAGAAAATGAAATATAAAAAAAGAAAAGAAAGAAAAACAGTTTTATGCCTCGATCTTGAATTCTGAAAAACTAGAGTTGCTTTTGATGTCTCCACAATATAATAATCAATAATTTATTTGTATGATAAATGATTAATGTTTAAGATATCTTAAGGGGATTCATCATCTAGACACTACTTGTTTGATATTGTTTAATCGTAGTACTTTCTTTATCTTAGTTCATTATTGTTTGTTCAGTTTAGTTTTAAATTAAATTCACAACTTGATTCGATAGTTAAATAATAGAAAAAAATTAATACTGATACTTATAGTCCTCCTGAGATCAACCCGTACTTGTTAGTGTCAGTTACAACTACATTTCACTTACAGTTAGAATATTTAATATCACATGCATCACCCCTATTATTAACCATAGATCTCTAATATGTTTTTGAAGATCCTCTCAAGTAATCCACAATTGCTTTCTTTAGAAGAAAAATAGAACCATATATCACCAAGACTAAAGCCTTAACCTTATAGCAGATAAATTAGACTTCTAGACGTATTAGTTGATCAATACTATAAAGCATCATATATTGACCAAGCTAATTATTAAAAGCAATATAATCCTCCCATAATGGTGGTGCTGGTGATTAGATAGTATGGTACATTTGTCCTAAAAAAACTTTAAATTTATAATCTTATCATGGCTTAACTTTGTTTCCACATTATCTCAAGCTTATTTTCTAACAAAAAATCCTTTATCATTTGTAGTATAAAGTCCTAACATTCCAAGATATTGTTGACATAATGAGGAGTTTATAAGCTTAGTTGCTTTAGACAAACTTTATAAGCTTAGGTGCTTTAGACAAACTCTTTATACCCAACTTTCTCTTGTTGACATTTGTGTACCCCTATTCTCCTTAGCTCTTATCAGTTCTTTTGCTAATAAATTCATAGGAGATGATAGTTCCTTACCTCCTGAAGGCTCCATTCTCCATCCTTACAACTTGGTAGAGTTAGACTTCCCCCTTTAAGTCACTTTTACCAACACCTCCTTCCACCCTTATCCTTATTCCCCTCCTGGTTATCTTCCTTCCCCTCCATGTTGGCATCCTTAACTTTCCTTCACACAACAAACTATCATTTCATGTCCCCCCTAGAGATGGCAACGGGCATGAACTCGCCCCCACCCCCATCTCCGTCAGGGATTTTTTTGGCACCCCCATACCTGTACCCGTTGGGGATTTGACCCCTATTGGGTACCCGTTTATCCGCCTCTCTCTTTTTTTAAAGATAAGCTTATTTAATATGAATGGACTATTTGTTTATGGGGAATGGATTGAGGAAGAATTGAATTAGGGATTTGGGTAATTGCTAGGTTTGTATGTATATATATATAATGGCAAAATTGTAATTACTATATAACGGGTAGACGGGTATGGGGGTGGTATCCTCATACCCGCCCCGATACCCGACGGGTATTTTGGTTAACCCCTCATACCCGCCCCACGGAAAAAAAATTTGCTCCCCATACCCGCCCCGTTCGGGTAATTTTATCGGGTACCCATCGGGTTCGGGTACAATTGCCATTCCTAACTTTGTTGAATTTACGATATTAATCAGACCGTCGATTTCATTTCACTAGAGTAGGGATACAAATAGCTTAATGTTCGTACCTTTTTTGATAGGCTCTGTTTGGTTGATGAAAAAAGGTTTGGTTTTTGTATTTTCACCTGGTTTTTTAGATGGGTTAACTAACGAATGAATTACAGTTAAAATTTCATTTAAAAATTTATCTTTTAAATAAATTGCACGTCATATTTATAATTAAATAATAAATTTAATTTAATATACCAATAAACTAATATGTCTTTGTATTTTTTTCTTGTTGATAGTGTATTTGAGGATAATGAAATGTGATGCTATTTCTGGATGTGGAAAGCTTTATAGTCAATCAAATATGACTAAAGTAGATATCAATCTCAATGTGTTGGGATTTATTCTAAATATATCCTATCTTTATTTTTGACATTTTTATTGGACATGAAAATTACCACAAATCTTGAAGATTTGTTTTAAAGTAGAGATTGCATATTGGAGATTGTATTCTTTTGGAAGTGGATGTTGGTTGGGTTTTGAAAAGCAGAATTTTCGGTGTTAACTAATAATATCTTATATTGTCCTTGTTGGAAAAGGAGTTGTTTAAGGAAAACCTAGGGTGAGTGCGTGAATTACTAAAATTGTTTTAGCTGATGTGCAACTGACAGAAAGTGTTATTGTCTGCGCATATGCTCTGGTCTTTTTGGTGAGAATGACGTATAGTGAATGTCTTGATTGGCTGCTGCTCTGTTTTGGCTTTTATCCTCTGTTTGAGCTAACTGCGTGGGTCTTTTTGGAGCAACACTGTTTCACTGTTTTTATCTCTAACAAGCAGTCCAGGTGTTATGTGTAGTTGTTGATTTTGCTGGGCCCTTAAAGTTGATTGATGATTGCAGCACAAAGATAACTTTGTCACAGATGAGTGCATATATTTTTGGTGCAGCAACTTGGCTATTTTGGTGAAGAATTTCAGATCTGAAATTGTTGTGTTCTTGTTTTATTTGTTCTTGCTTTTGAGTAGAAATAGTTAGGAAAATCCTCTGACGAGGTTAACACGAGTCGGTTGTGTTATTGGGCGTGAAGATCTTTCACGGGTAGTTAGGTTATAGGTCGGTTACATAGATTGAGTCGTACGGGGTAGATCAATCTTTTGTAATTTTTGTGAACTATAGTAGAAGTAATCAATCTGGGTGAGGGCTCCGCAGACGTAGGCAAAGTTTGTCGAACTGCATTATCAAACGTTAGTGTCTTCGTTATTTTGCATTTGTGATTTTTGATTTACTTGTGCGAAAAATAATTATTGGATAGTCCGCGAATTTATTAACAACTTAGTTATTTTACAATGTATTTGGTGCGAACATAAGATATTCAGTCTGAAGTAAAAAAAAAGTAGCAACAAGGTTATTAAACCATATGGTAGGCATAAGGTGAGACAATTGTAGTTTGTCAAGAAGAGAAGATATCCAATAAAGCTCGGCATAGGCTAAAATGGTTGTACTACCCCCTATACGGAACCTACAATCACCTACATACATGGCAACTAAATTTTTGTACATATATTCATGACATACACTTATATTCATTTATAGGGATTATCATCACGCATTTGTCTATTACATACTACAAAAGATCATATCACTTAACATTATCTTTTAGGAGTAGTTTAACATATTTACATTTATATAACAATCCAAAAGAAATATTACAAGCTCCTTCATTAAATATACAATCATCTTTAACTCAAAAGATATATTCCAAAAGTACATTTACTTATAGCGATTAGCCTTGGTCCCTGCAGATAATTCCTATGCCTCATTCTTATTACTTGGACCTATACGGATTAACACCCGTGCTAAGCTTGAAAACTTAGTGGGAAAATACTTAGTTTGGATGATCACTCACAGTAGTCATTCATCGAGCACAAACATATTCATAAATATCATAAACTCATATAAATAATGATGACATAATTAATCAAGATATATTATGAAAATATGCTTCAACATATTATTAATATACTGAAAATTCACATTTATAAGCCACATATTGATATTCAATGCTCATAAACACACATTATTCATGTTGTCATGCTCATCTCTTATTTATAACTGTTTAATTTACTTTCTGTGTTAGGCCTGCATATTCCTATAGTGAATAACGGAAGCTGTGAATATTCAAAGATATCAAATTATAGATACCCAAAAGTATCGAACTATAGATACCCGAAAGTATCGAACTGAAGATACCCGAAACTATCGAGCTGTAAATACCCGAAGGTATCAAACTATAGAAACACTATAGTCTCGAAATGAAGACACCATTGGTGTCAAACTGTAGCAACTGCACTGTAACCCAAAATCATGCCTATCTATCCGCCAATAAAACAATAATGCAGACACTATAATATTTTCCTTTAATCATTTGTCAATTTCATGATTAATATATTAACAAATCATATGATATTTATTTGAAATCATAAAATTTGTATTTAAGTTCATACATGCAAGTCATAACTTACTACCATTAGAATAGTATACAAATCACATATACTCGTATAATTTATTTCATATATGTTTTGTTCAGTGGTGTTTCTCTATGTACATTCACATAATTCTAGTATATAAATTCCTATATATCATTTAAATATAAAACATGTTAAATTGTACTTAATTATGTTCATAAAATTTGTATGTAAACTTGTATAGTCATACTATACATATATAAGCAATAGATATGCATATAAATAATCTATATACATGTAAATTTCCTTTAACATGCATTATGTTCAATCTTAAATTTCTATATTTAATTACCCAATTCACATATGGTAAGTCATATTTCATTTATTTCTAGATGTTTGCAAAGTTTTATGAACATTCGAAAAGTTTCAGATATGATTCAATAAAGATCGAAAGCGAAAAATTCAAAATATTGCAATTTGGGTTAGGTACACGGTGGGTCTAAAAGTGGGCCAACAAATCAATCCAGGAACAAATCACACGACAATCTCCACTTTTTCCACATTTTTCACATAGCAAATGTTCAACTTAGTCTTGGAGGTCTTCTAAACATTTGTTTGCATATGTCTCTAATTTTCATAATATCAAAAATCAGGCTATTTGGGCTTCTAAATCATGAGATATACACTAAACATCACAAGCTGCTCCAATACAAGGGCAATATCAGGTTACCATTTTCAATCTCAACTTCCATTGTCATGTAGCCAGAATTAGGTTCGGGTCTCTTCTAAAGATTTTTAGTGCTATATCTTATGTCTCATCTCTGATTGGAGTTACCTAATTGTCTTTTAGGCCAAGTTATGGACAAAACAATGAGACTGGTTCAAGTGAACCCTAGACAGAATTCTACTAAATGTTACTCTCTTATCACATTCGACCAATTCCATTCAAAGTAACACAAATACACTATTCTAGCAACCATTCCTTGCGTAGATCAATCTTTGTACACATTCAAGCATGCACAAACAAAAATTAAACTAAGTTTAGTCCCAAACCTTGAAATTGGCCAACTAGCTCTTCTAATGCTTTTTCTTCTTTTCCCTTTTAGCTTTGCTTGATTCACTAACTAAAAACATCACAAATACATATCTCAATCCCAATTTCAACCTTATAATTCTAGCTCTTCATGAGCAAAACAAGAAAAGATGAAGATGAGAAGAAAAATTATTAACTTTTACCTTGATTTTCACTTAGGATTAGCTTGATTCTTTATGCAAAATGATGTGATTAAAAAGATGAAACGAAAAGGAAATGAGAAGATAATTTGGAGTTAAAACCCCCAAAATGTCGTCCCTCTGTCCTCTCTTACATACACATTTGATGCACTTTCTAGACTTTCACACATGCTTCAATCATATTGGATCATATGCCTCAATCCAATTGGAT
>JAOSBP010000006.1:17059834-17077843 GCA_027563825.1 Erythroxylum mucronatum
GCCTTTATTGTTCTATAGCTTCTTTTTATTTTATGTTGTTCAATTTTAACAACAAAAAATTTTGTTACTGGGGGACTACAGATGCTTGGAAATGGAGTGTCAAGCAGGACATGGTATGTAATCATCGAACACGCAAGTTCCTGTGTTCTAGAAGATGGCCAATTCTACGCCTACTTTGAAGCTGGCATTCGTCTTCTCTTCAATTCCGTTTACAAAGTTGTAGGAGCAGCGTTTGACGGACAGAACTATGAGCCTCTAGATAAGCTGACTCCTCCTCAAAAGGCAAGTGTCTTGTTGAGGCGTCTGAAAGAACTAATATATCGTTGTCTTTAATCTCCAGTTCTGGTTCAATATACGCCAATTAAGTTCAACTATTTTTTCTTTTCTCCCAAATAACAGGCTTTGGTTGAAAACTCCAAGAGGCAAGCTTACAAGAATGTCGACAACTTCACTCCTATCAATTCGCATGCAATTTTTGGGCCTTCTGCCCCCCTGATAAGCCCACAAGTTGAAGCATTCGAGATCCCTACTGTAGGCCTAGGCATAGAAATTCCTGGTACGGACTTCTAAATACACCAATTTGAGTGAAAATTAACCCATATCGATCTCTTTATACATTTATTAGCTGACTCTTAACTGCTGCCTTGATTCCTACTTGTACAGATAAAGCACAAATGCAGCTGGATTTCAACACCCAACCAAGTACGAAACCATATTCCTTTGAAATAGGAAGTAGCAGTCAGTTCCAAATTCCTCCGCATAGTAGCCCTATGCAAATGTTTCCTCCCATGCTTAAGAACAGCTTCAAACTTGGAGATGTTTTCCCTCTTCCCTACCCAGGAGATAATAGCTTCTCTCCCAATGATTTACAATGGCCGTTCCTGATAAGTGGTCAAATGAGTGATGAAGATATATGCCGTGTCCAAGCATCAACCTGGGGACAAGGTGGTACTAGTGCTTTTCTTCCAACTCACGGGACTGATGATGAGATAGACCTCTTTTCTACCTTCCGAAGCCAAAGTGTACATATGTCAAGGATTAGAAAACCTAAAACAAGGTGGTTTCAGCTTCGGGCTGTCATGAGATGGGGCTCGGTAAGGCGAAATGTGGCTCACAGAAGAATGTTGAACGAATTATGTGTGTAAATTACTAGAAATGTAGGAACCAAAGCATGTCAAGTTTTTTATCTCCAAAGTGCATAAGAGCTAGGATTGAAAGTTGGGGTCCTAATATGTGTTAATATGTGGCTACGACCGCAGGCCAATCCTCTAGATTGTCAGATTCCTCCCGATATTGTCTAGCCTTTCTTGCAAGTTGAAGGTACCTGAGTGTGTTTCTTGCGAAGTCTTGTAGCTGTAAGCTCCCCAGTATTCTTTGATTTCTCCTCCTTGTAAAAGATCAAGGTTTTGTACAGGAAGGGTTCAAACGGTTACACGAATTGAATCGTTAGTTTCATTTTCTTCTGATTCTGTGTTATTTAGCACCTGCAGTTACATTTCTTAGTCACTCTCTTATGATAAACTGTTAGCCTTTCAGACAATGATGGCTGGAACTTTTGATCAACTATTATGGGTGTCTGCAAATGCTCTTCTATGATACGAGAAATGTGTTGAAACATAAACGTATTGTACGTGGAAATCTTCTTTTGGTCTCTTCTTTTCTCATCTTTGAACGATGACATCGTTGGCATATTTTTAACTAAATATTTTATATGTTTAAATATGAACAATCCTAGTTGTTATCTTTGTATAGATTGATTCAACTTTATTTATGATATACAAAATATCTTTGATCATTCTTGATATATATTTACGCATATATACCAGCATTTAAATTTGATTATAGTTCACATTGGGATGATTCGAGATAACTTACTAGCGAATGGACTATGATTTAGATATTTGAGGTTGAATGAGGTACTAAAGATAAACTTACACAATCTCTCTAATGTTAGGTTGAAGCTGTTAACGATTGCACCAAAATGGTTTGGGCAGATGTTTAAAGACTAACTTCTTATAAGACTCATTAGTTAATATGTTTGTCATCATTGTTGTGCCTCCATATATGTTTGTCATCATCTGCATTGATATATGTTTTATAATTACCCCCCTTCAAGCTGTAATTTTTTTTTTCATAGTTATTCCTAGTTTGTTTCATACTTGACCACGTCTAGCAATATATTTTTCTTGCATAATTATTCCAAGTTTGGTTCATACTTGCCCCTTCAAGCAATATATATTTCTTTCCTTTGTTTCTTCGTTATGATGTATGACATTAATTTTTATGGTGACTTGACTCAAAAAATAAAAATTAACATATTTTTTATTATAATAACATAGCATAATTTTATATCTATACCAAACGAAAGATTGATTCAAACCTTTTTCCAAATTTTTCTTGGATTAGTCGTTTGTAAACTTGGTCACAAGGCACCATTGTCATTGAACCGTATTCAAGAATTTGGGCTTGATGCTCTGTCGCATCTATCAACAATTGCCTCAAGACTCCAAATTTTCCTTTCTTTAACATGAGCTTTCGACATTTTGGATTAACCCATTACAAATTTGTACAGCCCTAATATGGACAGTATACCACCAAAAGTTCACTCAATATTCCTCACTGACTATAAGCCAAAATTAAATACTGGATTTTGTAATCTAAGGGGTGTAATTGAGTAACAAAGACTCATCTATCTTTAACCAAAAGTCAGGAGTTCAATCCTTGACTTTGAGTATAAAGCAGCCTTAAGCCAACTGTCCCACCCTGTAAGGTGCCTACAAACTAACGAGGAGATTAATCACTGGGTCCACCGATAGATACCCTGATCTAAAAAAAAAAAAAACGGGATTTTGTGAATGCCATAGTCCATATAACGTGTACAAACAACGTTGAGTATAATACAGTGGCAACTAGGACAATACTCATCAACAAAGACTGCCACGTTTTTCATAGTTTCCAATCCAGGGATAAGCACCACTCAACGAGATTTTGGTTTATCAACTTATTAAATCAAGTGATAAACCACGCTCATTATGCAATCAAACTCTTAAATCTCTCTGTACCAATTTCTATCCGGCCGTCAACTGATGCCAGTCCAGCATGTTTCAAATGCTATGAGTAGACCCGTGAGAGAGCGACCTTGACACCAGGACACCTCAACCCTTGACAACCATTGCCCCACACCTGATATGGACTCGAATAGCAGAACCGGCTAGTATTCCTGCATCCAAAAGTTCAAAACAATATCTCACATGCTTTAAATTCTATTTGTATGGTAAGAAACATGATCCAGGGAATTGAGTCATTTGCTCACATTTAGGTGAAATTGAATCCACCCGAGGGAACTGTTGGAACCTCATTTCCACCAAATCGGAACTCAGATTGGGGAGCATTCACTGATGGAATTGTTTCGTCCTCTTCCTCTAACCAATATGTCTCAAGAATCTTCACTGCTTTCTCATAAATCTCTGTGTTGTCGTGAGACTGCAGATTCTCGATTTTCTCCAAGCCCTCAGCATCATCAATCATTTGAGCATAAAGGTTTATACCTCCAGTATTGCCCAAATTCTTGTCAGCTTCTCCTACCTTCAAGATGTTTTCAAGCCCTTCTAAACAGACTGTCACCATTCTTGGATCAGGGCAGATGAGAAGATCACATAAAGTTTTAATACAACCTTGGCTAACAAGATACCTGAAACGTATATACACCCAGATTTAACATTCTGATTTGGTCTTACATCAATTTATCAGATATTCTAAAAGCATGTTCGACAAGAAATTGGATTCCTTTTACTTGATTTGCTCATGAGTACCGCCAGATGTAGCATTTGAGATGGCCCATGCAGCCTCCTTCTTAACGTCAAACTCAGCATTTTGAAGCAGTTGAACCAGCGGGCCAACAATGTTAGACTCAATTACAGCCTGCAAGTGTTTGTACAAGAAGGATGCTCAGTTACTAGAACCATAATCATTTGAATAAAATTCAAGCAAAATGGAAAAACCAACAAGAAGAGAATTGGTACCTGAATTTGGTCCTTATTTCCAGCTGTAATATTAGATATAGTCCAGCAAGCTTCTTTCTTGATGCTCTTTTTATAATTATTGGTTAACAAGTTCAAAAGGCACGGTAGTGCTTGGTGATTGATGATACACTAGTTTGAAAAAAACAGAGCTCATAAGAACTCACAGATCAGGGAAAAGCTAGTTTCAATGGATATCTAAATAATACATTGAAGGCAGAAAAATATAGATGTATTGCTTCACTAACAAATCAGAAGCAAAAAGAGAGCCCAAGTTACAAGCTTATATCCACTGCTCAGTACAAATTTGTTCATATGTATGCATGCATGTCAGGGACGTCCTCCAGGCAACTGAATCCATATAATTTTGTGCCTAACCTTCGTAAGATATTAATTGGCTTACATATGTAAACGTCTAAAAAGATTAACAGAAGCTAGAAATAAAATTTTGTCAGGCAATGTTCCTCATCAGATATAGATTACACAATATAAAAATAGAAAAGAATTTGCCTGTGATTACAAACATGAATACACAAGCAAGTGAAAAAACAAAAACTTAATGATGCCCAGTACCTGAGTCTGCATATCATCACCAGTGACAATATTTCCAACAGTGCGAAGTGCAGGAATGAGAACTGATGTAGATGGATGCCTGACTTGACATACGTTAAAACAATTCAGGCTTTGATAACAGCATGCTACATAACCAATTTCAAGAAAGCTAGTGTAACAAAAATTTTGACTTACAGTAAAAGCTCAACTAGCCGTGGGCATACACCCGCTTCAACTATAGCTTGAATTTTGTCATTTGTACCATCAGAAAGATAAGATAGCGCCCAGCATGCGTCAGTTAAGACTTCTTCATCATTAAAATGAATAAGACGGGCAAGCGCTGGAAGTGCAGGCTGAACCTATTGATATTGATATCAAAAACTAAGAGACATGAACACTATTCACCAAAAATGAACATGACACCTGTCAAAGATGTT
Organism: Erythroxylum mucronatum; assembly: GCA_027563825.1. Classification (NCBI taxonomy): domain Eukaryota; kingdom Viridiplantae; phylum Streptophyta; class Magnoliopsida; order Malpighiales; family Erythroxylaceae; genus Erythroxylum; species Erythroxylum mucronatum. The sequence continues at coordinate 17,064,843 of JAOSBP010000006.1, forward strand.
TTAAATATCAAGTCCAACAGAAAACGGAAGTAAGACATCTGATTGACAAACCTGATCAAAAGGAGGCTGTGGCTTGCCTCGACAGAAGTTTGCAAGAGTCCATGTAGCATTTCTGAGCATAGAGAGTTTGGCATGCTCAGTCAATTGTGCCAGTAAAGGGAGCAAAGTTCCATGGCCAAGGACAAGATCACGACATCTAGGAGAATCACCAGCAACATTACCCAGAGCCCACACTGCCTGCATATGGGAGAATAAAGATATTATAAAAGGTCATAAAGTATTACAGCTTTCATAATACCTGAATTAGTAACTTCGTATTAAGCCCATCCATTTAGAGATGTCAATGGGTCGGGCCATGCCCACGGCCCTGTTGGAAGTAACAATCGGGCCACGGGCCGGGCCAAGATCAGGCCAGGCCGGGCCCTTTTTGACATCTCTACATCCATTCGCACTTCATAAGCAGAACTACAATGATGAAAATGTAGCAACAACGGTGCACAATCTGTCCCCCTACCTGCTCACGAACATCATCACTTGTCGAACCAAGAAGCTTTACAAAAGTGGGAATGGCACCATGGTCTATTACCACTTTAGTGTGTTCAGATGTTCCAGAAGCAATATTTGTTAATGCCCACGCTGCTTCAAACTGCATAGTTTTTGAACTGCTCAGAAACCTATGAATCCAATGATGAAAACGTAAGAACAAATGCAACTATGCTCACAAAACCTGAAGATGCGGGAGGTCCTCCCTCATCAGAAATTCAACAAACCGAGGAACGACACCAGCTTGTATAACTTCCTCAATTGGAGGGCTCCGCTCTACATCAGGGTAAACAGGATGTAGTGTTTCTTTATGCACTCAACATGCACAATTAACTCCACAAATATAAACAAGTAAAAGAAATTCTCACCTAGAGAAAGCAATTTCCTAAATTGAGTGGTGGCCTCAAGCTGCAAATGACTATCATCAGACCAAACCCCAGCAACCATTGATGGCAGATGCTCCAACTGCGGACAAGAAGTCAACATAAAAAATCAAGAAAAAGAGAAAAACAATGGAGAACAGCGGGACCAATAGCAACAATTTACATAATTTTTATAAAAGAGAAAATATGCAAAAATTACAACAGAAGTGGCATATCATGAAAAACTAAATGTTATGAGTTATGCTCTAAAAATTTACTTAAATTTCAAATGGATGGGATGGGGTTATATATAGGCTGGCATTACCCCATATCCTGTAAACCAGTCTCTGTACACATGGATTAGAAAAAAGAGAGAAACAAAATGGCCAATACACCCATCCAGCCTGAAGATCTCAGTCCAATATTAGCAAAACAATTTCGATGGCAGAGTTGCATTGGATAGTTAAGAAAAAGAAAAGGAGGCCCCTTAAGGGATAGTTCAATTGGTTTAAGGAGTTTCCTAATAATCTACAAGTGTTTGATGTCCTGGGTTCGAGTCAGATTAACTTTGCAGGTTTGTTACATGCTACAAATTCTTGGATCCTAAGAGTTTGGACCTCCAAAGTCTTGGCTTGGTAAGTGACTTTCCCTGAACACGTAGTTTACAAATTATAACGTGCACTCGAGTATTTAATATGCACCCAAAAAATAAAAGCTATGAGTTCTCTCGTTACAGAAAACAAACAAAAAAAAGCAGCAAGAAAAGCTAATAGGCAACAAAATATGTGTCCCTTCTCATTACATTCACCAAGACAACCTACTCTCCCTAGAGCTTTTAAGTGCTAGAGATTCTTGAGACTTAAAGAGTCTACGCCTCCAAACGGTCACTTAGGCTAAATTTGTTGTTTGACTGGTTAAGTGACTTACTCGGAACATATAATTTACAAGTTAACATGCTCTAAGAGTTTATTGTACACCAAAGATTAGCAACTGTGTCTCTTCTCTATACACTCCCCAAGACAATCTAGTCCCCCTAAAACATTTAAGGCTAAAGATTCTTGGACCTTAAGAGTTCGGGCCTCCAAACGTCACTTAGACTGTACAAGTTTCTCGTCGTACGACTTAATCAAAACGTATAATTTATAAGTTACAAAATGCAGTAAGGTTTTATGGCGCACCCAAAAAAATAGCAACTGCTTCTAAAAAGAAGCAAATAAAAAACTAAGATAAGCTAATAGGTATCAAAATCGGTGTCCCTTCTCTTTGCATGCCCAAGAGACAACCTAGTCTTCCCCGGCTAGCAAACCTAAAGAAAGAAGGAATGAGAGCAATTCCAACTACGAACTACAAACATTAAACGGGATAACTTCAAACTCTGCAGAATTAACGAGGTATACAACTCGTTAAATTTAGCAGGGACAACTAGTCCTACTCAATTCTAGCTACTAGATTGAAGGATTGAATACCCTGAAAAAAAATAATAAATTCAAGTGATAATCAATAAAATTAACAGGTTGAGTCAAACAAATAATAAAATTGAAGGATAAACCTATCAATTAAACAACAAAACTTGAATTGCAGCTCATCAAGCTAAATGAAAACAACACGGTGGCAACAATAACGAAAGACAAATTTTGGGAGTCCTAAAGTCTTCTACTGATCAATCACATACTAACATCAAGAGACCAGAGAACAACCAAAAGTTAAAGAGCAGTAGCACCCAACAGAATCAAACAACAAATTGTCCTTCTCTAATTAAAACAATTCAAGACGAAAATATAAACAGAAAAGCAAACCTTCTTTTCTACGGCGGAGGAGTGAAGGGAAGCAGGCAAAGGCTGAGCCTGAAAGCCTTCGCGGCGCTTCTTCTGGAGGCTCTCCTCTCTTCGATTCTTTCGTATCTCAACCATGTTGTCCTCTCGCCGTCGACGTCCCTCCTCCACGTCCACCGCCACCTTGTAGCTATTCCGGCGGACCTCCAACCTGGCGCTCGGCCTTAAAGACATCGTGTTTCCACACTAATTTTTACCACCAAACCAAAACGATCTTTATATGTAGGCGTACGCGGGTAGATGATATAAATATGTAGTGCAGTCGACTTTTGAATGGAAATTTCGGGATCTTTTGAGGTTTTTTATTGAAAATATATACTTGTGACGAGTAGGGTGGACGATCACGCAATTCATTTCCTTTGTCTATTTAATCTGACGGCTTATATCTGTTAATGTTCTTTCTTTATTATTATTCTCCCTCTTCCGTTCTGTCTTTACTCAAAGTTTCGCAAAGCTTTCTCTCTTTTTTTGGCTCTCCACCTTGGCCTTTTTGTGCTTTTCTCTCGTTTTTTGTTAGGGCTTTAAGTATATATACTAAGGACGAGTGGGGTGGACGACTACGCAATCCATCCCCTTCGTCCATTTAATCTGACGACTTATTTTTGTTCATTGAATGTTCTTTCTTTATTATTACTCTCCCTTTTCCGTTCTGTTTTTACTCAAAGTTTCGCAAAGCTTTCTCTCTCTTTCTTTGGCTCTCCGCCCTGGCCTTCATGTGCTCTTCTCTTGTTCTTTGTTAGCTCCCCGCCCTCGACCTTCTCTACTTCTCTTGCAGTTTTTTCTTCAGCGGTTCTATAAGTTTTCCTTTTTGTTGTTTCTGTTGCAGTTTTTTCTTCGGCGGTTCTGTAAGTTCTCCTTTTTGTTTCTCTGCAATTGTGGTAAGTTTTCGTTTTTGCTTAATTTTTTTTAGCCAGTCATGGTTTTATATTTCCTTTTTGTCTTTGCATTGTTTCCTTAAACTTTCATCCAAGTTGTGTGTACAGATGCCTACGGTTTTATTCAACATTTGGAGTTTCTCTCCAGCTGTGGTAAGTTTTCCTTTTTGTTTCTCTGCAGCTGTTTTTGCTTCATTTTTTTCTCTTTAGCTTTGCTTCTTTGCGTTTTTTCCTTCGACTTTCATCTAGATTGGCTCTCCGCCTTGGCCTTCCTGTGCTCTTCTCTCGTTCTCTGTTAACTCTCTGCCTTCGACCTCCTCTGCTTCTCTTGCAGTTTTTTCTTCAGCGGTTCTGTAAGTTTTCCTTTTTGTTGCTTTTGTTGCAGTTTTTTCTTCGGCGGTTCTGTAAGTTCCCCTTTTTGTTTCTCTGCAACTGTGGTAAGTTTTCGTTTTTGCTTAATTTTTTTAGCTAGTCATGGTTTTATATTTTCTTTTTGTCTTTGTGTTTTTTTCCTTCGACTTTCATCCAGATTATATGTACAGATGCCTACGGTTTTTATTCAACATTTAGAGTTTCTCTCCAGCTGTGGTAAGTTTTCCTTTTTATTTCTCTGCAGTTGTTTTTGCTTCATTTTTTTCTTTAGCTTTGCTTCTTTGTGTTTTTTCCTTCGACTTTCATCCAAGTTGGCTCTCTGCCCTGGCCTTCCTGTGCTCTTCTCTCGTTCTTTGTTAACTCTCCGCCCTCGACTTCCTCTGCTTCTCTTGCAGTTTTTTCTTTGGCGGTTCTGTAAGTTTTCCTTTTTGTTGCTTCTGTTGTAGTTTTTTCTTCGGCGGTTCTGTAAGTTCTCCTTTTTGTTTCTCTGCAACTATGGTAAGTTTTTGTTTTTGCTTAATTTTTTTTAACCAGTCATGGTTTTATATTTTCTTTTTGTCTTTACGTTTTTTTCCTTCGACTTTCATCTAGCTTGTGTGTACAGATGCCTACGGTTTTATTCAACATCTAGAATTTCTCTCCAGCCGTGATAAGTTTTCGTTTCTGTTTCTCTGCAGTTGTTTTTGCTTCTTTTTTTTCTTTAGCTTTGCTTCTTTGCGTTTTTTCCTTCGACTTTCATCTGGGTTGTGTGTACAGATGGCCTACGGTTTTATTCAACATTTGGAGTTTCTTTTCAGCTGTGGTAAGTTTTCCTTTTTGTTTCTCTGCAGCTGTGGTAAGTTTTCGTTTTTGTTTCTTTCCCCCTGTGGTAAGTTTTCCTTTTTGCTTCTCTTTTGTTATGTACAGAGATGGGTCAACTGGGTTAAGAAGAGAGACAAAAATTAGTTTAGCTGGCAAAGATACATCTTTTCTGAAGTTAAGTGTATCTAAACAATAACTTTGACTTCTTATATCTTTCTATGTGATTAAAGATTCACGGTTTAAAGTCTGGTTGTTGTTAGATCCCTCTATTATTTTTCCTAATAATTTCCGATTGTTTGATTCAGGCGTTTTGGTGATGTTTTTCTTGAGTAGAAGGAGAGGGGGAAAGAGAAGGAGAGTCTTTGTATATTTCGTGAAGCTCAGAGCTTAACTTTCTTCTGATTATTATTTAATTTACTATTCTTATTATTTAATTTAAATATTGATTATTATTATTATTATTATTATTATTATTATTATTATTATTATTGTCATTAGTGATTGATATTGACATATTTGCATTTTTTTAATGGATGTAGGTGTCGTAGTTGCTAATAAGAGATGTGAAGGCGGCTGTACACAGAGGAGTGGGAGAAGGTTTGGGGTTTGGTTGAAGAACAGAAACACTGCTAAGCATGTATGTTTGGATCGTTCTTATTTTTCTTTTTTACTCTAGCCGAGATAAATGAAAAGTTGGTTTAACGCATTTTTATCTCCTGATGTGTCAAACGTCCAAATCCTGTGTCTCTATATACTTAATAATATCATCATTTTTTGACCTAATATTTTTTACCCATACCCATACCAATCCTTGTCGGAGGAAACCAACGGCCGTCCCATCCCCTTGTTATCACTTTCAAGTCATATTAAATTTAATTTATGAATTGGGTAATCTTTGTTGGAGTAAACGAATTGGGTAATCCTTCTTGGAGTAAACCAAGGGCCATCCCTTTAGTCAAACTTTGCTAGCTCTCAATCATTTAAAATTGTGTCATCGATTTACATATCCATGAAGCCTTAAAAATGAGATCTTAATGATTTAATATTTGACGCGGTTAACATTTCGCATTAAAAACCTCTGTTGTTTTTTTATTTAAAGGAGTTAACATGAATTTAAAATGAATTGAGTAATCTTTATTGGAGGAAACGACTCCGAAACGAACAACCATTCCCTTGGTGTCACTTCCAAGTCACATTAAATTTAATTTAATCCTTCTTGGAGTAAACGAATTGGCTAATCCTTCTTGGAGTTAACGATTGTCAGACTTAAAGATTGGATAGAGAGGTGCGATTTTCAATCACTCGAAATTATTGTTTATTTTCATTATGGTTTAATTTTATTGGCAAAGAAAATTATTCTAATGTTTGAAATTTTCATTATTATTATTATTGTCAATTGTATTGTTAATAAAATACCTTATTATGATTAAATGCATTTATCTTTATTTCTATTATTATTGGTTGGGTCGGTTGTGCAGGGCCCGAGCCCAGTCATAATGTCCCATGGGCCGATCGATCCATCCTTCAAAGATCAGTCTCATACCCAACGGCTATGTCAAATCCAGGCCCGATCCATGCACCCCTTAGCCCGTCCGCATGTGAGAGACTCCCACTCCCATGCACACGTAAAGACCTAAACCTAGTTGTTGCTCCATATATAAGGTATAGTTCTATCGTAACAGAGGTACGCAATGATAACCTAGCCTTCTCTGTATTCAGCAGCCTCACCTTCACCAAAAAACTGACTTGAGCATCGGGGGGGCTAATCGGGACACAACCCCTGACGTGCCTTCTTTGTTTTGCAGGGATCTCAACGTCGAAGTCACTACAGAGAGCAGTCAACTCATGGATCCAAACGGCAACGTTCAGTTCTGTCAGAATCCGGCGGAACCAATTATCATTATAAAATTGCTTATTATTATTAAGTTTGTTCTGATTATTGTTTAATTTACTATTGTTATCAATTTAATTATTGTTATTATGATTTATTTTGAGTATTATTAATTTCCCACTTCAGTATATGTACTTATTAGTGATAAATAAAATTATTATGATGTTTCTTAATTTTTAATTTATGTATTGATGATGATGATGATTACTATTATTCTCATTACTGTTATTATTGTTATTTGTATTGTTGAATTTCTCATTAGTGTTTATTTTATTATTTTCATTATTGAATTTCTTAATTTTATTAATTACATTTATTATTATTAAAGAAACATGATAACTATAAATAAAAATATAATAGCGAAAAAGTTTAGCCTTTTTCAAATTACACAGTCTCTTTTCAAATTGCATCGTGCAAATGCACGATAGCGATATCGGTGGTTTAATACCCCAAATTGCTACCGTGCATTTGTACGATAGCGATTTCTGCTATTCGTTCTCCCTTCAATCAGAAGTCACTACGGTGCATTTGCGTGGTTGCGACACTTCGTCTTAGTTTCCGCTTCGTCTTACTTTTGACTCCGCGCTTCGTCTTATTTTCGTCTCCGCCCTTCGTCTTATTTTCATCCCCGCGCTTCGTCTTATTTTTGTTTCTCCGCTTCGTCTTGCTTTTGTCTCCGCGCTTCATCTTATTTTTGTCTTTGCACTTCGTCTTACTTTTGTCTCCGCGCTTCGTCTTATTTTTGCCTCTCTGCTTCGTCTTACTTTCGTCTTTGCACTTCGTCTTACTTTTGTCTCCGCGCTTCGTCTTAGTTTGACTTTCGCTTCGTCTTAGTTTGACTTCTGCTTCCGGCTCACTTTGGCTTTCGCTGCTTCGTCTCATTTTGGCTTCCGCTGCTTCGTCTTAGTTTTCTTCAGCCTTACTAAAATGTTTCAACACTTTCTAATTTTTAATTTCCTGTGTTTATTATACATTATAATTATATAATAATATCGCCAAATACAGATATATTTAAGCATCTGTCTAAGGATCTCGCTAAATGGCCAAAATCGCTACCGTGCAAGTGCACCCTAGCGATTTTTAATTCTCCCCAAACACAGACTCTTTCCGCACCTCTTCTTCTGCTTTCTGTCGCCTAAGTCTTCTTTTAGAAATATCTACCATTTTCTCTCTTATATTGTTAAGAGTTTCCTAAAGATCTTATAAGTCACCCCATCTTTCTATCTAAAGTTTGACATTTGCGATAATTTTTTCAGATTTTTCTTTTTTCTGGGTTTAAAATTTAGTGGTTTTCCATTGCCTGATATTTTCACATTTTCCAGACATCATGGCTCCCAGATCGAAGAAAACTCTTGAGCAAATTGAAGTTGTACTGAGGAGTGAAATGACTATGGACATTACAGCTGATTACAGTGCTCCATTCTCCATTTATTCGACGCAAGAAGGATCAAGGTATTTGGCTCTGAAAAACAAAACAATTCTCAATCCACGATATTTTGATTTTGCCCTCTTAGAAGAAATAGGTATGAAAGACAAAGTTATTGAATTCGCTAATAGAGGCGGTTGGGGACATTTTATACAGATCGATTATCCCATCTCCCCCAAGCTCACATTGGAATTTTTTACATCATTGAAGTTTGATTCCAAGAAACCTCAAATTTTTTGGTTTAGATTAAGAGGTGAACTTTATATATTAAATCAGAGGTTGTTGCGGGAGGTTTTCCAGTTTCCTAGAGTAGAGCCTTCTCACCAACAATCTATTGGAACTTTTTGACTCAAATCCTTGAGTTTGATCCTCACAATGCATCGAATTCTTACTTTTTTTTTCCGCCGAACGATTGCTTGTTCACAAATTCATGTGTTATGTTGTCTTTGGAAAAAGCCAAAGCAACAAATGCTCTAGCAAGGAACTGGCACTGTTTTATTCCATAGATGAAAAGATTGTTCCTAACATGTTTGTTCATTTTTCCAATTCTCTTATTAAATCTGTGAGAAAGAAAGGAACATGCATAGGAATGGGCTATTTAGCAACTGCTCTGGCTCAACATTTTGGGCTTGATGTTAGTGGACTGACATTTATGAACCGTCAGTTTTTTGATCTTACATATTTAAGACGGTCAGAAATATTGTGTCAAGATAAGGTGCAGCTTAAAGATCAACGGAAACGTTCAGCCTATAAGTTAAAGTTCTCCGCTGACGCATCTAGCTCTGGCACTGATATGGCATATTATGATTCAAGTGAAGATGAAGCTGCACCCAGAGATTGGCAAAGAATTGCTAGATTATTGGAAATCAGTTCCAATAACACACAAAAGCAACTTGATGCGATGAGTGATCAGCTTCAAGCTATGAATGAACAATTGCAAACGCTTGCGTGTCAGCAGCAAATGATAGCCCGTCAACAGTGAAGGTTAGATAAGAAAATTCATGCAGTTTGGCACAGACAAGGAATTCACATCGCAACTCCACCTTCATCATTTACATCTTCTGTATCGGCGTCAGAAAATTCTTAATTTCTTGTATTTGTTTCATCCGTTTCCTTATTTTATTTTCTAATGTTTTTTATTGTTATGCGACGCTGTTAATTTTCTCGGCCCTTATTGAATTACGCTATTACTTTGCAAGCCTTACTTCTGTCATTAATTTAGATGATTATATTATATTCCTTATCATTATTTAAGTTTGTTTGCTTGAATTTATTTTTATTAATAATATGTAATTCCTTCTTATTAATTAAAAATTTTAAAATGACATTATTATCATCAGCTTTGTATTTCAGTATATTACTTATTATTAATATATTGAAAATTTTTGAATATTTACTATTCCTATTAATTCTATTATTGTTGTTATGATTTATTTGCAATTTTATTATTTTTCTACTTGAGTATGTGTACTTATTATTGGTATTATTAGTATTATTAAATTCTTCATAGCTATTAATTTTATCCCTTTCATTTTTTAATTTATTAATTTTTTCCTTACATATATTATTATGAAAATACATAATAATTATTAATAATAATATAACGGTGGAAAAAAATTTGGAATTTTCAAATTGGACAGTCACGCTAATTTCCTTATTATTATTAACTGTATTTATTTCTTTATCCAGAATTATTATCCTTATAATTTATTTGCAAATTTCTTTATTTTCCCTACCAATTTTAATTAATGAAAATTAACTAATTCGTTAATTAATTAAGTAAATTTTATAGAATAGAACATCTTTTGATCGGTGTTAAATATATTATAATTAATACTGATTAGTCATATATAAAATTCTTATGATTATATATATATATATATATATATATATATCTGTGTGTGTGTGCGTGTGTGCGTGCGTGTGTGTATATATATATATATGTAACAACAATAATAATATTTACATTAATACATTAACTGAAGTAAATCACGCGTAAGTATAGACTTTATATTTGATATAGAAAATGCACAAGAAGGGGGGTTGAATTGTGTATTCTTTTTCGTAAATACAATCCTCTTATATATTTTTGAAAAACTTGGTTTCTCAAAAACTATTAAGTGAAAATATCACGTTGTATTGCAGTTAACCAAGTATTGTTTTCACACTTAGCCTCTTCAGGCTATCAACTTTTCTTCTTTCTTACAGAAAGATGTTTGCGAGCTTTATTACAAAAAATAGTAACTCTCAATGTTTAGCGTGATGAATGCAGAGTTTCTAGCTTTTCAAAATCACTAACTTCTTTTCAAAATCACTAACTTCTTTTCAAAGTCACTAACTTCTGCATTCTTCGACTCGGACTCGTTTTTTTAGTTTCGTCTTAGCTTCCGCTTCGTCTTAGTTTCCACTTCATCTTAGTATCCACTTCGTCTTAGCTTCCACTTCGTCTTAGTTTCCGCTTCGTCTTACTTTTGTCTCCGCGCTTCGTTTTATTTTTGTCTCCGCGCTTCGTCTTATTTTTGCTTCTCCGCTTCATCTTACTTTTGTCCGCTTCGTCTTATTTTTGTCTTGCACTTCGTCTTACTTTTGTCTCTGCGCTTCGTCTTATTTTTGCTTGTCCGCTTTGTCTTACTTTTGTCTTTGCACTTCGTCTTACTTTTGTTTCCGCGCTTCGTCTTAGTTTGACTTCTGGTTCCGTCTCACTTTGGCTTTCGCTGCTTCCTCTCCTTTTGGCTTCTGCCGCTTCGTCTTAGTTTTCTTCGGCCTTACCAAAATGGTTCATCACTTTTTGATATTATTATGATTTGTTTTTCATCAAAATTAGTAATGGTAAAGTCATTTTGACTTAACAATCTCCCCCTTTTTGATGATAACAAATAATCATAGTTTTTAGAAAGAAAGTATTATTAATACGATATACAATATAAGACTATATACAATTTGAAAAGAATTGTTGACTCTCTCTTCTATACATTTCTCTTCTTCTTCTTCTGTTCTTCTCTTCTCTTCTTATCTCTTACCTTTGTTTCCTTTCTCCCCCTATTTTTTTTATTTTCGCCTTTCTCCCCCTATTTGTTATTGATCAAAAAGATCATCACCGAAGATGTTTCATAGCTTCAGAAAACATTTCCTTCATTTCACTGCGGAATGACTTGAGGTCATGTCGTATATGCTTCACTTTCTTATACAAGTCACTCACTGAAGCACGCAGATCATCAACCTTATCTTTAATGTCTTCGACTAAGGGATTATCTTCAATAGCGATAGTAGTAGTATATGCGTCTGAAGATATGACATCTGGTCCAGTGATTGCAAAGGTAGGAGGTTTGAAAGATAAGTTTGGTTCCGGGAGATCAAGGTCATCAGGTCTGGGTAATCTTGGAACTTGTCTTCCAAATAGGTGTAGTACTTATCCAAATGAAGACACAGAACTCAAGGGTCTAATGTGCATAATTAAGTGCACAAGAGTCTCTATCTTGAAACTAACATCTCCAATTCTGATGGATCTGTACTGCCCTTCTGTAATTCTACCAACTACCTCAGAAGTTTCCTCAGTGGTTCGACAACGACAATTACTTCCTGATGCCTTTGAAATGTAATGGGAAACATAGGTTCCTTTCTGCTGAGCTGCATAGCATGCCTCATCTATGTTTCTCACTTCATCTGCAATCTGATTTTCTGTCACATCACTCGTCATCCCTTCAGGGTACATTGTCTTCTTCCCTTTTTCCACATTGCAAACAATGTAAGGTCTTGGCTATATGTCAGGTACAATCTTGATCACAGTTCTTTTTGTAACTGAAAATATAATGTACTTCTGCTTTGTCATCTGTGTGGGGTATGGTTTGGTTCTCTCATCTCGTAGAACACTATACAACCTTATCTCTCCATCATTCAACAGATGCATTGTAGCACTATTTACCAAGATTGGTTGAAATTATACCTTGACTGACCTTTTCGGGGTTTCTCTAATGATTATAGAGCTACTACTCTTGACAGGTTGAGCTTCTTCAATAATCTTCATTTTTAAATCTTGTTTTCTCAATGATTGAGAAGGATTAACCTGTGCTGCACTGTGTTCAACTCGCCTTTTTCTTCTATTGAACAATAGTAGGAGTGCTCTTCTTCTCACTTGTTTTCGGCTTCTTATTCTCTCCAATCAGTCTAGGAGTCTGTTCTTGAGGTTAAATTTTCTTCTTCTTAAATTCCAACCTTCTTTTAGTCTCAACTTCTTTAGCCACTTTTGCTGAATGTTCCTTCAAAATTGAGACTAGAGACCTAGTTTCCTCCAGTCCTTTTGTCTCAGAGTCTCCACCGTGAGTCAACTCTTTTCCTTTCCTTTTCCTCTTGTTGACACGGGGTTCGTACTCTAAGCGACCTTTTTGCCTACTTGGGTTTCTCCGAAAGGAGTGTTTCCTCTTTTTCTTCAAGGTCACTTGGGTCTCTGTCTTTCGCACCTAGCTTTCTTCTTTTTAAGAAATCGTCTTATTTTTCCTTACATCATCTGACGATTTCTTCAATCCTTCTGTGGATATTCTTCCAGTGGATTGAGATTTTGATTTTTTTATGGGAGTTACTTTTTCAGCGTGCACCCCCTCATTCCTTGTTATTGTCTTAGAATCTGTTTCTTCTCTTTCCAGATTCTTCAAGCCCATTCTACTAATAGTTGAAGCATTGATGATGCTTTTGATATTCAACTTCATCCTGTTTCCTCTCTCCAAGAAAACTCCAGAATCTCTCAAGATTTTTGTCAGTATCATGCCATATGGTAGGGTGGTCAAGTCTTTCTTCGACTTTATCATATAATGGAGGATAAGATATGGAAGATCTATGGGCTGGCGATTGAGTAGATGACATAAACATTCGTCATCTAACGTCGTCACTAGATTTCTCGATCCT
>JAOSBP010000006.1:17086932-17100143 GCA_027563825.1 Erythroxylum mucronatum
CAAAACAAGAATCAATAGCTACGAATCAATTTTATTGAATAAAACTCAAAATCAAATCATATAGAAAGTCGAAAACTACTACCAATCTTTGAAACTTAACAAGAAATCTACTCAATCATATTCATGTTTAACAAAACAAATATTAAATTAAGAAAAATAAACATTAAAGAGTAAGTAACGAAGAACCAGATGAGCTTGGACATAAAATGTTGAAGTAAATAGGTCAGGAATTGCGTCAAAACAGGTCTAGAATTGCGTCCCTTCAATCTGCTACCGCCTGTGTTGTGCGATGCCCTGTCCTACGTCCAACCTTGGTGCGTGAAGTCCTCAGCTGCGTCCTCTCTCCGCCACCGTCTATTGAAAATAAAACCTCTAATATATTAAAACCCTTTAATTGAAACCTCACCTCCAGCTACTGTCTGCCGCTAGCTAAAATAATAAACCTCTCGTCTCTCCCCCGTGTCGCCGTCCCATCCGATATATATATACTTGATGCACATTAAAAAACCTAAAGTCTGCCACGTGTCTTCATCAATTAATTGCTTCTAGTCACAAGTTAAAAACCTAAAGCCTTCAAGCCTCTGTTGCCGTCCACGTGTGTTGCTTTGCAATTAAAGACTTTTGTTAATTGAAAAGTTCCCTTGCCGCTAGTCTTCATGTCTCTGCCACGTGTCTCTCCTTTGTCTTCAACGCTCCTCCCTTTAATTTCAATTAATTAAAACCTCCCTTGCTAGTCTCCTCAAATTGCCGCTAGTCCCTTCTAATTAAAACCCACATGTGCTGTTGCTTTCAATTAAAAAGCTAATTGTTGTTATATTTCTTAAGCCCTCCTTTCAGCTGTCGTTTTGAACAATTCCCATCTGCTGCGTTTTTTTTTGCGCTCTTGTAACTTGCTTCTACTTCTAATTTCACTTAGGCCTTGTAAAGTTATTCAATTTCCATGGACGTGCCGTGAGCAAATTCTTGGGTCTAATTTGAGACGAAACTCATGCTTTCTACGAAAAATCAGGAAAATAAAATAAATAACAAACTCAATGAAAATAAATAAATTAACCTAAAAATGATACTAAAATGAATGAATAATTATGCAAAATAAATGTAAACATGACCTAAATATCTATATGAATTTGGCTAAACACAGAAGAAGGCATCTGATGCCCCATCTACTTTAGGTATTTATGTTATTGATATTCATACTGTTTTTGATAACAAAATATGAGCATTAGATACCAATTGTGGCTCTTACATTTGTATTGACATGTAGGGCCTTAGAAATAGTAGATAACTCAACAATGGAGAGTCAGACTTGCGAGTGGGCAACGAAGCAAGAGTTCCTGCATTAGCTGTAGGCACATATGCATTGAGGTTCCCTAGTATGTTTGTATTAGAATTAGACAATTATTTTTATATACCTGCTTTGACTAAAAATGTAATGTTCGTTTCTAGTTTTAATAAAGCTGGATTCCATTTAAATTTTAGTAATAACGGTTGTTCAATTTATTTGAATGGAATGTTATATGCTTTGGGTACATTATGCAATGGTATATACATATTGGAAATGTCTGATCGGGTTCTAAATATCAATAATAACAAAATAATAAAACGAGATAATGTGAAATCGTATTACTTATGGCATTGTCGCCTTGGCCATATAAGTGAGAGACACATGTCTAAAGTACACAAGTGTGGTAGTTTAGGATCATTTGATTATGAATCATATGGCACATGCAAATCTTGCTTATTAGGCAAGATGACTAAGTTACCTTTTAAGGGAAAGGGTGAACGAGCTAGTAGACTTTTAGACCTAATACATACTGATGTATGTGATCTGATGTCCATATATGCCAAAGGTGGTTTCATATATTTCATTACCCTTATCAATGATCATTCTTGATATGGGTATGTTTATCTTATGAGATACAAGTCTGAAGCCTTTGAAAGATTTAAAGAATTCAGAAATGAAGTTGAGAAACAACTTAGGAGAAGTATTAAATCACTTTGATCAGATCGAGGTGGTGAATACTAAAGCTAAGAGTTTTTGGATTATCTCAGGGATAATGGAATATTATCCCAGTGGACTCCACTTTACATGCCACAACATAAAGGTGTGGATAAGAGGAGAAACTGAACCTCGTTAGATATGGTGAGGTTTGTGATGGGTTTAGCAAATTTATCAAAATCCTTTTGGGGGTATGCAGTCGAAGCTTCTGTTTATGTATTAAACAAAGTCCCATCCAAGTCAGTTGATGTTGCTCCATATGAGATATGGACTAATAAGAAATTCTATCTTTCTCATATGAAAGTTTGGGGTTGTCCTGCTTAAGTGAAGCAGATTCAGTTAGATAAGTTTGAAGCTAAATCTGACAAGTGTTTGTTTGTAGGATTTCCTAAGGAAACTATAGGATATCAGTTCTACTATGTTTCGGAATAAAAGGTGTTTTTTTCAAAACATGCTGTCTTTTTGGAGAAAGAGTTTCTTCTAAGAGAGGGCAGTGAAACCAAAATTGAACTTGTGGAAGTTTAAGATACTCAAACAGACGTAGATCAACTACATAGACCTGAGACTATTGTTCATAAAGATGAAACAATATTTCAGCCTTCTGACACACAAGAAGTTTGTAGGTCAGGTAGGATACATCATGCTCCCGAGAGATACAAATTTTTCATAAGTGAACTTAAGGACGTAATGCTCATAGAAGATGATGAGCCTACTCCCTATGAAGAGTTCTGAATCTTACAAATGGCTTAAAGCCATGAAATTCGAAATGGATTTCATATATGAAAACCAAGTATGGACTTTGGTTGACCCACCTGAAGGGATAAAACCCATAGGGTGCAAATGGGTTTTCAAGAAGAAAACTGACATGGAGGGTAATGTAATTACCCATTAAGCTAGGCTTGTAGCTAAAGGTTATTATCAAAGGCAAGGTGTTGACTATGATGAAACGTTTAGCCTAATAGCTATGCTTAAATCCATTAGGAAACTCCTAGCCATTGTTGTTTATTATGATTATGAGATATCGCAAATGGATGTGAAGATGACTTTCCTTAATGGAAGCCTAATCGAGGATATGTATATGACATAACCTGATGGTTTCGTATCCATGAACGGAGAAAAGGTATGCAAGCTTCAGAAATCCATTTGTGGATTGAAGCAAACATCCAGGAGTTGGTGAGACAATCAAAGAGTTTGGTTTGTCACAAAATCTGGATGAGCGGTGTGTGTATAAGAAGGTTAGTGGGAGTGCAATCTTGTACCTTGTATTGCATGTAGATGACATATTGCTAATAGGAAACAATGTCTCTGCTTTGCAATCAGTTAAAATTTGGTAAGCTAAGAACTTCTCTATGAAAGACCTTAGAGAAGCAACTTATATTTTGGGGATAAGGATATATAAAGATAGATCTAAGAGGTTGCTTGGTCTTTCTCAATGTACATACATAGACAAGATGTTAAAGAGGTTTAGTATGGAGTAGTCCAAGAGATATTATCTTCCTATGGTATATGGGATTACACTCTCTAAATCTATGTGTCCAAAGAAACAAGATGAGAGGACTCACATGATGTTGGATCCCGTTTCTGGAACCCAACTCTTGCTCTGATACCACATATGTTGGATCCCGTTTTCAAAACTCAACTTTTGCTCTAATACCACACATGTGGACCCCGTTTGATTTCGGAACCTAACTCTTAGAGTTATTTAACTGATCATCTTATCCTATAGGGTCATTTTCCCTCGTTAGTCATCATCAAAATAAACCCATTCCTCCTATTTCTGAACAGATTTTGAGAAACCTCAAACTGAAATTACATTTTAACTTTTTCAAAACATTTGTTCCCCATTGTCTTAAGTTTCTAATGACGCCAAAATCATTCTATTTAGTTCAGAAATCTGAAAGTTAGGGCCTAAACATTTTCCAACTACTATCAAACTGAAACATTTCACTATACCCAACTTCCATCCAGAAAATGAAAGTTTTAAGAATTGAATTAAAATTCAATTTCCTTAGATCACTTGTAGCTCTATATCTCTAGTTTATTTTGAAATGAGGAACATCTTAATTGGAGCTCTATAGATCAAGATATGCTTAAAATACCAAAATATGTTCAGTAAAATATCCAATTCATACCCTTACTTTTATTCCATCAATCCATTTCAAATCAACACCAAAAGCTATAAAATTTCATGGAGAGGTGAAAAGAGATGTGTTTGGAATCTATTGGTTTAAGACTCACCTCATTTGGAGGTCAGATAACAAGGTTATGGTTGAAAGAATCAAATAAGGTTTTGTACTCAATCATATTGAACCTATCTGGGGACCATTGGCATAACTTTCACTAGAGTTATTGGATTAAAGTCATTCTTAGACTATTTGAAAGAGGACTTCAAGATCTACAACTTTCATGCAAACCTTGAAGAGATATTCTATCACCTTAAGGGTCAAAATTGGACCAGACAATAGGCTAGATGAAAGGTCAGATGAAACCAGATAAAGGGCCAGACAATTTGGGACAATCGACATAACTTTCTTTAGAGATATCGGATCAAGGTCATTCTGATTTTTTGAAGGAGGACTTATAGATATACAACTTTCATGAAGACTTTAAAGAGAGATTCTGTCATTTTAAGGGTCAAAATTGAACCAGGCGTTAAACCAGATGAAACCAAATGAAAGGCCAGAAGATTTTGGAAAATTGCCATAACTTTCTCTAAAGATATCGGATCAAGGACATTCATAGATGGTTCAAAAGATAACATCAAGATCTACAACTTTTATGAGACCTTGAAGATAGATTCTATCCTCTTGAGGGTCAAAATTGGGCCAGACAATAGGATAGATGAATAGTACCCAGAAGAAGTTCTAATCATTATAAGAAGATGTTCTGATCAACATAAGAAGAAGCAGACGGTCAACCTAAGAAGAAGTAGAAGGTCAACCTAAGAAGAAGCAGACAGTTGACCTAACAAAAAGTAGAAGGTTAACCTAAGAAGAAGCAAGGTCAATAGAAGAAGATGTTTCTGTCTACACTTCTGAGCATCTCCACTTAAAGGATCATAACTTTCAACTCCAATGTCCAAAAATGTCATACTATATACCGTTGAAAAGCTAGAACAATAAGCTACAGCTTTTTAGAAGACAACTTTTAATTCATCCTAGATTAATCTAGATTTTTCCTTGAAGCCAAAACACAAAATTTTCCCCTTTGAAAAACTTGAAAATGCAATGTACCAACTTTGAGAGTCATGAGCAAAAATGCAATCATGTTCAAAGTTTTACAAATCTTTAATAGCATTTCAAGCCATAGTACATCATTGCCTCACAATCTTAAATTACAAAAGATACTTGAACAATTAAACTTGAAAAGTGACTAAAACATTGTGCTTTCCCAAAACCAACTCAAAATACAAAATAAGCAAATTTGGTGCAATTCCTTTATGCTCTTGATCACTTGATCTCTTAGCTATCACCTGAAGATGGGACGAAAAGGAGGTAGGTAACAGTTTTTAATGGAAAATAAGCAAAACCTTTGAAACGTTCACTTGTCATAGAAAAACTCTTATTGAAATCCATAAAGCACTTGTATCTAAAATTCTCATCATGTAGTCAAATTTACAAACTACAAAACATGAATACATCAACTTGTTCACATATCATAAGCACATAAGCACATTAGAATGGTTTGGGTGGATCCATAAATATGACGCACTACACATTTCCATATAATGGTCTTGTGTAAGCGTAAACTTGAGGGAGTCCATGAAGGAGCTCCGTGCCACTAGCGGGGAGGCGAGAGAAGCATTTAACTTGGTCAATATGCACGTGACATTCTTGAAGGGACCACCACAAACCCACATAACACATATTTCATAACTTGTAAATGTGTTGTCTAAAATGGCACTTTTTCGAAAACTTGATATCCTTGCAAAAATCATTTCTATTTTTCATTTCATAAATCAATAACACAATTCATATACAAAACATGTAGCACATTTCAAAGCATTCAAAGAGCAATAAATGCAACCTTCATGATGCAATTTAAAACATTTAAATCCCTTGATTCAAAGAAATATTTAGTGGCTTATTTACTCTATTATAAACGTGTACCCACCTTGATTCCCTTGCTTAAAGACTTGCTCAAAATGCCTATTCTCTTACTCCTCTTGCCTTTCTTGATTTCCTTTATTCTTCACCAAATGAAGAGATCCTTGGCTCAAATGGAAGTTCTTATCTTCCTTTATCTTTTTCCCTTCTTGAACAACCTCAAAATCTCTCTTGAAGGCTAAGAAAATTTAAACCCTAGCTTGTTTTCTCTTCTTTCTCTCCTTCTCTTCTTCTCTTCATATTTCTCTCTCTTCTTCATGACAGTCTCTCTTTTTTCCTTCAATTTTCGTTCTTCTCTCTTCTTAAAATGCAAGACCATAATTTCTTCTTCCTTTGATGCCCTTAATGAGTCCAAAAAGTCTATTTTATCCTTCCTTATAGGCTTATGTTCTTTTAACCTTAAGTGTCTTGCTAAAAACACCCTTAAACATTCCTATAACCTTAACACTTTAATTCCATAAATCCATGCAATAAATCCCACTAACTTTGGCAAGAATATCCTTAAGTACTTGAGAAGAAATAAGGATGTATTCTTGGTACATGGAGAAGGTGATCTTGTGGTTAGTGGGTATACTAATGCCAGTTTCCAATTCGATAAGGATGACTCCAAATCTCAGTATAGATATGTATTCACACTGAATGGTAGTGCAGCTAGCTGGAAAAGTTCCAAATAAGAGACGACTATAGATTTGACGACAAGAGTAGAGTACATTACAACTTTAAAAGCGATAAATGAAGCGGTTTGGATCAATAAGTTCATTATGGAACTTAGTGTGGTTTCGAGCATTGCTAACCCAGTATAGTTGTATTGTGACAATAACAGGGCTATAGCGTAGGCAAAGGAGTTGAGGTCTCATCAGAAGTCCAAACATGTTCTCAGGCGCTACCATTTGATTAGAGAAATCATTGATAGAAATGATGTCAAGATAGAGAGAGTTCCCACCGATCAGAATATAGTTGATCTGTTGACTGAGCCTATTTCCCAAAAGAGTTTTGAATCACATTTACACACCTATGGCATTAGATATCAAGGCAAATGGCTTTAGTGTAAGTGGGAGTTTGTTAGAGAAGTGCTCTAAAGGCAATCACCTTTAGCATTTATTATGCAAATCATTTTATGATTAATAAATGCATTTTTCATTATTTCGATGTTTATACATTTATAGATTTGATGTTGATCTTAAATTGATTTAATGAAGTCCTTGATATGAAACATAGTATGGAGGAAATCATGATAAGATCATGATAATGAAATTCCTATCATGTGTAATTATGTTAGTATCTAAACTTTCCCTAGTGATAGGATAAATGAGATGGGATATCATTAATCTGGATAGACTAGCACATGTTATACTCCTTGATTGGATCTCATAAGCTACAGACATGAGTTGTTTAGAGTTAACATGTGGATGCTTACTAAGGGTAGTAAGTACATTGGATTGACCTACTATGAGACAATCATATGGATATTCTATTCTAGTGTCAATAATAGTCTCATCATAGCAATGGTGCAAGTATTCTTTGACTTGAGGTGCTCAAGGATATCTCGAATACTAATCCTGTGCTTTGACTCCATTCAATGGTGCCTTTTAGGTGTTACTTATAAGGTGGTGATTAGGTACAACTTGATGTATTCGGAGGTAATTGAGTAGCTAATAAAGGATTCACCACTCCTGACAGAAGGAGATGATACCCACGACCTTTTGTTGAGGTCATTACTCAGGAGTCTCTGGCCAGAGCATATATGTGTCATGAAGAGAGTCTTTAATGATACATAGAGTAATGAAATCCTCAGGACAAGATCTAATATCACTTGGACTAGAAGTGACGTAGTCAATTTAGTGGGAGTCGACACTTTGACCATACTCTGAACCAAGTAGAGTATAGTGAAAGGACAAATTGTAAGGCAACAATGCGTATGGAAGGGTTCGTAGTCAAACCACTGACTTTCTGATCAATTGGTCGTCATGACGTGTTGGTAGATATTGCTCTTGACTTATTTGAATTAAATGTTAATTTAAGTGGCCAACATAACTGGGAACCTAATGAGTCACACACATAGGAGATCCGAAGGATGAGTAAAATGGTCTTGAATGATGATTCAAGATATGAGAGAGTGATTCAGGATGGAATGGATTAGAAACAAATGTTGTGGTAGAAAACGTTGCATGGAATGGATTAGAAACAAGTGTCATGACGTGTTGTGGTAGAAAACGTTGCATGGAATGGATTAGAAACAAGTGTTGCTGGCTACCAATTGGGTCAGTAACTTCCCAAAACTTCTATTAATGCATCTTATTCATGGTCATTAACTTCCCATAACTTCCATTAATGCATGCTATTCATGACCATTAACTTCCCAT
Organism: Erythroxylum mucronatum; assembly: GCA_027563825.1. Classification (NCBI taxonomy): domain Eukaryota; kingdom Viridiplantae; phylum Streptophyta; class Magnoliopsida; order Malpighiales; family Erythroxylaceae; genus Erythroxylum; species Erythroxylum mucronatum. The sequence continues at coordinate 17,095,401 of JAOSBP010000006.1, forward strand.
AACTCTCCATTAGTGATGGGGGTTATGGAAGACCAAATGGTACAGAACATAGAGATGATTTTCATGCATATTGTGTAAGACACAAAAGAAAGGAAGGTTCTTTCTTACACACACAATCTTTTTCTCTCTAACTCTCACAAGAGTTCTTGTATTTGCTAGCACAAAGAAAGAATTCTAGTCATCTCCTAGTGAGGTTTCATCCTTCTATCTTCATGTGGACTTTCATTAGAGACGGTCTATGTTGATCGTTGTGGTTTATAACCAAACGTGAAGAAGATTAAAGAACGAAGGAGATTGTCGGAAAGGTATGTAAACATCTAACATTTCATGTTTTTGTTTTCTATATCTATAACTATAAGTAAATCTGGTTTTTGAGGTTTAGTTTTATTTTCTGTTGCATATGTTTGATATATATTATGTACGAGTTGCATAATTGGAACCTTACACTTTATAAGGAAAACATAATGTATGCTAGTCTTTTTTATGTTCAATTAATGTCCAATTTTAATAGAATAATGACTAAAAATGATTTAGAAATAATACATAACTGTAATATGAATGTCATAATTTCATTTGCAAGATATATTTATCCCATAGACTTTATCATGTAAATATAAGTATGTATAAGATAAAGAATGTCTTAAATTATTTTGTCACTAAATTATAACCAATTAATTGGCTGTAAGGCATAAACCATCAATCTCCCACTTTTACTAAACCAATCGTTTAGGTATTATATACCATATCACCATATGGCGATCATGCTACTGTTGGGATAGTGACTTAATAAGAGAATTCTATAAGATTCTTTATAGTGGGCACTTGCTTAAATCTTACAACTTTCATTTTAATTATCATAATAACTAAGAAAAATTGCCTAAATACATCCTTGGATTTTTGATGAAATCTTAGCTCCTTTTGCATACTCATTGTCTCTACATAGTTTTCATCACAATGGATAGATTATAGTATTTTTTTATTTAGAGAAACTTGAAATCATTAACTTTGGGCTTCATAAGCAAGCTATTCATTTATTTATTAAGTTAATCAAATATAAAGTTCTCTTCTGATTTATTTATGAAGCAAACTTTTCATTCTAAGAGATTTCAATTGTTCTCTCTATACTTTAGAATCAAAAGCATGTATGAATATGAAAGGCCCCATACAATAAATTTAGATATTGTACTAGTAACCTATGAGGGGTAATAGTTCACTTGGAGCAACAAATAATAGGGTAAGTGAATTATAAGGAAAAATTTAGAAAGACAATTAGTTACCTATCAATGGTTGTTGAAGGTCCAAGGCAGCAAAGCTATTTTTACAAATCCTTTTACTTCTTAGTCAAAATTAAGATACACAACTTAGTCAAGCTAGCTACTTTTTTAGATTCATAAATTACCTTGCAAAACTTAAAGGATTTCAAAAAACTGTGGAGGAAAGAAAAGGGAAGGAAATTGAGGGTTTTAAACAATTTAAACGCATCAAGGTGCTTCAAATGGTGAAAAGAGAACTTGAAGAATTTTATTAGAAATATGTTAGTAGAAAATGCCTTAAAATCAAAGAAACCAATGTTAGAATTGTCCAAGCATAAGCAAAATTGAAAATGGACCCAATGGATAAAATCAAGATTAAAGAAGAACAAACTACGTTAGGGAGCTACAACAAAGCACTAGACGCATAACCACATTAATGATGCAGAAATCCATGATTCAATGGTTACAAAATGGTATTAGAAAATCTAATTTGTTCTTTAGATCTATCTCAACTAGGAGAAGCACTAATAAAATATCAAAACTAGATAAGGAGAATGGAGAAAGGAGAGGGGAACAAAAAGACCTGAAGGAGAAAGTTTTTAATTATTTTCAAAGAACTATTGACACATCCACTAATTATTGTTCCTCAATCTAGGTTTTCATTTCTTTCATCTCTAAAGTTATAAATGAGGAGCAAGTTTTGGCACTCAATAAGCATGTAACATCAGAAGATTTGGAAAAACACATTAAAGAGACTTAATTCCAAGAAAAAAGCTCCTAATCGAATAGGCTTAATGCCTACTTCCTCAAAAAGGACTGGAATTAGATAAAATATCAACTTAACAGTGTCATTATAGATTTCTTCAATTAAAAAAATTACTAAGGGAAATAAATCAAACTTATAGTTTTTTAGTCCCTAAAAGGCCTAATTCTAACACTCAGAATTCAAGCATATAGCTTATTGTAACATAATATACAAGAACATCTCCAAAATTATTGCTTTCAGGCTAAACTTAGTACTGAAATCCTTCATAAACAAAACTCAAGGAGCTTATGTTAGGGGAAGGAGCATATGCGACAATAATGTGCTACATAGGATTTATTTAATGACTATCAAAGGAAGGACTGCAATAAAATTTATGTAACAAAGATTGATTTCTATAATGACTTTGATTTAATCAACTAGGAATTTCTTTTACACACTCTAGAGGCATTTGGTTTTCCATAAAATTAATCACATAAATCAAACAATACATATCAATAACATCATTTAGTGCTCTGATTAATGAAGATCAATGTCTTATATTCAATAGAGTGAGATGAGTTAGGGAAGGAGGCCTTATTTCTCCTTAAATGTTCTCCATAGAATTTTTAAATAGACTTAATGACTTCAACACATGGGGAGATCCCTTATCTGGATTTCATAAAAAATTATAACAAGTTTAGCATATTTAATCTCACTTTTACTTATGTATTTTTTTGGTAGAATTAATTACAAATTAGTAAAGCTTTTAATGAATTCTGTCCACTTGTTCAGCAAGCTGTTAAGCCTTTTAGCATAATTCAGGAGAAAAGAAATAAGTTGCTCTCAAATGGAGCTAGCTCTTTGATGAATAGACTCTTTAATTTAATTAGTTTGGTTATTTAAAACCTCTCCTTCAAATACTTGGGAATTCCTATCTTAACCAAATGTCCAACTTAAGGAAATTTTTAGGATTTATTTAATATGGTTAAGAAAAGAATCAATCATTAAAGCAATAAGAGTTTAACTTATATAGAGGAACTTCATCTAATCCAATATATTCTAAATAGGCACCATGTTTATTGGATTTTGAACATAGTACTGCCTAAAAACATCACAAAAGCTATAGAGAGGATGATGAGAAGCTTCTTTTTAATAGGCAATGCTTATATTAAATCTAATGTCAAAGTTAAATGGATAAACATTGTCTTACCAAAGGATAAGGGGGGATTCAAAGTTTGGACAATGGAAAGATTAAAAACAATACTTCTTACTAAGATAATCTAGATAGTTCTTACTAACAAAGAATATTTATGGGTGCAATGTGTCCACTCATAGTACTTGGAAAATTGAAGTCATTAGAAGATAAAGCCAAAAACTGACACTTTATAGAAAATGATGTAAATATTCAAGCTTAGAGAAAACGATTTGTTGGGAGATTAAATTCAAGATTGGACATGGTGAAAACACTTGGCTTTGGTTTGATAATTGGCCCTAAAATATCCCACTTGAGGTATGTGCTAAACTCCAAATCGAAGGTCATAGAGCTTATAAAAGATAATGAATGACATATAAAGTTTAGAGGATTCTCGTCTATACAAAAAATCTTATTAGATGTAATCCTTAACAATTGGCTACTAACTATATAATGTTACAAAAACATCCTTCAAGTTTATTTACTAATAAATCTTACTATCAAATGTTCACAAACTCCATAAAATAAAGTGAACAATAGGAATCTGATATGGTTTAAACAATTTCCATAAGATATATTCCATTTTGTGGCTAGTGATGAGGAATAGGTTGAGCTTAATCAAAGAAACAAGACTCAAACTCTGTTACATAAAGAATGAATATAAAGATGAGCTATTTCTAAAATGCAAGTACACTAAAGGATTATGGATTAAAATATAGTCATTATGTAATCATCAATGTAATAAGGATGACTATGAAGGAATAGCTTAATAGGCCATTAATAATGCAATATCTCAAACTATAAGACCATAACCTATTCAAAATAGCAATGGGAGTTGTGTATATGCCATATGAAGAGAAAGAAATGATAAATTCGTCAACAATAAAAGTCAATAAAAAAGAGCTTTTATGACAACATTTTATCTTAGACAAGAGAGAATATTCTTACTAATATAAGTAATAAACTAGTTATTGAAAAGATGGTGAGTAGATGGAACTTAGAGGGGTAAAACATAAGCCTATAATAACTTGTTAGCAATTTTTTCCATCAAGAGCTGGTATGACAACCTAATGAGAGGATAAAGAGATTCAATGGTGTCAAGAATATGTAGGAGGGTGCAAACCATATTGAATTAGTGGAATATTGACTTAAATGGCCAAATTTATAGTGATTAGTTAGATTCCTTTTTTAAGGTGTTTTTCTTATGATTTGTATACTTGAAACTCATTTAGGAGTAGTTCTCTAATTCAATTTTCTCCTTACATTTCAAAAAATAGAAAGGATGTTGGGACCCTTTTCCGAATCCCAACCTCGTGAACAAAACGGAAACAAAAAAATGCAAGTGGGAGCAAAGAACGAAACGAAGCGAAAACGAATCAGAAGCAAATCGAATTCCATACGAACTGAAACGAATTTCCGAAACACAAATCGGAACGAATTACATAGAACGGATTTTCATAGAGTCCGACATCCGAAACGTGAACATAGAAAACTATCGCGTTGGAAACCTTAGACTTATCCAATCTGAAATCCGGTATATTTTTTTCATTCTC
>JAOSBP010000006.1:17105633-17118309 GCA_027563825.1 Erythroxylum mucronatum
TCTAGAGAAATGGGGTTCATTAATCAAAACCCTGGACTTAAAGAGAGTTCTTTAAGGTTTACCATTCAAACTTAGTGGTTTCTAATCCCATCAAACTAAGATGCGCTTAACGGAATCTTGAGCAATGGGGTTCCTTAATCAAAATCCCGGACTTAGAGAATCCTTTAAGGTTCTGAGGCTGAAAAGCACTCAATGGGGTCTAGAGAAATGGGGTTCATTAATCAAAACCCTGGACTTAAAGAGAGTTCTTTAAGGTTTACCATTAAAACTTAGTGATTTTTAATCCCATCAAACTAAGATGCGCTTAACGGAATCTTGAGCAATGGGGTTCCTTGATCAAGATCCCGGACTTAGAGAATCCTTTAAGGTTCTGAGGTTGAAAAGCACTCAATGGGGTCTAGAGAAATGGGGTTCATTAATCAAAACCCTGGGCTTAAAGAGAGTTGTTTAAGGTTTACCATTCACACTTAGTTTTGAACTGTGATAGCCAAAGCTCATTTTAAAGGGTATTTCATTATTTGTTTTAATCTTTTCACTTTCTATTTTCAAAAACCCAAAAATACTTTTTTTTTACAATTCATTTTAGTTCATTAATGTTTTCAAAATCAAACCCCCCTTTTTCCCTGCTAATTTTTCTTATACTTTATGACATATAGGCTGGCTTAGGTCCATTTCATTAGGTTCCGATTAAGAGAGACGACTCGAGGTTGCATCCTGTACTGCAATCCTTGGTAATTATTATTTTTGACCAGTTTCCAAGGATTGATTTTAGGATCGAACGACGAGCCGCGATCAGTTTTGCAATCAATAAGTTTTTGACGCTGTTGCCAGGGATTGTTTGTTTAGCATCTCATTTAGTATAGGTTACTTTGATTTAGGAGTTTTTGATACTTTTCCTTGTGTATTTGCAGGTGCATGAACACAAGGAACATGTGAAGGTCTACTGAATTTAGTGACAAAGAGTTATTAGATATCACAAGGCACGAATGAGAGTTAAGAAGAGCGAAGCGCCAAGACAATAAATAAAGAAATATGGCAGAAGAAGGAGAACAAGGAGGGCCCGAGGACATTGTTGGATTTTATGGGGCCAAGATTCAGTCCTCAAGGAGTTGCAAGGCCAGTGATTCAACTAATAATTTTGAGATCAAGCCAGCACTCCTTAACATTCTTCAAAGTAGTGTGCAGTTTTATGGGTTGTCTAATAAAGATCCCAATGCCTATCTCACTAATTTTTTGGAGATGTCACACCTTTAGGTTTAATGGGATGTCTGACGATGTTGTGAGGTTGCGATTGTTTTCTTTCACTCTGAGAGATCGAGAAAAGGCACGATGTAACTCACGCAGTTCAGGGCAGATCACTACTTGGAAACAGCTAGCCCAAGCATTCTTTGCTAAATACTTCCCCTTAACCAAGACTACAAGAATCATAAAGGAAATCACAAATTTTCAATAAAGTGATAGGGAGTCTTTATATGAAGCGTTAAAGAATTACAGAGAAGCTACCCCCACCACAACATTCTGAGGGAGTTCCTTTTACAAATACTCTATAATGGTTTAAATCAGAGCACAAGAGGAACCATTGATGCAGCTACTGGAGGTTCTCTAATGAGAAAAACTATCAATGCAGCTCATGATCTTTTGGAAGAGTTAGTGAGCAATAGTTATATGTGATCAAGCGAGAGAAGTAGACAGGGGCGAAAGGAGAAAAAAGGTATGATCCCAATTATCTCCGTTACAACTTTACAGGCACAAATCACAACCCTCACCAAGAAATTGAGTAATATACAAAGAGCATCTTCATCTATTGCTGGGCACCCAGCCCTTGTGAGTCACGGGCCTGACATCCTAAGTGACATTTGAACGTGTATCCCATAAGGGTGGCGTGCCCCCACAAGGACAAACACCAAAATAACTCACTTCTCCTATTTCCAAATAGATTTTGGGAAACCCGATACCCGAAGGACATTCAAGTATATATCTTATGATAATGGTATGTTGGAGAAAAACGAAATCCAACTTACACAAGGCATCATCTAACATACTCAAAAGTCACTAAATTTTAAAAACCATTCATTCCATTCATTCATAAAGCTTACACTGTTTCCACCAAACAACTATTTACAAAAGCTTATACAAATTCTAGCAAAACTACAAAAAAATGCTAGAGCACTTCTGGTGTCAGCTGACAGAGCTCTGAGCCATCTCTCTATCCAAAAGATTCCTTAAGTCCTGACTAAGGAACTAGGTCTCTTGTCTCGTACTTAAAAAGTCACATTGCAATTTTTGATGAGTTTTGCAAACTCAATGAGTGAACCATCATTGATGAATTCACCAGATCATATACACGCATCACATAATACACAAATATTCATTCTAACATACTTTATTATTCAAAAACTCACACAATATGGTATCATTTAATCATTGTAAAACAGATCATATATAAACAAATACATATGCATATGAGACTCGCATTGGTTCTTATTGTTGTGATTAAATGCCTATCACATACTTATACAAATACTAGCCCATAGGGCTCAATCAGAACAGAATCACGGAGCATAGCTCTACGTGTACACACATACATCACGGAGCAAAGCTCTACGTGGAAGCGCTTCATACTGGTAACTCAAGTCATAATGCCTTTATCTGAGCATGTATTTTATGAAATGCATCAAAATTGAAAATGGCATATATGGCAATCACGTATGATGCTCAAACAAAACTCATAATCATCAGACCTAAGTCCGGCATTCAACTTTCGTTGAGAATTCACATAACATTCAGAATTTCATAGCAATCAAAGCCACAATCAAAGCACTTCCAATACATTCCCAAATATTGATCTTCTCGGATAATTAAAGTTCAGAATTTATAGACAAATCGCAACTAGTTTAATAATGTTGGAAGTTTAAACAAATCAAATCAAATCAATCCTAGGAAATCATCTAGGTTAACTCACAGTACGCTCAAATAAGCTATTGCCTAGATGGTCCGGCAATGTCCATGTGCTCCTCTAAAATATACAAACACATTCACAAATATCACATTTTTGCACAAATGTACAAGTGTTCTTTTATGCATATCAATGTATAGAAAGTATGCACAATACATGTTCAGTGACAATTCTGGGGTACTCTATTGCGATCCTTATCAACAATTCATTTAGATATCAAAGCCCTCATTAATACCATGTCTATTTACAATTGGACCGAAACAAAATAATGCCAAACAATTTCATAACTTCATTGACCACTTCAGATTTTTCCTCTAATACACATACGGGTCAACTTCCCATACTAAATCTGATAAGGTAAATGACACAATCAGACATAACTTCCTTCTGTAAAGTTGTTCTTCAATATCTTAATTTTCTAATGACACTAAAATCATTCAATTTGGTTCGGTATACGAAAAGATATACTCAAAATAGTTTAGATTGTTCTTAAGCTTCAGCAAAATTCTTAACCTCAACTTCCAACCAAAAATTGAAAATCTTTGAGACAGAATTAAAACTCTATTTCTTCATAAACGTTGTAGCCCTATGTCTCTAGTTTACGTCAAAGCAAAAATAACCCAATTTGGATAACGAAAAAGAAAGTTATGGTCAAAATATTAAAGTGTGTTCAAGCTGTAAAGGATGAGACTTCGCCGCGGCGAGAACAAAAAAGATGGTCGTAGCGAGAACAAAAAGATGGCCGCGACGAACAGTTCAAAAACTAGATTTTCTTGGGAATTTTTGCAAAGATCACCACTGGCGAACTAAAAAGATTTAGCCGCGGCGAACGTTTACAGAAGACTCGTCTTCTTCACTTTCCAAAATTTTCACTTTCTCACTCTAATTATGCACTTCTATACCCAAAACAATCTCTAAAACTTCACTTCACTTAACTCCTTATTCAGTTATAATCATTAACATAAGATCAAAATTCAAGATTCACACTTAAACATCTAAATTCATTTCTACTGATATTCAACAGATACATGCAGACAACAACCCATTTTTGGTTTTCTCTAAACCATGACACAGTGTATATGCATTCATAAATTTTCCAGCACTCTTTCGTAACTCATTTCAAACTAAAACAGAACTTATTTCATACTTTTTTGGACAATTTTCTATTTCACAGATCCATCATCTAAGTCATTCATCCACGAAACTTTGCTTCTCTAACCTCACATGCATGCATTCTTTTTCAACACTATAAAATATCATCAAGTTACTTACTTGTTTTAGCATTTATTTCCAGCAATACGAGTAACTCACAGACAACCATCAAGAGTAACTCAATGATCGATGATGAACAAACCAAGCAAAAAATTCTTCAGATGTTCAAAAACTACCGTAACTCTTCCTAGTGTTTTCTTTTCAAAACATAAAATACGTGGGTTCTTTGCATGTCATACATGTGTCCTAACACTTTCAAGCCATTTGTCACACCTAATTAACCATTTGTCATCTGCCTATTGTTGCCATTTGTCCCAATTATAGGTTGCCACGTGTCACACCATAATTGGCCAATAAATCAATATTTTTTCTAAATTTCACCAAAAATACCAAAATATCCTAAATAATACCAAAATTGCCAAAATACATTTTAATCATATTTAACAACTCAATTGTACCCGGAAATGTTAAAGATTGCATGTACATATGAATGTGCAAAAATGTGTAAGTCACAATTAATTTATGCATGATGTGCATCTTTCCTAATTTCTCAGAAATTTCTCAAAATTCATAATTCTAGCCTTAACATGGGTAACAGGATGTTACAAAAGTAGCTAATAACTTCCATAGAGATGTCATTTTTCTCCCTTAAGACTCTTCCATCCTTAAAAAGTATAGAACATAACTATTCTTTTGAAATAATATTTCTTTAATTTCCTTACCATCTATAGGCTTAGAAAGTATATCAAATTCTCTGATTTAACTTTATTAGGAGCGAACTTTTAGAGCCTAATAAGGAATCAAAGTAGCTAATAACTTCCATATAGATGTCATTTTTCTCCCTTAAGACTCTTCCATTCATAAAAAGCATAGAATAATTCTAATTCATGTTCCTTTTAAAAAGCATTGTATTAAAGAAAAACTTATTGCATTATCACCATCCTTCATCCAACTAATCCTAACCCTTTTTTTGATTAGGCAGGAGTGGTCCTTAATTACCTGGAGATAGTTTTTAGCAACAACTCCTCCTTTTATAGTAAGGAAAGGTCCCTACGATGTTTAGAAAGTTCTATTGAATATCAACCACCTCCTTCTTAGCTTCCTCAATTAGTCATTTCTTAGCATTTAGGAGTTTTAGCTCTTCCTTTCAATTTCTGTAAACATGTGTATTGTTTGGTCCCAACCAACAAAAATCTAAACCTTTTAAAACTACATTAGAAAATCTTTCATCCTTCACCAAGAAATTACTGAATCTAAAGGGGGACCTCCTAGGTATAAATTTAAATGATTTTTCTACCTTGATAGGTGGACGATTCAAGAAGAGAGCCTCTATAAAATAGCTTTGCTCTTTGGAAAATCTTTAAGCCAATCCAAGTTTACCAGTGCCCTATCCAACTTTTTTAAAGAAACCTTCTCCTGCTCTACTTGTTTCCCACGTGAAAAAAATCCCTTCTACTTTAAATTAGTAACCTACTAAATGTTCAATACATAATTTGAATTCTTCATAGTATTTTCTTAAGCTAGCATTACATTCTGTCTTAGATATGTACAAAATTGAATTGTAGTCCCTATAAATTAGCCATAGACCCTTAAAGGTACCTAGCTTACTTTTTAATCAATTCCATAAGCCGAATGTTTGGAATCCAAGGTTGAATTCGTAAAATTAAACTTGGGAGTGTTTAACATGGGATTAGAATTCGTATTCACCTTATCGAGAAAGAACATATAAAGGTTATTCTTCACCTTGAAAGAACAACTAAAGTGGAATTCTAAGAAGAGTTGTGGGAATGTATGTAGGAACGAGTTATTTGCTAAAACACTAAAATTCAGCTTTCATTTTCTCTTCCTATTCTCTTTAAATTATTATTCAATTGATTGATTGGTTTTTATTAAGAAAACAATTTATTCATTATTTGTAAACTGAGTTCATTAGGTAGTAAAATCCTTGAATTTTATAGACAACCAATTCAATACCTTCTCTCCCCTCCCCCCTCCTTGAGTACCACTGGGGACTAACAAGTGGTATCAAAGTGAGGCTATTACACTAGTAGCAAAGATTATAATGACATATTTAGTAGCATCATCATCATAATTCAAGCAAAAGGGAGAAAGCACTAGTAGGCCACCTTTCTTTAATGACAATGATTACCTTTATTGAAAAATTAGGAGGAGATTCTTATTACTATCTAAAAGTGTATACCTTCAAAAAATGGTGTCAAATCGTCCCTTTATTCCTAAAATAAGTGTAAGTAACAAAAAGGTACCCAAATTAAAGGAATAATGGTAACCTCAAGATAAGAGATTAGTTTGCTTTAGTAGTAGGGCCATACATATCTTTTTTGTCCATTAAGTAAAAATCAATTCAATAGGATCCTTATATATGAAATAGGTTACAAAATTTGGCATCCTTTAGAAATTACATATAAAGGAACTAATCAAGTTAAGGAAAGTAAGCATGCTAATAAATCAATATGAATTGTTTCAAATCAAGCTAATGAAAGCATATCTAGCATATATACTAGATTTATTTATATTATTAATGCTCTCAAAGGTCTTGGAAAGACCTATAATAATGTTAAAATGTTAAGAAAGTTGCTTAGGTCAATTCCAAAGACATTGAAAGCTAGCGTGATAGTTATACAAGAAACGAAGGATGTAACAACATTAACACTAAAGGAACTTATTAAATATCTCCTCAACTATGAAATGAGACTCCAATGGACACAAGAAGAAAGGGTGCTCCTAAAGAAAAAGAATTTAGCATTCAAAGCCTCAAAAGAAGAACCAAGCTAAGAGGAAGAGACATCAACTAGTAACAACAAAGAAGAAGACATTGGCTTACTCATTAGAAAATTCAACAAGTTCTTAAAGAAGAAGTTCTCAAATGAAAGGATTTCAAGGAAACTAAAAGTGGTTCAAAACGTAAGTCCCTTGTCATTATTTTCTTTAAATGTTAAAAACCCTGGCCATATAATGTCACAATTCCTCTACTTAAAGATAATGGGAAGTATCAAAGAAATAATGAGAAGGAGAAAAAGGACAAGAAGAAAGAACTTAAAGCATCAACTTGGGATGACATAAGGGAATTCAAAAGTGAGCATTTAGAAGAAGAGATAACTTATATGTTCTTTATAGCTATGGATAATGATGAGGTAACACATAACCATAATTCTTGTGGTAATGATAGTGATTTTGATTTAACATTGATAAGTGTAAATTGCATCATGTTTTAAGGCTTAATTTGATATTTATTTAATTGTTAATTCAATCATTTAGTATGTGTTTAGGTTAGAATTGTGTTAGTTTGTTAATTATTTAGGTTTTAAGTGTTGTATGGGTTAGTACAAGTCTTTGAGCTTAAATATTATATTTTTGAGGTACCTTGATGTGTTTGCTAGTGTTTTAGGGTCAACATCAAAGAACGAAAGAGTTTTGGAGACATTCGTGCCAAAACAATGACCCATGATCATGGAATGTTAGGCCATGATCGTGACAGAAGCTCAAGGAAGGACCCACCAAATGGCTCAGATGTGGCCCACAATTATGGCCTGCAGGGTCACGGTTATGGCCTGGGTCGAGCAGACCCCCAGACACTCAAGAACGTCAAGTTCCAAGGGATTTTTTGGACCTTTCAAACCCCAAAGAAACCCTAAGTTTACCCAAGACATAAGAGGATATTTAGAAGAACAAGAAAAAGAGGCGGAGCGGGTTTTTGCATCAGTCACCTTGAAAAACCCTAAAGAAGAATCGTCGAGAGATAGAGGAAGAGAGCAAAGAAGAGATAAGAGGAGAAGAAGCTGACTAGACGTACTTCCCGAATTAGGAGGTTTCTCGACGTCGCTGTCTCCCATCATCTGTTTAAATTGTATTTCTTGTTTATTTTTAGTTTTATTATTGTATAGAATTGGAATAACAGTTAATGATAGGATCTAGAATGTCAAAGATGTTCTAAACTTACCTTTGAAATTTTATTCTTGAATTAATGAAAATCTGATTGTTTCTATGTTTATTGGATTTGTTGTTGTTTGATTTTTATGATTGCATAATTCAATAATAAACTAAGAGAGTGAATCTGTAATAGTCAGTTTCTAAAACTACTAAGAGTTGGAATGTTAGATTACTTAGTCACATGAATTACATCATATTATAATGCATTTGTTGCACTTAAGATATGATTTTTATGACTATCATAGGTTGGACAGTGTGCATTGACTATAGGAAGCCTAATTTGGTCACTAGGAAAAACCGTTTCACATTTCCTTTTGTAGACAAAAGGACGAGATGCGCCACCTCCATTGACCCCACCACCTTGAGCCCATCTTGCCCTTAATCTATTCTATTATTCATCTCATGTTTTTGTGTTTTTTTTTCATTGTGTTGTTTATTGGTTTTAGGTGTTCTCATTTTCACATTGAGGACAATGTATTCTTCAAGCGTAGGGAGTTAGTCTTTGCATTTTTTATATGTCATTGAGGATGCATGTTAGTTTGTTAGTATTAGGTGTGTCATTTCCCCTACATTTGAATCTTTATGATGAATATGTTGCCATGAGATTCTATCTTACTAGTTGGAATGAGATTAAATGCATGCATGAACTTAAATTAGGCTATCTTCTGGCCCACTTTTGACCCTTCATATGATAGAATTTATCTTTGACGGCTTTACAAAAGTTGTAGACTGTGATGTCCTATTTCAAACCATCTTAAGAACACCTTAATCCAATATCTAAAGGGAAAGTTATGGCAATTTCTCCAATTCGTCTGACCCTTTGTTTCGTTTCGTCTGACTTTATTGTCTAGTCCGTTTTTGGCCCTTCAAATTATAAAATGTGTCTTTGTGGTTTTCATGAAAGTTGTAGATCTTGAAGTCCTCTTTCAAACCATCTAAATAACACCATAATCCGATATCTATAAGGAAAGTTATGGCAATTTCCCCATTTTGTCTGACCCTTCATATGGTTTCATCTAACCTTATCATCTAGTCCATTTTTAACCCTCCAAATGATAGAATTTGTCTTTGAGTCTTCATTAAAGTTGTAGATCTTGAAGTCCTCTTTCACTCCATCCAAAGAACACCTTAATCTGATATCTATAGTGAATGTTATGGTAATTTTCCCAATTCATCTGACCCTTCATCTGGTTTCGTCTGATCCTATCATATTTTTGACCATTCATATAATATAATTTGTCTTTTAGGTCTTCACAAAAGTTGTATATAGTGAAGTTCTCTTTCAAACCATCCAAAGAACACCTTAATCTGATATCTATGGGGAAAGTTATGGCAATTTCTCTAATTCATCTGACCCTATATTCTGGTCCATTTTTGACCCTTTAGATGATAGAATTTGTCTTTGAGGTCTTCACACAAGTTGTAGATCGTGAAGTTCTATTTCAAACCATCTAACTAACACCTTGATCCAATATCTATAGGGAAAGTTATGGTAATTTTCCCAATTCATCTAACCCTTCATCTGGTTTCGTCTGACTCTATTTTCTGGTCCATTATTGTCCCTTCATATGATAGAATTTGTCTTCAATGTCTTCATGAAAGTTTTAGATCTTGAAGTCCTCTTTCAAACCATTCAAATAACACCTTAATCCAATATCAATAGGGAAAGTTATGGCAATTTTCCCAATTTGTCTGACCCTTCGTCTGGTTTCTTATGACCTTATCACCTAGTCTATTTGTGACCCTTTAGATGATAGAATTTATCTTAAAGGTCTTCATGAAAGTTGTAGATCTTGAAGTCTTATTTAAAACTATCTAAGAATGACCTTGATCTGACATCTCTAGTGAAATTTATGCCAATTGTCCCACGATAGGTGCAATATGATTAAGGGCAAAATTATGTTTGATTCTTTCGGCCATAGCCTTGTTATCTGACCTAAAAATGAAATGATTCTTGAACCCACAGATTCTTAACGCATTTTTCTATCCCTCCATAGAATTTTATAGCATTTGGTATTGATTCGAAAAAGATTGTTTGAATCAAAGTAAAGGTATCGATTGGAAGAGTAAGAATTGGATGTTTTACTGAACATACTTTGGTATTTTGATGATTTCTGGACTGGTAGAGCTCTAAATGAGATGATTCTTATTTCAAAATAAACTAGAGACATGGAGCTACAAATGATATGAAGAAATATGAATCTAGTTCAGTCTCTGATACTTTCAATTTCTTGGCAGAATTTAAGTTTAGTGTTTTAATATAAGAACAGCCCGAAAATGTTTGGGGCAATACTTTCAAATTTCTGAACCAAATTGAATGATTTTGGTGTCATTAGAAACTTAAGACAATAGGGAACATTTTTTTAGAAGAAAGTGTTATGTCAAAATGTTCAATGGTATTTTTGGCAGGACATTAAGCATAAAAGATATAACCCATAAATGGAAGGGCAAATTAGACATGTCTCAATCATTAAGGCCATAATTGGAAGAAGAAGTGTTGTCTTGCATTTTAAGAAGAGAGAAGAATGAAAATGGAAAAGAAGAAGAGAGAGTGTCATGAAGAAGAAAGGGAAATACAAAGAGAAGAAGAGAAGGAGAGAAAGAAGAGGAGATAAGCTAGGGTTTAATTTTTCTTAGTCTTCAAGAGAGATTTTGGAGCTGTTCAAGAAGGGAAAAAAGTAGAGGAAGAGAAGAGTTTCCCTTTGAGCTAAAGATCCCTTCATTTGGTGAAGAATGAAGATAAGATCATTTTAAATCTTTTGGATTTTTGGAAGGATTTTAGTTCATGGAGTTTAGAAAATGCTTGGGTTTAAGTATTCTAGAACTAATTTTAGTGATTATGCTTTAAGGGATTTTCAATTGAAAATCCTATTAAGTGGGATTTTTCTTATTGTATAAAGGGATCAAAAGAGGCAAGAGGAACAAGAGAAGAGGCATTTTGAGCAAGTCTATACGCAAGAAAATCAAGGTGGGTACATGTTTATAATATAGTAAATAAGCCACTAATATTTTCTTTGAATCAAAGAAATTTCATGATTTCATTTGCATCATAAATGTGCATTTATTGCTCTTTAAATGTTTTGAGAAAGTGCTACATGTTTCGTATATGAATTGTGTTATTAATTTATGAAATAAAAAATAGAAGTGATTTTGAAAGGATATCAAGTTTATGAAATCAAGTTTCGAAAAAAATGCCATTTTAGGAAACAAGGTTACAAGTTATGAATTATGTGTTATGTAGGTTTGTGGTAGTCTCCTAAGTTAAGTCACATGCATGTTGACCAAGTTAAAGGCTTCTCCCGCTTGCCCGCTAGTGGCATGGAGCTCCTTCATGGACTCCCATAAGTTCACGGTTACACAGGACCATTAAGTGGAAATGTGTAGGGCGTTCTGTTTTTAGATCCACCCAAACCATTCTGATGTGCTTATGTGTTTATATTATGTGAACAAGTTTGATGCATTCATGTTTTGTAGTTTGAGATTTTTGACTACATGATGAGAAATTTTTAGAAACAAGTGCTTTATGAACTCAATGAGAATTTTCTATGACAAGTGAATGTTTTCAAAGGGTTTTTGCTTATTTTCTGTTATAAACTGCTACCCATGAGCTTTCAAGCTCACCCCCTTTCTGTCCTATCTTCAGGTGATAGCTAAGAGATCAAGTGATCAGCCTAAGGGAATTTCTTCAAATTTTCTATTTTTGTATTTTGTAATAAGCTAATTGTGTGGCTTTTGGTATGTAAATAAAGTTTTTCAAACTTTGTTGCTTTAGTAATGAAATGATAGATTGGAGTAGTTTCGGTTGTGTATGTTCATAATTGACTTCTTTGTTAAAATGGTTGAGTTGGAGTAATAAGTTTGTTTTGATGTTTGACTGTTGTGGGCACGCCACTCTTGTGGAATGATGCCTAATAAGGGTTCATAGAAATAACCCTATAAGGAACCACGCTCAAGTATTATGGTATTCTGAATAGTTGGGTTCCGAAATCGGGATCCAACACATATCTTATGTATGGAACTATGTGCTTAAGGGTATGAAATGGATAATAAGCAACGGTAAACATGTTCGTTTCTGGACAGATGCATGGGTAGCTAATGTTGGCCCCCGAATTCTTTTCTTATTGAATAAGCATAATTTCAATTTATTTTTGAGGTTTTGATTAATTAATTATTTTTGTTTGGATTTTAATTAGAATTTTAATGATTGGAGGATTTATTGCTTAGATTGATGGAATTAGAAGTGTTAAATGGAGATATTAAGATTAAGTTAGAGTATAGTATGGTGTAAGTGAAATTGAAGAAGTAAGAATGTATAAGGGCAAAATTGGAAGATCGCTTAAGGTTAGAAGGCTAAGGCATTACATGGAAGGGCATAATGAACATTTGATGATTATTAGGAGTGGAAGAAGAAATTGTTGTCTTGGGTTGGGAAGTGAGTGTCGTTGGAGACAAAGGAAGAAGAAGAGAAAAAGAGGAAAGCTAGGGTTTGGAGATTTTGAAGCTTCAACAAGTAAGTATGAGTTTGTTCCATCTTGTTTTGGTTAGATGAAACCCAAATAT
>JAOSBP010000006.1:17173248-17191075 GCA_027563825.1 Erythroxylum mucronatum
ATTACAGCGACCATGAAATTTTACATTAGCAAGTATAAATTTGGTCACTAATAATTCTACCTTTAGTGACCAATTTTAAATGGTTGTTAATAATACATTTTTAAAGACCAACGTAATAACTCGTCACTGAGTACTTTTAGTAACAACCCTATAGTGACCACTTGTGACCAACCCGATTTTGGTCGCTATAACTTTTAATGACCATTTTCTTACTTTTAGCAACCATTAATAATTGTTGCTGAAACTAATTTTTCTTGTAGTAGAGATATTAGACGTTGTTTAGGCATAATTGGTATTTAATTAGAATTACTTGTAATTCTAATTAAATTTAAATTGAGATTAAAATTTAATTTAAATTAAATTACTAAAATGTACAAAACCTATTATAAATAAGCTTAAGCTCTAATGAAGTTAGCACTTCTTGCTTAACCTTTTATGTAAAGGTTACAGAGTTCTCCCAACCTGTTATAATTAATGACATTTGCAAACTATTTACAAAAGCGTCATTTCACCTTTACCAAGGATTTCTCAAATCAATACTAATCAAGAACAACAGAACATTGTCCTTAATTACTTTATGTAATTTTAATTAAATTTTAATTGAGATTAAAATTTAATTTAAATTAAATTACTAAAATGTACAAAAATCTATTATAAATAGGCTTAAGCTCTAATGAAGTTAGCACTTCTTTCTTAACCTTTTATGTAAAAGTTACAGAGTTGTCCCAATCTGTTATAATTAATGACATTTGCAAACTATTTACAAAAGCGTCATTTCACCTTGATCAAGAATTTTTCGAGTCAATACTAATCAAGAACAACAGTATATTGTCCCTAATTATTTTAGGATGATGAATCTTATTATGATCACATAACTACCTCCATATATTTCATGCTACATCCAGTAATTACTGATTGAACAACCTATGATTAAAATAGGTCATAAATAGCATCAAAATATAACAATTTCTATATAATATAATCTTGAAGGCCTCAAGTCAAATGATTACCTATACAATCATCACAATGAGAATTTTCATAGATAGACAAGTAATGTTTCAAATGAATTTCTCATGTCGGGTTAGTCCAATGAAGTCGTTAGAGAGATACATTTGAAACATTACTTGTATGTCTATGAAAATTCTCATTGTAACAAGTTTAAGTATCTCCATACTTTAGCCTATGAGATCGACCACTTTTTTCATAAGGAAAAATAAAACGTGTGCTAATTTTTATAAGTTTTATTAAATGTCATAATTATATTCTCATTATAATTTCATTTGCAATGTATAATTATCCAATGAACTTTATCATATGTATTTAAATATATACAAAATAAAAAATTTCTTTAAATAATTGTCATTAAACTACAACTGAACCGATTGGTTGAAGGGCATAAATCACCGGAAACAACTATGTTAGCATATATAGCTTCTTCTACTGCAGCAGCTGCGCTTTCTTTCCACATTCGAAGCTTGGACTGGGTTACTTTTATGTTTCTAATGATTTTAGTACTCGAGGGCTAAGATATTAATTTGCTTGTTGATGCAAAAGATTAGAGTGATCCACTGGTATATATAGGAAAAAAATGGGATTTTTTTCTGTTCTTCCACATTTAAAGGCGAATACTCGGTTTGTGTTGGCATTGATTGGCCAATCAAGCCGAGAAGTGCCGAGAATGTCGAAGGATTTCTGATCATAAAGAAGTTTCTGGAATTTGTTTACTCTTCGGAGGATAGCATGCATGACATACGAATTTTTGTTTTCCCTGTCATTTCCTTTAAACCACTTCTTCCTTATTAATTTTGGGTTAAGGCTTTATCTTGACTGACCGATTATGTAACATTTATTTTTGCGTCATGTGTCGCAGCAATTTATGCTCAACAACCTATATATCTAAAGCTACCATTGAGTTGTCCATTAAAGGAAAGCTAGTTCCATAATTTTCGTAGTTTAAAAGGGTCTCCTCGTTGTTAAATCATATACTACGTACATAACTGCTTAAAATGAAGTTGCATAAAAAACTAAGGATTAATCTTAAATCTGTTTCAAGAATATTTTCCATAAAAATGGTAACATCGGCAACATGCCTATGCTGCTAAATAACTCCACCATGACATGGAAATTGTACGCAAGCTAGTTCGTGTGTGTTATTCTACCAACTAGGGAATCTTGCCGTTCAGAACTAGAGCAATTGGAACAAGAACATAAACAAAAGCAATCCGATTATCGGTGGCAGAATGCCGAGTCCAAGTAGCTTGAAAGATCCGATTACACTGCTTCCATTTCCAATGTAGTTTGCCACATCAAAGTTCCCTGTAAAACACAAAATACGTAAATTTAATCTTGTGAGACATCATTCTGGACAGTCAAAATAATGGGATTTGTACCTCTTTCGCTGGTATAACCGCAGCCAGCGTTAAGGGCATATCTTACATCTCTGACACTGGCTTTGTTGTAGAACAAAAAACCTGAGAATATGTTATCTATGCAATGAAGCACTGCCTGAGTTTCACCTTGGCAAGGTCCATCACAGAACTGGTCAGTCGCTTCAGGAGGGATGTTGATGTTCCCACTCATCGTTAGCCTATATGCCTCATTGCATTCAGCATAAATCTGTCATAGATGCAGATATTAAGCAAAAATATGACCTAGAGTAGGACCTAAATGATTAACAATTAGGAGTAGATCACAAACAAGAGTACAGCTCAGGACACAACCTTATTGTTGAAACAAATCAATGCCTTCTCGACCGTTTCAACCGGAGCATCCTGTGCATGTCCTGGTCACAATGGAGTATCCTACGAATCAACTGGTCGAGAAAAGAAAAGTGAATGAGGAAGCAGTGAAATGTTTATACTTACCCCTGTGGAACAGCAGATTGGCAATGATGAGTATAATCATAGTGAAGTTGACGGCAGCCTCTTTCGACCAAATCGACAACTTGACAGCCATTGTAAGAGGTATAAATTAACAACAGAAACGTAACAGTGGAGAAACACAGATGAAAACATGTAATGAGAAACAAGCAGAAAAGGGGAAATTTGGTTGGTAGTTTGCTGCACCAATCCACCTTGGGAAACTATGAATAAGGACATATGTATTGGAAACACAGAGTGTGTAGGTGTTCAGCCTACCAACTTGTACTAGTTCGTGTCAAACAGAATTTAGACTAAAGTCGTGTATCTTCCAGAAATTAGGAGAAGTAAGAAGGAATTGCTTTCGGTTTAAAATTTTAAATTCCAAATATAAAAAAACCATGATCCAAAAGGTTATTATTTTTAGTTTTTGTTTATTGCTTTTAGTTTTTTAAAAATTAAAAGATTTGTTTAGTTGTTATTTTTTAATAATTATATATTATATATAAATTAATTAATTGAATTTGAAACAAAAATAAAAACTATAAACATAAATAGAAACAAAGGGAGGGAGCACTCTACCATTTGAGCCACGTCCCGTTTTGTTTCAAACATATGTATAATTGAACAAATCAAAGGAGGAATACGTTCAAACATAAAGTAAGGACTGACAACATTTAAAGAAAAGTGGAGCCCATCCGAGACATACAAGAATTTTGATAGTAATGTTTAATTAATTTACGTGGAAATTAGTTGATTATATATTAAAGCTAGATTTTATTGGCAACAACTTCTACCACTTTGATGTCAAAACTAATTAAATGAAATAATTTAATTATTGAATTTTAATAGAAATAATTTAATGGAATTTTAATAGATATTAATTTAATTATTGAATATAATATATATATATATATATATATACTTATAGCTCACCGCGACTTATTAAAATTAAAAAATCTATACTTATTAATTATTGCAGGAATTGGTCTTTTTTTTTGTTACAACTAAGAGAAACTAAAACTACTTCATAAAAGAAATACCATAAGCATCAGCCCATACAATCAAGGAGAAGGTTTCAGAAATATCATCCCAAACTTGAAAATTTGAAGCAATGCCATGATCCAATTTAACCAAACAATCTGCTGCAAAATTACCTTCACGAAACACATGCCTAATAGAACAACTTTAATTCCTAACAAGTAAAGCTTGAATATCTACAACCAAAACAGACAAGGGATGTGAAGAGATAACACCACAAGTCACCATTCGCACCGCCTTTATGCTATCAGATTCTACAACGACTTGCCGAAAACCGTGATCCCACGCAAAAATCAAACCATCTCGAATGGACCATACCTCCTCCACCAAGATAGTTGAAACACCAATTTGAAACGAATATCCCTAACCAACGACCAATTAATTAGGAAAACCAATTAATCAAGGCAACAACCACATACGATTCGTCATTTAACTTAGGTTATGTTATCCCTAATGATTAGGAATCATTAGTCGCTACACATGAATTTCAACATAACAATTCGAATTGCATCGAAATTGTAGCAATGGGTTTGCAAATAAACGATTCAATGAAACATAAGATAACATAATTAATTCCTACTAAGAGAAAGAAACAAATAAAACAAAGAAAAACACTTAACCTGAGTCATCAGCGTCGATGTCACCTCCGAACTAATGTCAGGAACTTAGCCTTCTATAGGTCTCTCTAAACAAAATGGTTTAGCCCTCCAAAAATGCTCCCAATCGAAGACCCCTGTAGTACCTCCACTCCTTTGTTCTGTCATAAGCTTCTCTCAACTATTCATTGATGTGACAAATTAACTTTTTGGTCCACATCTACTATTTACGTCTTATTTAAAAGCCTCCTCTCTATTATGTTATTGTGCATTTTAAGCCAAAAAAAACATCCCATGTCTTGAAATGTTTGCGTCTGTGTTTCTGCAACACGTCTGTATGAAACACAGGACACGCAGACGTCGTCTATGTTTTGTTCTTGTACTGTCCTCCCAGGCTACCATTTTGGTCATGGATTGCTGCATGCCTTGCGTTTTGTCTCCTGACCATTTGCTACATTTTCTTCATCTTGCTTTGTGTTTTTATCTCTTTTTCCATCTGTCCATCTTCATCTCTCCAGCAACCATGAGATTAATTCAATTAACGTCTTGTATGCATGTAAGACATTAATTTCACGTTAAAGATAATTTCCATGCATAATCCATGCAGCTCATGTTCTTTGCATTTTTTTCTTCTTTTACTTTTCTTCTTATCTTTTAATTTTCTTCTTCTTGCTTCATTAAGACAAGTAAAAATTAATCTTCGTAAAATGGCCAAAATATAAAGCTTCAACTCACTTTAACTTCTTTGCTTCTAAATTATACGTAAAATCACATATAAGTCAAAGTGAGCATCTTAAGCAATTTCATGTCAATAATCGCTAAGTGTTATGGAATAATTTCATAGTCAATTAAGCATCTATAATTTCCCCTATAGGTTTACTCCTGCCCTTTCTTCTAGTAGATTTTCTTTTCAAGTTAGAAGTTGTAACTTTGGTACAAATAACGGACTCTATTCATTCTGTAGAAGCTAAGTATTCCTTTTCAGAATTGTTCATCTACATAATTGCATTATTTACTTCTTCCTCTTTCTATCCTTCCAAATTGAAAGTGGCATTCTTAACTTCAAAACTGATCATATACACACATTCGTGGTTTGCTTCTTTTCATTTCTATCCTTCCAAACTGTCAATAGTATGCTTAATATCAAAATTGTTCATCTACACAAATTCATTTTTTGTCTCATTTTCTTTCTTACATACCAGATTATTAGGGGAGTTTTTAGATTCAGGCGTGTTATTAAAAAGAATTTAAGTCCTGTCTATGGTAGCCTCAACTTCCATTTGCCTTTCTTGATTAAATTCCTTAGAGTTCTCAAAAGATAAAAACCCCAGAAGCTCGTCATGCTAGCTTGTTTAAACTTGTTTCCAAAATGTTCCCATCTTTTTCTCAATATATTAAGCTTTCAAGGATAGGTTATTGCTACTTCAACCTTCTTGAGATCCCCATTCTCACCAAGCTTCATGATTGGTAATTTATTTGGCAATTCAGCACCCCTTTTTACCTCAATGCAAATTTTAGCAAAACATATTTGCTCCATATTAGTTGTTTGAGAGTCTATACAAATAGGTTTTTCAGGTAAGCTTGCCAAATAGATTAGGCCTTCAATTGTCCATAATTCAAGAGGGACATTGTGGAAATTCGTCCACAAAGGAAAGACATCAATGTTACCTCTATCAAATTTAGTACCAGGCTTCCACTTTTGAATAAATATAGGTTGGCCTCCTATGTGCCAAGGACCTGTGTTCAATGATTTCATTCAAGCAGCTCTCATTGGTGAATTTGAAGAGAAATTTATCATCTTCCATTAGCATTACTCTCTCCAATCCCTTCCTTCCCCCACCTAGTTATAGCCCAGGCATGTACCAGAGGAAAAACAAGCCTTTTGTTCCAAATGAAACCTACCAATGTTGACGACCAAGCATTGGCTCTAGCCTTTAGGAGTTTAAGGGGAGGAGTAAGTACACCCTCTTGCAAGACATTTGGGAAATGTTTTAGCTCACCTTTGTTACAATAAATTTGTAGTTTATTCCTCCAAACCCCAACTAGTTGTTTAGAATCATTTTTAACACCTTCTTCTTAAATTACTAGAACAGAGTTATCCCCAATATTTTTTCCATTTAGCACCTTGGTAAGTTTGGGGACCTTACTCAAATTCAACAGAGAGTGAGGGGGAGTCCCCTTATTCTCCATATTCTAGGCCTTCGAGAGGTCCTTTTGGTGAAAAGGAAGCTCAGTTGTCGAAAAGTAGGCATTGTTTTAACATGTATGTTAATGTAGATTAATTATAATTATAGTTAATCTACAATGCAACATCCCTTCAACGTTCTGCCTCCTTGCTCCCCTTAACGCCTCTGTCGGACTCTTAGACCCTCTTTTCACCTCTATCTCTAACTATTGTGGTGGTGCTCACTCTCATTGCTTATAATGGATGCTAGCTCGTAGTGCCAGAGAGTTGGAGCAATCACTCCTTACTGTTGTCTCTTGCTCATAGTGTTTGGTGTCGATTATGGTGTCACTCACAGTGTTGCAACCTATAGCTTTATTTAGGAGTTTAAGCTCATTTTTATTGCCCTAGGTTATGTTTGGATGGACATAAGGTTTTTAATGGAATGGAATGGTTTATAATAGAATGGAATGGAATGTAAATGGATGTAATATTAGAAAAATGTTATTTGGGAGGGAATGGTTCATAATGTAATATAGTGAAATGTTGTTTATCATTTTACATTCAATCTTAAACCCTCCAAATCGGAGGTAACTTATTTTTAATATTTAGGATGGAATGGGATGTAATGTGAAATCCTCACCTTCCATCTTATTCCATTCCATTCTATTATAAATCCTCCTCTTAAACGATGGAATAGTATTCCATTCCATTAATAACCATCCAACCAAACATATCCTTAAGCTTGGTCACACATTTGAAACACTTATACGATTGATCATAGGTGCTTAGGAATTTAGCATGCTTCTAAAAAATTTGGATGAAAGGCCAGATGATTGTTGAATCTAAAGGGAAACCTTTTGTAAAGTAGAGCATCATTGAGATCCATGACCATAGGGGGTAGGAAATCACAAAAACTCCCATGGAATTGATCCATCCAGTGAGCATTTTATAATCTTCTATCTAACTTCTTTCTCTGATAAAGAGGGCATGTTTTCTTGTTTGACCAGGTATATAAGTAACCTTTATAATTAAGAAACTCTAATCCTATGTGACAGAGAAAATTCCTAAAATTAGTAGTGTTAGGCCTAAGTGGGAAGACCATCTGCCTCACTGGGGTAGAGTATGTTATTACAATCCCTTACAACTAACCATGGATTTTGACTAATATTTGCTAAATTCATTGGACTTTCCCAAAGTTCTATTCTTTCAAAGCTCAGGTTATGAGCATAGACTATTTTTAGGTCTACCTACTTGAGGTGTGGTGCCAAATGCAAGAAACACAGATGTATTAGTCATTATGGTTGGAGCTGATAACTGAGATGTAAGATGGATTAAAAGCCAATATTATTTTGCCATTATAGTGGTAATTGTGCTTTGAGAAGAGCTTCTTTTTATTGGGATGAACCACATACCTCTTTTAAGAATAGGAAGCTTAATATTGGTCTTTAGAAGGCCAACCAAGAAAGACTTCTTAGAGGATAAAAAGTCTTTTTAAAAAAAGCTTACTGTTTATTTTTTTAATGTTATAAAAGGTACATCCAATAGGTTAAGAAGAGGACGGTTTCTCCTTTTTCTACCTAAGGAGTGATGGACCAAAGTCAAAGGGCTGTCACTTACTAGCTTAGTGGAATCACCAAAGTTTGTAGCAACAACTGCCATATTGAAAGAGGGCTCTTGATAATTTGGAGACTTGAGTTATATGATAGATTGTTTGAGATCAGTGTTTAAGTGTTTATGCCCATAACTAGGGCCAAGTATATTTTTGTGAGAGTTTGAGGGAGGGAATTCTAAAACTAGTAGGGAGGTTGTTGACATGTTCCACTTGAGGGTGGTTGTGGACATCAAGACTTGAATTCAAATTCGTTAGATCTTTGGACGTACCTATTGAACCAAGGGAGGTTCCAATTGTTGCTTTGATGATAAAAAAACATAATTATCACTAATGAATTTATTATTTTGATGAAAAGCACTATTATAACAAAATGAGCCATAAACTCAAGAAATTAATGTGAGAAGTTGATAAAGAGAAGTTAAAGTTTGCAACTAATGAAATGAAGATATAAAAAAAGACAAAGGAATATGATCATTATTATGTCATATTTTTGTATGAGCCATTTTGGAGTCATCAAGTGATAAAGTGAGAAACTTTGAGTAGTAATATTTGGCTTGGGGAATATATTATTATACTTCAGGATAGAAAGGTTATTCTTTGCCTTGAAAGAAGAATTACAGTAGAATTTCAAGAAGAGTCTTGGGAGTGGATGTAAGCGAAGGTTATTTATTGAACCACCATAAATTAGTTTGCATTCTCTCCTCCCTATCCTTTTTAAATTATTGATTACTTTATCTTAAGCAATCTCCTCAAACTTATTTATATTGATTGTTGTTAACTGAGTACATTGGTTAGAAAAATTGTTGAATTCTGTAAACGCCCAATAAACCACACCCCTTCCCCCCCCGCGACCAAATCCCCATTTTAGGTTCCATTTAACAGCACTAAACTTGAATAACCTACCTGTAGCTTTCTAAAGTTTTGCATTTTATTGAATGGGAGACATACATGGGTGAGAGAGTAAGACTATATCCTCCATAACTTCACCATCATCACCAAGCCACATTATTCTTATGGAGTTAGGAAGCTCTTAACTAAATCCTCCATGAGTTCGCCATCCCTACTAAGCTGCATTATTTTCATGGAGTTAGGAAGCTCTTTGTTAAGTTACATTTCAATGTAGATTTTAGCAAACCTTATTCTCCTAACATCAATTGTATTTTCATCTAAGCACAATGGCTTGCCAAAAAAGCTAGCTAGGTAACTAAATCCTTATGTGAATCAATATTCCAAAGGAATATTGTGGAAGTTAACACACACAGGTATGCCTTTGCGGAATTACTTAGTCAAGGACATGCTCACTTTCTAGATATAGAAGATTAAAGGCAAAGTTATCCTAGGGACCTTGCTCCAGGACCATCTCCACGCTAGTTTCATATCTGAATTTAAAAAGATAGTCCTCTTTAGTAATAAATGCCTACATTAGTCCAACCTTTTACCATCTTGCTTCTGTCCATACTATTATTCTTAAGAAAGGGTCCCTTATCCCACTCATGTATTGTTCCAATAGGCTACTCTAACTCTAAGAATATCTATCAGGGGGGAGAACTAAGGGCTCAGCCTTCTTCAATTATGGTTGAAAGAGGAGTCAGTTTTATGCCTGGAAGGAAAGAAACTAGCAAGTGGTGGAGGGTGGGAAAGTCTGTTAACTAAAAAAGGATAGTCGAGATGGTTTGAACATGAAAGCAATGGTAAGGTAGGGCATAGAGAAGTTAGAGCTTCTCTCTCAAGATGTTAGCTGGTGGAAGCGGGAACGTCTGTGTTTGAATCTTCTTGGTCAAGAAACTTGAAAATTTTTGGGATTTTGTAAGAATGAAAGGAAAGTTTGGAAATTAGATAGAACACAACATTATGGAGACAAACTAAAGTATCTTTAGATAGGAAGAAAGCAACTTTGGAGATAAAAGAAAATATTTCCATCAACATTCAAGTGAAGACATCAATATTTTAGGATTCATGATAATAAGTTTTTTATATATTCTTTTCATGATAATAAGTTTTTTATATATTCTTTCTTAATTATTGTTGGTTTTCTTTATATTACTATGATTAAACTGAGATAGATCTAGATGAGATGAGCTCAAAAGGCATGTATTTAGATTGATTCTTTTTTAATGAAAGACTCAAGTTTTATTGCGAATTATTAATGATTACTTACTATGATTAAATTGAAATATGCTAGTATTTTGATTCAATTTTAGATTTCATATATACGGATTGAGGAATCGTATGTACAAATAGATTAGACATGAATAATAATAGTTGTATGAAATCTTAGAGATATAATCACATAAATCTTCTCCGTAAAAGTCAAATTTATCATGGTTTTTAGTAAAAAGAGTTGCGTTTTTAAGGGTTGATTAAAAAGAAATTTAAATTAATCAACTAATGATAGGTTTTGTATGTCTTCAAAAAAGAATATGATAACTTTGAAATTTCTGGTAGTCCAAGAAATTAGGGTTAATAACTGAATTAATATAGCTTCAAGCACAAAACGGTTTTAGAGGGACTTTAAGTTTGAGTCTTGTTTATTAAAGGTTTTAAAGGGATTTTAAGCCTAAGTCTTGTTTATTAATTGCTTGCTCCAGTCTTAATTACTACTTTGATTTGTTATTTTAGATTAGTAATTCCAATTCGCTAAGTTATTCCTTTCGAGCCAATCATTCATTTTGTTAGATTGAATAATAGAAAGATAATTACGAATAGTACTTATAGTTCTCATGAAAATGATACTCGTATTCACTAAATAATACTATAAGAACAATAGTTGCACTTTTCTAATAATCTTCAATACTATTTGAGAAATACACAATCACTATTTTTAATTATTAGTTTGAGTCAAATTTAATTAATTTGAATAGAGCTTAAAAAGTGAGTTAAATTATTATGTCAAATAACATTTAATTGGTTCACTTGTAATATTTATATTACATATATTTTATCACTATCTTTTAGTAGAAATTCAAAAGAATGATTTTTTAAAATTTTGAAAATTTAAGAAAAATTTTCAAAAGTTAAAAAAATTGTATTAAAGTGACATTGTATTATAATGGCAAAAAAAAAAAAACAAAAAGAACGAGACCTTGGCCTGACATACTGCGTCGTCTATATAATTTTCCAAACCTTTAGAAAATAATTCATAAATCTAACACCAAACCATGACATCCTCTTTCGTTCTTATAAATTCAGGCAGTTAAAATGATAGTTTAAATAAATCTAACATTAAATCATGATATCCTCTTTCATTCTAAATTCAGGCGGTTAAAATGATAGTTTAAACCAATCAACTACTTTGAAGTTTTGGCTTGCAGCCCTCTGATCATCTTTTCCCTCTAAGAGAACTCCTTACACTAAGAATCAAAATGTAAAGAAAAACTTTGGCAACACTTGGTCCCCAGGCTCATCCAAAGACTACTTTGAAGGGAGTACACTTCCTTTCTACAGCTCATCCTGTAAAAGGAGGGAAGTAATTCAAAAATGCTGTAGACAAGTAGAAATCTCAGTTGACAGTAATCGATCGCAAAGGAAATATAAACTCACATGTGCTTCAATGCTGTCTTCAGCTGTTGATGACTTAGTCTCAGATTCATCATCCCCTTCAGCATCATCTTCGCCATCATCATCATCATCATCCTCACCCTGAAATTAAATGAATTCTGCAATTAAGGAAAAGAATGAAACAGGACACAAGAACATTAAAACCACCATCAACATTATGTCGGCTCACATCAGTATCGGCAGGATCATCCTTTGATTCCTGAAAGTCAAATTCACTAGATGAGAAGTTGAAATGGAGAGAAATTATCATTTGAATGAAGCAAAAAAAAAAAAATCTGAAACCGTTTGGATGCCAAAGTGATACAAAGGTTTCCAAAAACCTAATCTCCCATTCCATAGTAAGCAGAAGCACCGAATACTTTAGACCTTATATTTATACTCCTTTCTCCATTGCTAACTAGTTTGACAAAGGATGTTCATCCCTATGGTCCGGATGTTTCGTGAAATGCTATAGTTTTGGCAAGGTCAAGAAAGTACCTCCTCCTCTCTCTTCTTTTCCGACTCCTCAAATGCTGCCTTCTCAGCCTGCAGAAGAATTGAACAGTCTCAGTCAAATATTAAATCAAGCCCCCAACCTGAAGATTATGTTCAAGATGGAAAAATGTAACATACATCCTTATTCTTTCCCCAAGTTTCTTCAGCAAACTTCAAAGCATACTCTGGGTCGTCAGTAATCAAGACATTGTCAAACAAGGTCCCAGATTTCACCTGTAAAACGCTGACCTTTATATTTCTAACCCAAGCTCTGGATAGGAACAATCAAGTAT
Source organism: Erythroxylum mucronatum (assembly GCA_027563825.1). Classification (NCBI taxonomy): domain Eukaryota; kingdom Viridiplantae; phylum Streptophyta; class Magnoliopsida; order Malpighiales; family Erythroxylaceae; genus Erythroxylum; species Erythroxylum mucronatum. Next base: position 17,185,848 of record JAOSBP010000006.1, read on the forward strand.
ATATGGCAACATAACTACCTGCCACAACTCAATGCCAACATACTTCAGGTTGGGGAACACATAGAGGTCTGGGTCATCCTTGAAATCTGCAAGTAATCATGAATTAATGAATGACATCAAAGTCAAAATGAAGGAAAACCATTATGAACAAAATCAAAGTTGGAACAGACCTGGATTATCAATCATCGGTGCCTTCCATTTGCCTTGATAGTTGGGGTTCTTAATTTTCTACAAAGAATAAAAAGTATCAAGACTGGGCTTCTGATTTGGCACCACAACTTTCAATTGAATCCCTAATTCACTAACCTTAGGCTTCCATGGACCCTTGTACTCAGGGTTGGCAATTGTTGGGGCAGTCCATTCACCATCTTCCTCATCATCCCAGTCTTCAGGCTAAAATAGGGATTCATCTTTATTATCAAAAACTATTTGTATTCTGATTAAGGCACATTATTGTACCGTATAGGATCTTTTGTTCCTACCTTCTTAGCATCAGGGTCTGGAATCTCCTTTGGAATGTCATCATAACCCTTCAAATACCACACAAACAAAAGTAAGAACCTCGTTGAAACCACGTTTACAATACTGAATGTCAAATGAAGAAGCCTGGAGAAGATTGTACTTCTGGTTTTTTATCCTCGGGGTCAGAAATATACTCCTGGTCATCCCAGTCATCAGGCTGCATCAAATTAAACAGTTGTCCATCATACAAATCCAGAAACTAGTACAACAGAATCACCATTTAGTCAGTGCTAAGTAATTACTTTCTTGGCCTCAGGATCCTTGATCTTTTTTGGCGGCAGTAGATCCCAATCAGTGTACAAACTACCGGACTTCTTCTCAACATTGTCAATAAGGATGCTGTAGGTAGCATCTGGACGAATGATAAATGTGTATACATGACTGAGTTGATCAGTCTCACAAGGAACTTCCTTCTTGATTAAGTGGTTTGAATCATTGTAGTGAAGAATTGCATGAACCTTTTTGGTGCTGTAGCCGCAAATATCTGGTCCAAACATAATACTGCATCCAATCACGAGATATTACTTGAGCAATTTCGAAAAAGATAGAAAAGATGCAGAAAAAGTCAATACAATCAAGATTAAAATAAAAATACAGTTATGCGACCTGTAGGGTGAATCACCACCAAATTTTTTTTGGTCAACTTCCCCACTGAGCAATTTCATGTAACCACCACCACAGTCAAGTTTCTGTTCATGCTTGACAGAGAATTGGAAGACTAGCGTCTTATCCTTGTTGTTGAACTCTGGGAACTGAGCTGAAATAGCATAGAACCTATAATCTTCGCTTGTTTGGATACCTGTTCCAAGACGTAAAAACAGAACAATATTAATTTCAAAAGTATACTTAAACATTGTTTAACAACAAGAAACAATACCTCTATCATTTGGGTCGCCATTCCATTTTCCAGAAGTGTAATTCCATTCACCAGCGGTATTATCATCTTTCTTCCAATCAGATTTAACCCACCTTTTCTCCCATCCATCTTAACATTTTCAACAGGAAACCAAAACGAGTCAGAATTTGCTAATGAAAATAAGTAAATGTTCGCAATAATAGGATCATATTACAGAAAGCAGGAGGTAACACTCGTGAATAAATTAAAAATTTACGCTCTTCTACTCTTCAAATACTCCTGTTGATTCTCTAAACAAAAAACAATAGAGGAACGCAGCGGAAACAGTCAATTGTGACCACTGATCATATTACCAATCCCAATGTAAAAACTGCAAATGGATCAATACAATTACACGCACGTAGAGAGAATGTGACCATCCAAACAATGACGGCATATAATTAAACCGCACACCAAACATCATTTCAAAAAATTAGACACAGACTATTCACATCCTCCAGCGATCCGGCTATTGGCAGATCTACAGAGAGACGATAAAAAACGTTGCTAAACAAAACCAAGAATTACAAAAACCGCCAGATCCAAAAATTAGACACAGTAGCAAACCAGCACTCCAACAACTAACCCACACAAAAATGCGAGAAGCTCTAGAACCCCGCTACATGCGTATCTATACACATTAATATATCATAACATTTAGAAACGTAAATTTCAAAAAATGTAAGGAAATTACACAGATAGGAAAGAAAATGCCAGAGTGTGCTTAAACATAAAGGAAGCAGAGTGTATTAAAAGTGCGTATTGGTACAGAATGAGATCAAGGGAAACATATACCATCGAAACGCTCTTCGAAGATGACTGTGGCGGAGGATATGGCAAAGAGAGAGAGAAGAAGTAGAGAGAGAAAGCTAGGGTTATTCGCCATGGTGAGCTAGAGAGAGAATGATGACAGCGAGTTGCAGGAGTGGGTGCTTCATTACTTATAATAGTCGTTTCTGAACTTCGACTGATGTATACGTCCCAGCTGGCCTCTATTTTCTTATCTGGACGTATCAGTCCTCGCCACATCACCTTCTGCTGTCATTTCGTATGACCTGGCGGATACTCATTGGCGAGTACACGAAATTGCTCAGTGGATACTTTTGTTGCGATCCGAATGGCCGATAGTTGGAGGTGGACCCCATCACCTATCAACGTCCGATTAAAATAGATAATTTTCAAATATGTAATATAACAAATTTTAAATGTATGAACGAATGGAATTAAGCTGGTTTTGAATAAGTTCAGCTTTTTAAAAAATAAATTTTAAAAGTTTATATCTTTTTTTATTTTTGACTTACGGAATGAGTTTAATTTTTAAATACAAATTTTACTCATTACAAAAATTTAAATTGTTTGAACTGAATTCATATATTTATAGCTTACAAAAATTTTAGTAACTATATAAAGACCTTATTTGATAAATAACTGATAAACTCTTTTTTAGCTAATTGATCCATTTTAACTTGTTAACTCTATAAAAAGGTTAATTGAATTATTTGGTGAAGAGCTAGTTGGATTGGCTGATTCAACTAATCCAGCTGTTTTTCAAGAAGCTCCCATACAGGAGCGTTTTAACACAATCAGCTGATATTTATTTTTTAATGTCGATTTAGCTCTCTTAAGCTTTACTCTTTCACCGTCTTCGTTTTCTCTGAATTTTCTTCCTTTCCTCGGCTCTTGCCTTCCATCTCTCACATTTCTTAGTTCTCCGTAGGACATGATCGGATCTTAGACGTTCATGCTATCTGTTGTTTCAGTTTGTTTTGCAGTTTCTTCCAAGGGATTATTCGTCTCGCAAGTTTACCCAAAGGTAAGGCAAAAGCGATCTCGTTCAAGTTGAGACTTTTTGGCTTCTGAAAAACTTTAAATGATTTTTTTGGATCATTTAGATGTGTTTATTTTCCTTTTTTATGGTTCTGTGGATTGAATTGCATGTGCTCAGTATTGACTATTGTTCTTATTTTTTGAGACGGGTCGAGCTTCATGGTGTTGTCGTCGTTCACTCTCACGCATCAACGAAGAAGAGTAAACTAAATGCAGAGAAGCTTTGTAGTCGATTTTAGTCCCATTGAGGAGTTCAGTCCTAAAGTCGGCTTGGTTTATGTTGTTGTTAGGTATCTCTGACGAAGGCAAGAATAGATATGAGTGAGCTTGACGAAGATTCTGATGGTTTTCTTCAATCTCATGTAAGGATTTTTATACAACCATCAAATTTTAAAATCTTTTCTGCATTGCAATACATAACATCTGGTGTGAGCTTACTTTTGGCTTCTCACATGTTAAATTTTAATGAATCAATAATTTGACAGGAAATGGAGGTGTATATTTGAGGCCTCATCCCTAATTTAGCACAACTACGGGATATGCCTGCTACATTTGTTCAAATGTATTGCCGCATTGCTGCTTACAAATTCTTCTTCTTCTGTGATCCTCATAGGTGAGGTTTGTAAGGCTACCTTTTAGTTGTAGCATCTTTAGTAACATCTCAGTCATCAAGTTTTGGTAATTGCATTTCAGTGCCTGAATCTCATTATATTCTTGAATAATAATGTGATATTCGGAGGATTTCCTTAGATATTTATCTATTGTGCCTATTAATGATACTGGTTTTGGGGTTTTAGGCTTCAAAATAGTTACACTGGTTTTGGTAACAATAAAGAAATAATTAGAGCATTGAAGCATTTTTACTACAACAAGATGGCCATATTGTTGGCTTGTAGTGGAAAAATAATAAACATGAAATAGTTAAGTTCAAATTGTAGTTTCCAAATTCTTTTATATATAATGATGCAGATTCTGGTAGTTTGAGGATTTAACATAGTTTAACCTGTCCTTGAAATGCTTAAGAATGATGCATGAAGACAAAGAGATATGCTTGAGAAATAAATAACATAATATTTCTTTTCTTTTTTCCTTTGCACTTCCGTATTTTATGCATGTTGTGGGTTGACATGTAATTTTTAAAACCAATTACTTAGAATATCAGTCTACAACTTTCTGTTGCTGGCAGAATGAAACAAGGTCCATTTTACTGTCTCCACTTCATTTCGCAAATGAATGTTAAGTGCTTCATGTAATAAATCTGAACTTAGATTCACATGCATAAAGAATTTGTTGGGATCATGGCAATAGTGAAATTGCAGATAATTTCATTTAATTGGTAACATTACATGGCATATCTAACTGAATTATGATTCTTCTGCAGGTATGTTTCTTGAGCAAGCAAGAGCTTTTAAAATTCACTGATGGCACACTGACGGACATTTTTTTCGAAAAAGGTTGGAGGAAGTTTTACTTTCCATGGCTTTATAAAAAGTTCATGTCTTATTGTATTAAATTTTTGGCTCCTTTTTATTTCCTTGTAGTGTAATATTGCTACAATGTCAATGAGAATTTCAGCCTAATTGATGCTCACATCTCTGTTTAGTTGGTGTAACTAGTAACTGATCCAGCTTTGATGAGAATTAGGTCATTGTAGTAGCTTCTGAGATTCAAACTAGATCATATCACTAGGGTGTTTTGTTAGTGTAAGTCGACTTGTACACTGTGTAAGTCGACTTGTGCACTGTGTAACTCGACTTATACTTATACAGTACTGTAAGATTGTTAGAGTAGTGCCCTAAAGGTAATCGCCTTTTTGTACAAACTCATCTTTATGAATAAATAAAGAAAGACATGTTTCATTAATTTGGTGTTCATTGTTTATGAATTTATAGATATTGATCTATAAGCAAATTAATGAAGTCCATGATATATGACATAGCATGAAGGAAATTATGATGCGATCATACTACTGAGATTCCTATCA
>JAOSBP010000006.1:17223383-17235231 GCA_027563825.1 Erythroxylum mucronatum
TAGAAAAGATCCATACTGATGAAAATGGATCAGACATGTTAACCAAGATTCTACCAAAAGGCAAGTTCGAGTACTGTTGATCAGTAGCAGGCTTGATAGAGCCCTCCATGATCAGTAGCAGGCTTGCACATGGAGGGACTCCATTCCACAATTGCGGTACCGAAATCGGTGCCGCATGTTGCTTTTGTTGACTAACTGGAAGAACATGCTGCTTTTGTTGAATAACTGGAAGAACATGTTGTTTTTGTTGAATAAATAGTAGAAGACAGCTACAAAGGCAGTTGTCTTCACGCGGTGGAGTGCCTAGATAAGGCACTCCCCACTTCATACCAAAACATAGAAAAACAAAGAGGAAAACCGGAGCATTGTTTTTGCTCTGAAGTCAGGAAATATATTCCTAAAGAGTTGGTGAGTGACAAAATAGTGAGGTTAGTATTTTTAGGTTGAGAAATACCTTGTGAGCCACTATTTTAGTTTTATCTATGTATACCTACTATTTGTAATAGTGGAAAAAATATTCTGAGTTTTATCCGTGGACCTAGCCCAAAATTAGTAGTGAACCACGTTAAATATTCTGTGTCCATTTTGCTCATTTTATTTTTCCTTTTCACAAAATACACCCGCTACGCCCAACAAGTTTTTCTTTCTATTAATTTCCATCTTTTCTTATATTTCTACAGATATTTCAAGTGGCCCCTTCTGTTCATATGGTTAAAGTGAGAAAAGTCAAAGGAGTTGCTTTCGACTTCTGTCAGGTATCCTTTCTTTTAAAATCTGGTTTCACCTGCTCTAATGAATATAAATCATATAAAAAGTATCTTACGCCTGTACTTGTACTCCTTTTCAGAAGTTTAGGGATGACTAGTTGGTTAGCTGGTGCAATATGACCTAAAGGTTGGCCTGTTGAACTTCAATCATTCAGTGATTGTGTGAGTGAAATTTTAATAGTAACACTTAGACTTAAAACACATTTGATGCTTGAGAAATATTCTTCCATAATACAGTAAAACATGGTTTGTAGATGTTGAGGAGATGATGTAAAAAAGAAATGATGAATTAGTTGCTAATTGTTGAAAAGAACCTAAGAACAATAGAATTTTGGTGTGAGACAAATAGTAGAAGTCTTCCAGTTTCAGCGAAATGACATATTTGCATTATGTAAGTACCAGAAAGAAAATTTAAAAACAACAGTCACTTGTAATGCAGACTGATGGTGGTTTTTAATGTTGTTAATTGTCTTGTAAATATTACGAATACAGAACTTCCTGCATTAGTCAACAGACAGCAATAACCGAAAAATCAATAATTATGTTATTCCAATTTCTTACTAAAAAAATACATATTTTTTACACCGAAAATCATTGTTTTAGCTTTTATTTATGATTGTCTGAAAATCATTAACAAGGGGACCATTTACCTGATTGTCAATAATTAATTGTGGTGAATGAATATGGACTTGAGCTGGGAGTGATATTATTGTGAGACTAAGAAAATATTAAAAATCATTGAGTGTTAGATCTTCTTGCAAGTTAGATTGCTTATTTTCTTCTTTCTTTGATACACTTCTGCAAGAACCTGTCAACTTGTCTTGAGGATGTATGGAGAATTGAAGACGATATGCATAGATTTTAAGCTTAGAGTCACGGGTGTGAATTAATGAATCATATCCGTGACTCATTTAATATTATTGAATTTTACTTTTTAAAATATAAAATTAAAAAAACAAAAAATTTTGTTAAACTTTTATTGATTTATTTTAATTTCGACTAAAATATTATAATAATTTTTTCACCTTTTTCTAGCCACTTTTATTAATCCACTAATCATATTTTTTCCTCTTTTCCTTTACAAAATTATGTCTAAATTTAACAATATTCACTCACATATTTTAGCCATTCATAACAAAACTTATATATGCAAACTCTTTTATTCACAAAATTAACTGAGCATTATACATTTCCAAATTTTATTTTATTTTTTAGATTATTTAATTTTTCTTTTTATTTTTATTAATCCAATTTAAATATTCAACTCTTAATTTTTTTTCCTTTTTACTCTTACAAAATTTTGTCCATGATCATACATTTCAAATTTTTTTCTCAAAATTTTAACTTTAACAATATTCACTTATACGTATTTAAATATTCATAACAAAACATATATATACATACTCTTTAATTTCAAAAATAACTTGGCATTATACTTATGCGAATTACCACTGCGCATTTGCGCAGAGATCACCTACTAGTACAAGGATTGAGTTAGGGTCTTGGGTAAGTAATAAACACAAACTCTATCATCCTACCAGTTCCAATGAAGCACTGAAATCAATCGATTGATTGAAAATCGATTACGGAAAATATGCTGTCTTTGATACTGAAAAAATCAAGCCACCGATCCTCACTTTTCTCCCCAAACCCTTGTACAAGTACAAACCTTATTGCTCTCCTGTTCTCTTTTCTACTTGTTGACAAAGATTCCTCCAGACGCCCAAATTCTCCAACTTCATGCCAAAAGCACAGTATTTTGGCTTCTGCTTTCTCTTCCTTTTTGCTTAATACCATAAGAAACCAGTCTGGACCTCGTTTATATCTGTCGAAGAGCCGCTATAATTCGTATTTGAATTGGAGAGGCAAGGTTTTGGTTTCTGGTTTCGGTGTTCTGAAAAGACAGTTTGGTGGGTGTCATTCAGCGTTGCTTCCAAGATTCGTACTTTCGTGTTCCTCAAATCAAGGTTTTGAGAATTTGAGACGATTTTGCTCCTTCAGTGCACGGGCAGCAGCAGAATTGTCGACCTCAGATGGGCTAACCGTTGATGGAATTGTCGCTAGTAAATGGGCAATTGTTGATGAGAGCGAGAGCGATTGGAAGAGTCATGCCGCCGCAATTGCTCAGTCCATCCAAATAGTTAAAAAGCGTTTGCAGGTATTGTCTACCGTCTATGCCACATTTTACGTTGTTTTCTGAAGTTGCTCTTTTTTAGTTTAAAATTAGTGACTACGTTGATATTTTGTGTTGAAACTCTACACGTGGTGATACGCTAATGAATTATCATTTTTGTGTCTAGAAATACATCAGCCTCTAAGTCAGTTCATTCTGAACTTGTTATGCATTTTATGGTACAATAGGCGAGGAAGTCTTTTCTTTCTGAGTGTGATAATGGCGAGGAAGTCTTTTGTTTCTTAGTGTGATAAACCTTCGATTATGCACTTAAAAGTGATATTTTACTTTGTTATCTTTGGTAGCAGTGGAGGAAATTGATAGTCAGGTTGGAGCTGTTGTCTTCAGAGTTAAATAAGCCAGACCTATGGGATGACCCTGAACATGCTGGCAGGATAAGCCGTGAGCATGGTTCCCTAATGGGTAAAATGAAAGAGGTGAATGCATTTGAGCAAGAATTGCTTGAGCATATTGACATGATAAAGTTGGCCCGTGAAGAGGATGACATTGACATGGAATCGGTGGGCTCTTTCTTCTTGTAATAGGCGCGTTTTCGTTCTATTTCAATTTAGTGCCTTTATCAATTGTTTTATGGCAGCAAAGCGCACAGTATAGGTGACTTGCGGCAATGTGTTTGTGGAATATACTGATTTGTTCCTACCGTGTTGAGTTGACTAAAGCATGTGAACCAGATGATTGGTTTTGTAATTATAAGATGGTGTAATCAATAGCGACATTAACTATTTGAAATAGCAATGACGATTATCTGGAGTACTCTTCATTCTGTAGGAATCATTGAAGGCTTTGCTTCAGATGAGAATAAATATAAAGGAGAAAGAGCTTGAAGCTTTGTTGTCTGGGGAGCACGATACCTGCTGTTGTTACATAGAGGTAACTTTAACATATTGTTGTAACAACCTTTTAGTACATGAAAATTTATCCATTCTAGGTTATGAATATGTAAATGTTGATATTGTTCTGCATATTAAGCAATAACGATTATGATTTTAAACATATCATAATTCAGGTCCAAGCTGGTGCTGGTGGTACTGAGAGCATGGACTGGGCAGAAATGGTAATGAAGATGTATAAGTTATGGGCTGAAAGACGTGGCTATAGAGTAACAGTGGTGGACCAGATGCCTGGTGAGATTGCTGGAATCAAGGTTCAGCTTCTTATCTTCTTCATATGTGTTAAATACCTTACTTTTCTCACTTTTACTAAACAAAGTTGTGCACCACACGAGTCTTTACCCTGATAAGTATAGGAACTGCAATTCACTTTTTTCTGTTCATTTTGATTGCAATATGCTAAATTTGCAGCAGAGCCTGTGTCTATCGTCGTCAAGCTAATTTATAGGGATATCAGAGTAAAATCATTAGTTTCTGGCATTGACAAGGACTGTTGGTCTTTCAGCGTGCTACAATCAAAGTATTTGGTGAATACGCATATGGATATGCCAAAGCAGAAGTAGGAGTACATAGGTTGGTACGCATCTCACCTTTTGACAGTGGAAAACGCCGCCACACTTCATTTGCAGCTGTTGCTGTAATTCCCATCCTGGGTGATGGATTTACCCATGTACAAATTAATGAATCTGATCTACGTATTGAACGGTTCCGTGCTGGAGGAGCCGGTGGTCAGCATGTTAACACAACTGAGAGTGCTGTGAGAATCGTTCATGTCCCTACGGGAGTCACCGCCACTTGTCAAAATGAAAGGTGTGAAATTCTTGAATAATGGTCCAATTCCAAATTTAAAACAAGTAATTATCTGCTATATTATTCTTGTCACTTTTATTGTAAGGACAGATCACAACATTTAAATAAGGCTTCAGCTATGGAAGTGCTGCAGTCCCGTCTAGACCAGCTTGAGATAGCTCGCCGTGAACAGATGAATGCACAGCACACACAGTCACTGACCAACATAAGTTGGGGCAATCAGATCCGTACTTATGTGCTTCATGTACCCTCTGGCTGAATGTCAACTTTCAATTTTTCTTTCACACATCCTTGTTAAAACTAAACTGACTGCCATTTTCAATTCTTCTGGATGCAGCCTTACCGGATGGTCAAGGATCTTCGAACCAATTATGAGGTCTATGACCCAGATTCCGTGCTAGAAGGAAAGTTGGATGATTTCATGTTGAGCTATTTATCTGCCTACCAGGATGAAGACGAAAAGAAATTATCAGTGGGTTTGTAGAAGAGATTAAATATTCTGCAGACTGATAGCGATTCAATCTCCCACTCCATGCTTGATTAGTCAATCAACATTTTGCGTTAATTTCAGCCCTGAATACATTATTCTGCAGTAAATACTAAAAATGTTCACGTATATCAAACAGCACAGGACTTTGTGGAATTCTGGAGTTAGAAATCATGTTGACGAAGGCTGGGAAAGCATTACCTTCGCAACGTAGTTGTTCAGTTGGACTACATTGTACATTGGCTTAAAATGGCAAGTTTTGGTCTCACTCTAACTGGAGCTTTCATGAAGAAACGATGCAGTAACATTGGGTGATATGCGTAATTTATTATCTGTACTTGAAGAGGACAGTCTTGGAACAAGGGCAAAGTCTTTTCCTTTCGCCTGCCTTATTCCTCTCCTTAACCCTCTAGCTTTTCTTTTGCTCATTTCTTTTTTTCTTTGGGGGTGCAGACCTCCCTCTTGGTTTAAGTAGGCGAGTGGTATCATTGACTTGCTAATGACATAATTTTGCAGCTGCTGCATTCATGGACAGTGGAGCTAGAAACGAAAGTTAGGTTAAAGACACGCATTGCTTACTATCATAAAAGTTTTCCCAAATGAGTCGCATAATAATGAAGGTGAATACCTTTTTTATTGAATTAGGGTAATATTCTAAATTTGGATTGGGACATTTTGTAAATTCGTACTCAATCTGAACAATTTGTGTATTGATATGTTTAGATTTTCTATTTTCTTTAAATTTTTATGGAGATTATCTATGATTTTCTTGTGAAACTATATCACGTGTCCATTTTAAAATAAAAATGAAAAATGATTTTTAAATATTTCTATTAAGAAATTGTAAATACATTTCCATTTTAAAGTAGAAGAAAAAACATAATTGAAAAGACATTAATTAATAACATATTCACTTTCAATTCTCCCGCACCAACCCTTACGGAATCTGATTCTGCAACTTTCCTCTCATTCTCACCTTCAACTTTTGATCATTATCACTTGCACACTGAACAACTCTCTCATTTCTTTCTTCTCTGTCCTGCTAGCTGTAACTCCCGAGCTCTCACATTATCCCACATCCCACCCCACCTCACTCCCAGTTCACCATATCAGACTTCCTAACTGTATTGTCCTAGCTCATCCCCTTCTTCACCACCTTACCTTTTATCTCGTAGTCCATATCTCCTACCTATATATTTAGGATTTGATTTCACCTCCCTTTATAAGCCGTTAAGGGGGAGAGGAGAGGGGAGTTCAGTAGTATTAGAGCCATCAAGTAACCCCTGGGTTTGCCCTTTGTCATGTGTTCAAATCCCAAGAAAATAATGGCCATGGGACACGTAGGCCATGTAGGTTTCGCAGCTGGGCCGCACTTCAAGAGGGGGTATATTTAGAATTTAGTTTCACCTCCCTTTGTAAGGCCTTATGGGAAGGCTCAGTGAATATTTAAGATTTAGTTTTACCTCCCCTTGGAAGACCTTATAGGAGGGCTCAGTGGTATCAAAGCCACCAGGTAACACCCGGGTTTGCCCTTCGTCGTGTGTTCAAATCTCATAAAAATAATGGCTATGGGACACGTAGCTCTTGAGGGCTCTACAGCTAAACCATGCTTCCCAAGGGGGTATATTTAGGATTTGGTTTCACCTCCCCTTGTAAGGCCTTATGGGGGGACTCAGTGGATCAACTTCATTTATCTCAAACTAATATTACATTCTAAGGAAAGCGTAGAATGAAGCACGCTTACAAATGAAAGGAAACCTTACTTTTATAGGCGAAATGAAGATTAGAAATATAAATCTATCTAGGAGATACAATTATTACAACTTTAAAAAAGAAAGCTAAAGTATAATGATAACATCTTTATCAAAGCTACTTTAAAAAAAAATACTTTTCTAAAAACAAATAGGAAAATAATAAGATGGAATCCTGGAATAGTATCTTATGGGCCATCTTTCATCAAAAGACTTCAAAGTAAGGACAAACAACTTTCTCAAAGGTCGCGTCCCATCATGAGTGATGAGATCCAAAGTATCCAAGGCATTATTTGACACAAATTGATTTGTGTCACGATTGACGATTAGATGAAGAGTCTTGATCGCTTGAACTTTCAAGGCCATATTGAGTTGTTTTTTGTCGTTTACTGAGACTAAGTTCACATGTATAAAGTTTATGCAAGAATTGTTTTAACTCATCTTCATTAGGACTATAATGATCATCATTGGGGTCTTAAACATCCTGAAAGACCGAGTTATGAGAATAAGAAGGTCCTGCAATATCAGCAAGTGATTCCTCTGTGTCATATTGAGGACTATTGGAACCTGAAATATCAACTTTTGGTGCTTCTGGTTTCCCAAGAATAAATTCACCGGGATATGGTCCAATGGAGGTGGAAAGGACTGGTAGATCAGGAAAATGATTTATCTCTTTGAGAAAATCTATCAGAGATTGAAGCACATTATCTTGATGTTGTGGCCAATATAAGGATGTGTGATAAAATTGGACACGAGGTTCTATATAAAGAACACCATTATGTGTTTTTCGATATGGACAATGGAGAATGAAGAAGCAATAAGTAGATTGTCGTCTAGCAGAAGCTTTATATAGATGACGTTGGGAGATGATCAAAGAACATTGTTGCTTCCATTGATCTAATGGTTGGAACCATTCTAGAAATGTCCATAACAAAGATCTTCCATTATTTATGTAGCATAGATTTTGATACAGCTGCATAGGAGAAATGGTGATAGCACAAGTATAAAGGGCAAAGAGTGCCCAAAGATACTATAATGTGTTTGCAGATAGAGGATCCTAGAGGAAAGTCACATTAAGGTAGGGTGCTTTGAGATTTAACATTGTGGGACATCCAAGAGAGTTATGCTCACTGAGAAACTGTTGCAAATAATAAAACAAACTCATTTGCACAAGTGACGCAACATCAGATACACTAGTAGGACTATTAGCTATAGAAGGAAAAGACTTCTTTGTGAAAGCAAAGAGAGGGTGACTAGCCATACTACTTTGACAAAATTGTTTAGAAATGAAAGAAGTGGTGACTATGTTTTGAAGAGAAAGAGGCTACTTATAGCGAGAAAAAGTATCGGAAATGTCTGATGGCCATGGTGGATGTTGTTAGAGTAGATTGGATAGAGATGAGAGATCACTATTACCATCAGTTTGTCCTATGCTAGGAATCTTTCAAGGAGGAGAATCCTGACAAATCTGCTTTAGATGCTGGACAGCCTTGGTTTGTTCTTGGTACCAAGGTGGTGGACTCTTCTTCAGAAGCTTAGATAAGCTGCCACGTGTGGTATGAAATCTTGAATATAATTAATAATTCCAAGGAATTGTTGGATCTGCTTAACAGTAAGATATTCATCAGAAAATTGTAACAGCTTTTTTACAATATATTGACTAGGCTGATAAAATCCATCTTTGAAATGCATACCCAGAAACTCGATTTTTATAGTGCCAATGATGCTTTTAGAAGCTGAAAGTATTATTCCATACTGTTTAGTAATATCTAAGAATTTTTACAGTAAGGCCTGATATTCCTTATGGGTCTTTGAAAACAATAAGATATCATCAATGTAGATCAGTGCACTGTAAAGGAGAGGCTGATAAATCTTTGTCATGGATTTCTGAAACAGTGATGGGGCGACTTTAAGCCCAAAATGGCATAACAGTCCATTGGTATTGTGCATTGGGGATGCAGAATGCAGTTTTGTATCTCTCAGTTCGGTGAATACCCAGTTGCCAAAATCCTACCTTAAGATCAAACTTTGAGAAGATAACAACTTCTTTAAGAAATAGTACCTGAGTACTTATCTTTGGAAGAGGAAACTTATCATCTTACAGGAAAGCATTTAGAGGCTTATAGTCAATGAATAATCTCTTTTTTCCACGTTTATGCTCTGAATGTTTATTAACGTAAAATGCTTGGCAAGCACAATCTAACTTTGTGGGCTCAATAAGTCGTTGATTCAAAAGGATTGCACACTCATCTTGTGCGAGCTTCAAATCATCAGGGTCCATCCCTAGATGTGTGGCTTTCTTAAGATTGATATCCTAGTTCTTTTTAAAAGGTAGACTTATAAAAAAGTCAGCATTTTTTCACAAAGGATATGGGTGAGAAAACTATGCATGAGATTCAAGACAATATTCCAACAGTTTATCTTGAAGTGCAGTATAATATGTAGGAACTTGGGTAAGTTCAAACACATTTTTTATTCAGCTACAGCCACTCGAATTTTCGATATTCCTTTTTATTTCTCATTAAATGAATGGTATCTTCTTCTGGAAATCCTAGCTATTCTGAGTATGATAGTGGGGATTCTCATTGCTATTACTCAAACAAGCATGAAACGTATGCTTGCATATTCATCCATTGGTCAAATTGGATATGTAATTATTGGAACAATTGTTGGAGACACAAATGGTGGATATGCAAGGATGATAACTTATACGCTCTAATTTAATCGAAAATTCATAATAAAAGGGAATACTTCTTTATTAGAATTTGGTACCAGGTCTTGTGTGAATTGTGAAATATATTTTTTGTTTTGTTTGCAACACTTTCTTAAAAAAGTTTCGATTGAACTAAGCAAAAAGGGGGAAGGAAGAAAGCGAGTCGGTATACTAATTTCCCATCCTTAAATCAGTCTTTCCCGTAAGTTATTGTCCCAATAAAAAAAGATACAATGAAAACATTGTAGGAGTGAAATCTTGATATAATTTGAAACAAGAATGTAGCAAATCCAAGGCAATAAAAAAATATAAGTTCAAACACATTTTTTATTTTAGTGTATGGACTGAATAGTGATCGATACCTGAGGCATGTGGATAAGATCTGCAAAGTTGAGGCTTTATTGCATGTACCCATACCAATCAGAATGTTTAGGTCAGGTAGATTGCTTCCAAGAACTTTAGTCCAAAATATACACTTAGGAAAGAATCTGATACCGATTCTTCTTCTTGTAATTAACCCAATCTTAAAAGAGTTACCATCAGCATCAATAAAGTATTCTTCATGAGAAGTCCAAGCGTGAAATGATAATATATTGGGCTTCATGATCGTGCGATTGGATTCAGTATCCATAAACCTGATAGCTTTAACGGGCTTATCATATTTGTCTTGTTGAAAGAGTTGGATCTGGACGTAAGTTTGTTGAACTGGTGTACGATCTACTTTTAGACAAGTTTGCTGTAGCATGTATAGAGAATCATCCTCTTGAGAATCAGAGGAAACAGAGGATTCTTCATCTTCTGATGTTGATACAGAAATAGCAAACTTGGTGTCCTCATCTTCTTAAGAATGCTCTTCAATCAATTCTTCAAAGTTGTTGGAGGAATGAATAGGTAGAATAGATTGCATCTGCTTCAACAACTTAATATCTTTCTTGGTTGCATGAGGACATGTACGTGCAATGTGTCCATGTTGTCCACAGAGAAAACATCGAGTAGGCTTCTGTCGATGTGAAGATTTCTTGAAGAACTGAACAAATCTTTTCTTTTGATGCCTTTCTTCCTTTCATAAGTTTTTTTAAAGCCTTATAGCCTTCCTTTTTTCTGTGGAACTTTCTCCGAGGGTACACTTGATGAAGATGAGCTTTCTTCTTGCTATGACACTCACAAGTCTTTTTATCTTTGCATTTGATCTGAAGATAAGGCTTCTTGAAAGCCTGCTTAAGAACTGGACCGCCTTTAATGATATTCTTGAACAAGGTTTGCTGATCACATAACTTATCAAGAGAAGCTAATGCAAGTTGATAGATTTCTCCAAGAGAAATTATTGATATATCTCGTTGTAGAGAAATTATGGTCCTTTATAGTTCTAGTTGTAATTCATCTAGAAGGGATGATATAAAAGTATAGCGAAGATTAAATCATTCCATCCATTCAAGAGATAATACCTTTCCGTCATTCATTGGTAATGCTTCTTAATATCATGCTTGTCAATTGAACAACATTTTATAGCGAAGTATTCTTGACAGATTTCCTTATCAATGAGTTGAAAGTCACCAATAAATTCTTTATGAATGATTCCAAGTAATGCTGTAGGAAAATCCCGGGAGGTACATCACATGTACCAAGTGCGGAAAACAAAAGTTTTTGTTACCGGGACCTTCCCGAAGCCAGGATCCAGGTGTCGGTATGAAGTCTCAAACCAGAATAGCCAATAGAGACTATATCTAAAGGTATCCACGCAGAGATCAGAAAACCTAACCGGGACAAACCCTTTTGACCCGGGAATATCTAGAACAAATTAAAGGCTGCTAGACCTTACCTTTGTCCTCTGGAGAGCTAGGATCGATGTTGATGTTGCTTGGAGAAGAAGAGATGAACGTTGATGGCCTTAAGGAAGAAGAAGAAATGAAACTCTTTCAAAGGAAACTTAACATTTAAGCTTCATATCTTCTAACCCTAATCAAAACCGTCGGCCAACCCACACAAAAGCAAGCTTCTTATAGTTATTTTAACACTTAAAATAACTTACCATGAGAAGATGCCAAGTGTTGGTCTAATTAACCATTAACTAATTAATGCATTAATTAAATAAGTTTGAAAAGTCAAACTAACTTATCCTCCTCACCAAGCCCAACGTCCACATGTCTAAATATATATAATAATTAATTAATTAATTACTTAATTAATTAATTAGAATATAAATGCTAAGGTCCAGTCCAACTGGGGTCGGTCCTAC